>NW_023591387.1:0-139743 GCF_014843425.1 Jatropha curcas | reverse complement strand
AGTATTTAATATTTTGCATGCTTTTATATTATATATCATTATTTTCACAACATTCATCATCTTACCTACATAATAAACTGCCAAATTAAATCAGAACTCGAGCCAACTTGATCAGCTAGAAAGAGCTCAATTTGACAATAACTTGACAACACAACATAAAAATTAGATTTCTCCTCTTCCATGATTCACAACAAAAATTTGTAACGAATTGCAAGGAAATTAAATGATTTTCAAAAACCAAAAATTAATATCACAATAACTAAGTCTTATTTTCCAAAATTTCAAACTAATTGGGATAGGTTCTATGAATCTTTTGTTTCAATTCTACTGTATTCATCCAAATAGTAGATCTTTTGAAATCAAATCTTCTTTATATGCGGTTCTAGTTCTATCAAATTTTTTTAAAAAAGTTAAGTATGAAGTAATATCTTCAAAATTTCACTGAGTTTCAATCTTTGTTGAAAAAAAGGAAGAACTTCAAAATTTTCACTGAGTTTTAAGTCTTTTTTAAAATAATCCGTTAAAGATTACAAGATCCAATAAAAAAAAAAAAAAGCAGAAAAAAAACAAATTTTAATAAAAAAAAAAAGTTATTACGTTTAATATACAAATAAGTATATGAAATTGATAGTTGTTAAAGAATACTTTGATTCCTTTTAGATCTTTTGTGGTTCTAGTTCTATCAACTTTCAAAAAAAAAAAAAAAAAAGTATGAAGTATTATCTTTAATTTTCACCGAGTTTCAATCTTTGTTAAAAAAGTAAGATCTTTAAAATTTTGTAAAGAAAAAGAAGTAAGATAATCAAATTTTCACTGAGTTTAGGTCTTTGTTAAAAAGATCTGTTAAAGATTCCAAGATCCAATTTAAAAAAAAAAAAAAGCAGGAAAAAACAAATTTTCTTTAATAAAAAAGTTATTAAGTTTAACAGACAAATAACTATATGAAATTGACAGTTTGTTAAAAGAATTTTTGAAAAGAAAAAAAATATATATATAAAAAAAGAATCATAATTGTGAAATTGCAAAGAATCTTCGTTTTATTTTTTGTTTTAAATCAAGAACTTAATTCCCACCAGAGTTCATCATATTAATCCAAATACATACCTCCACTTCAAGAGCTTAAAAAAATAACGCACTTACTTCGTTACACATGTTGACCAGCTAAAAGAAGATATAAAAATACGAGATATTGCTCCGATGTTGAGGCTAAAAATCTAACGATCTGTCTATAAAGCGCCGTTTTATATCAACACAAATCTTTTATTTAGGAAATAAAACAACCAATTATATGGAACTACAAACGTGTATGCATACAATTTTTTCAGGAAAAATTTAATAAGAAGAAGAAGAATATATAAAGACCTAAATCACCGAAATAGTCTCAAAAAATTTAATAACAGTAACAATATATAAAGACCTAAATCACCGAAATAATCTCTAGATCACCTAAGTGCAGGAAAATTTTTTTCCTGGGGTCATTGAATTAAAAAAAAAAAAACAAGGGTCAAATAAGCAATAAATTATGAATAAAGAAAAATATAAAAAAGGATCAATTTTTTTTTAATGAATGATGGGAGGGACAAAAAAAAACGGAACTCTTGAAAAGCCTTTTAGATTGTAGACCAATGAAACATAAAAAATGAACAAAACCAGTCAAGTTTAAATAACCATATGATATTATGCTAAAAAGCAAATTAGCAATGCAAATGCAACTCAACGTAAGAAAATAAAGAATTGATAGTGCACCAAAAGAAATTGAGATTAAAATAGAGTAAAAAGAAACGTCAACTAGTGCACAAGAAAGACAAAAAGTCACTACTGTTATACTATAGAATGATTAGCGCTGAAAAAAAAAAAAAAAAAAAAAAAAAAATAGAATGATTAGCGCTGAAAAAAAAAAAAAAAAAAAAAAAAGATCAATACCAGCCAATGCCGCCCTCCGAGGCAACAGCACTTCTTGACCAAAAAAAAAAAAAAAAAAAAAAAAAAGATCAATACCAGCCAATGCCAGCCTCCGAGGCCAACAGCCTTCTTGACCACGCCTTGTAAACCAACCAAAACAGACTTTGTTCTATTATTTCCTGTGACAATGACTTTGGTGTGCCTAGGAAGCACTGATAGCTCTTCATCACCACTTTCCTCTCGAAAGGGAGAAAGAATACGAGAAGGATATAGCTCAGTCTCTAACATCTTCACCCTCCGAATTATGATTCAAAACCCAGATGGTAATTGAAAAAAACATGCAACAGAGTACTTGCTATCTAAAACCCCCAAGTTTTACAGAAAACCCATCAATTTTGGTGAGAGGAAATTCTCAATTAATGTTTGTTGCTAATTTCACTTCAACAGTGAATCCCATGCTCCAATTAGTCAATTACGGTTCCTGAAAAAGCAAAAAGGAAAAAGAACAGTGTCAAGTAAATCTTTTAGAGAGAGAAAAGAAATTTATAAGATGCAATTACTGAGTCACGGACTAAAGATTGAACTCAATAAATGAACCACTGTTTGATTCAGATCAAAGGAGTGTTACTAATTAATCTCTCTTATTCAAGCCTTTCAACTATGATCATAAACCTATCAAAATTCAAGTATCTGACAAGCTTGATCCGACCAATGTTCAGTACAAAAAGGCAAAAAAAAAAAAAAAACCCTAAATTTAATTCCATCGCCACTAGAAGCGAGGAAAGCTTTTGAAAACAAAATCCAAAATTTCTTTTCCTTTTTTAAAATGAGAAGAAAATCCAAATATGAAATCTCTAGTGAGCTTATCATTGAAAAAACAAAGGATATATTCCAATATAGTTTTTTTAAATAAAAGTAAACAAAAAACACCGTAATTAGTAGCTCTAATTCTCCTTAATTGAAATTAAATCGTGAATGACACAAGGTGAGTACCATTACAGCTCAAATAAAATCATCAAACTGTTTTTTGATTTTAAATTAAACCAAAAAACAAAAAAAAAAAATCATCATAGACTATTAAAAGAATAATTATTAAAATCTCCAGCAGCTAATATTCAATACAAATTGATACTTTTATGCATGTCCTTATCTCTCTCCATGCTTATACATAAAAATATACACAAATAGTTTAAAAAAGAGGAAGAAGAAGAAGAAGAGAAATGACTGCGACATGTGAAGATTAGATAGGAAATGGAGCAGAAGCATACGGCTAATACCTGAAGAAAGTCGAATTAAATCGATTCAGATGGAACAAAGCGGATCTGAGAAGTGCGTCGGAGAGATTAACGACAGAGAAAAGAAAAAGAAAAGGTTTTGGAGACGAATTTTGAAAGTGAGCAGTGAAAAAATGCACAGCTTTTGAGGGAGAGAGAGAATAGATATAATGAAGAGGGAAAGGGAGGCAAAAGCACACTAAATGCTTACCAACTGCCATGGAAACGACCTGCCATGTGCCGTACGGTCACACCTTTGTTACCGTCACAACCGGTTTACCGGTTATTACCAGTAAATAAAATTAAAATTAAAAAACAAAGTTGGGCTTTGTTTTTCCTTTGTCTGTTCGCTGGTTTTATAGGGCTATGCTCAGAGCTTACTCGCTTTTATCTCGGCTCCGCTCGGCTTAAGCAGTTTCGGGATTTTTGTCGTATTAGATTTCGAAGAAATCTGGTTGCTGTAGCGCCGTGATCTTGTGGGACCAGAAGTTACAGAGAGCTTTTGAAATATTTAAAGCGTAACCAATAGAATGTGTTCACGTGTGTCCTGTTCTGCGTCTACAGTGCCTTAATTGGTGGTACTGCTATTACGATGCTGCCATATACAAATGATTGAGCTTTTTGTGTATAAATGGTTGCTCCTTTATGACATTGTATATTATTTTTGGTAATTTATATTAATGATAACTAAATTTCGGATTTATTTTCTCTTTAAATTATATAGTATAAATCATGATTAATGTCTAACTACTTTGATTTCAGACTTTAAGTTGCCCTAATTAAAAATTTAATGGCAGGAATAATGGTATAGCTACTTACTCTTTTCTTTCATCGTTCATCTTGTTTGCTTTTTCTTTCTTTTTTCCGATAAATATTAATTAATTAATTAATTATGCTAGAATTTCAAATATTACAACTAATTACTGAGGGATAAAATTCTACTCTTATAGATAATACATAAAAACTTATTATTATATTGCCAATACAAACTAAATGAATTGTTTAATTTTATACTTGAAAATGATTTTGATAAAAAATATAAATTTTTGAGTGGTGATTAATCCTTTATTGATTTTGATAAAAAAAATAAATTATCTGATATTTTAAATATAAATTTCTTTTCTGAAAATTTATTACATGTGATATACACATATAAATTTTAGCTATTACGCATCAAAAGAGAAATAAACTGAGATGGATGCAATACGAATATAATGAGATGAAAGCAACACGAGTACTTTAAGAAATTGTTCCCGTTTAAAAATGTTTGGGATGAAAGCAATTTGAGTACTTTAAGATATCGTCTTGTTTCAATATGTCTACAGTATTATAAATGGATCATAGATATGTAGTAAAATTATTACATGTGACAATTTTGAGCATGGGAAGTATGGTAAATGGTAAGTATAGTATGAGTAGGGGGGAAACCTCCTTTTTGAATAATATTTACTAAATTGGTGATAATTTTTATGGTGAAAAAATTCAATCTCGATACATCTCACTTCTCATCTTCTGTGAGATATAAGAAAACCAATTAGACCACACTAGATTAACAGGACCTTACCAATTGTTACTTAAAAAAAATTAAATAAATTTGGGTTTGAATAATTTAAAACTTGTCTTTTCTTAGCTACTCTAAAAAGAATAAGAGTGGTATAAATAGTAAAATTCTAAAAGAGTTCAAATATATAAATCTAAATAAATTTGGACATGGATATAGATTGTAAAATTCTAAATATATATGGAAACAGGCAATTTTAAATTTACGGATATCCATTTTACTTTCATCCATAGAATATATTACATTATTAGATACCATTAGTCGAAAATCCATATTTATAAATTAAAATTTAAAATTTTCGATCAAACAAAATCAAAGTTTAGTACCAAACTCAACTTGAACAATCTCTCATAAATACATATTTGAGATCAGTAAAAGTAAAAAAAATTAGAAAGTAGGAACCACCGTTGATTAACAGTAACAATTGCAACTAAATTTATGGTTTAGATTTTTTTTAACTGCTTATTTGAAACAAATGAATTACATAAATTTTTATGGAATTCATTTAGAAATCCATAATTTTGTGTTTGAAATGAAAAAATGTATATTTCAATTCTAATAATTTAATTGTACAGAATTGAACATAGCTACACTAAATTCTATAAAAATAATTGGAATTTCCAAATGAATTCCACAAAATTAAACCATTCAACTTTTTATGATAAACTACCGTTTTCCTTCTACAAAATCAATTTTTTAAATTTTTACTTGCTTAATTTATTTATTTATCAAACTTACCAAAACTATGAAATTTTTTTTTAGAAAAATAATTTTCTATTATTGTGTTTTTTATTTTAATATTTTTCATCTTTTATTTTAATATTTTGAGCTTTTTTTTTTGACTACTCACGAGAGAGATTCAAATTAAATATACATTCATCGCTAAATTAAATGCAATAATTTTATTAATATTATTTATTTGTTCTAATAAAATATAAAAAAATTATATTGCATAACATAAATATAATTGATATTTATTATTGCAAAATTATTATTTCAATGATATTTTAGGAAACCAAAGCAAATAAATTTTCAATTATGAATTTGTTTCATAAATGATCATGTGGAATTCAATTACAAATTACACGTTTTGAACTAATCGTACCAAATATAAAAAATTCATTCACAGACGAATTATACTATAATTCATTTACAAATGAATTCCATATTTCGAATTTATTTATACCAAATAGAGTGTAAATCTCCATAATTTTTTTTCTAATTAGAATTCAAATGAATTTACATACTTAGATTTTGATAAAAAATGTTGTTGACGAAAATATTATAATTGAATAGTTTCCATAAAATATAATTAAAAATTAGATAATACAAAATGTACATACTTAATAATGAAAGAGTTTTTGAAATATAATTTTAAATATTAAATACCAAATATGAAAAATGCTATTAGTTTTGGGATTTAAATCTCATCAATAGCAAATTACATTTTCCAAAAATGAAAAATTTTAATTGTGGTTCAGATTATCATAAATTTATCAACCAACAATGGTGATTTATAATTTGTTCACCATAAATAATAAATTACTTATTTATATTTATTTATTTTAAGAGTTGGGATATTTCTGACAAAAATGGATGAATAGCCCAGATATTTAGCATCCACGTCGACTGTAAACCATTTGTCCGACAGCAAATATTTGAACGGCCAGGAATGACCCTACTTTCTGCAAACAATATCCAACATCCATGGCTTCGTCGTTAGGGGCAGTATTGTCATACAAAAAAAAGGATAAAAACAATCAAAAGACAAGCCATGGCTTGGCTGCTGAGTGGTGATAATGGTAAGCCGTGGCCGAATGATCGGTTAATTCAAAAAACAGAAGGGTACGAGTGACGTACACGTGTCAGAAATCCAGCTGTCGGATCTTATCCGAGCAACTAAAATTGTTGTACCATATAAAGCTACAAAATTTTTGACTTGTAATTTTACAAATTTTCCTTTTTTTTTTTAAATAAAAGGAAAAAAGAAAAAGAAATAGAATTTAATAAATTTGAATTCGATTTGAGGTCCGCCCTTGCAGCTGGAGCGCACTCTATAATCTATGTATCCCGCTTCCTGGTCATAAGATTCAAAGGCTGGACCCCACCACCCACATGCTCTTATTTGCTTTCCCTCTCTCTCCCTCTCATTTTTTTTTTTAAGAATTTTAAATTATTAATTCTAATAAGTGAAATTAATTATTTTCATGATAATGTAATTTATAATTTTTTTTACAATATATTACTACCAGATGCTAAAATGAGATTTAATTCGTGATAATTCATGTTCATCAAATTTTAAATTATTTTAATTAATATTTATTCTAATAACAAAAATAGACTATTTAAAAGTGACAAGTACTCCCATGTTAAAATTTGAAATTTCATTTTTATTTTAAAAAAGAAAAAATGAAAAAAAAAATATTTATTTTTGTCAAAATTTTAACCAAATTAAAGAGAACTCCCTCTAAATCTAATGAACTTGCTTTGTCACTCGCCAGATTGATAACTCTCATTTTAACTCATCAAATTGATAAAAATTCTTATGATCATAACTTTAACTCACCAAACGATAAAAATTCTTCCAATCATGAAGACTCAAACTCGAGGTATTTACTTTTCACATTAGTGAGAAGATCATACTGTAGCAGATCGCTTTCTTTTTTGGATATAAAATTAAAAATATAAATGCCTATTACGAAAAAACTTGGTGAAACCCATTGTTCAAAACTTTAAAACTTTAAATAATAGTTAACTAGTGTAATTTGTTTTCCCCTTTTCTATTTAAACACAAGAAGGGAAAATAGCACTTTTTCCTTGAATTTTACTTTAACCCTTATTTTTCTTCTTCTCTCCTATTTTCTTTCCTTTCCAATCAAAAGAATCAAAAGGAAGAAGCCAAAAACACAAAAAAAAAAAAAAAAAAAAAAAAGGAAAACACAAAAATGAACTTCAAAATAGAGTAATTATAATTGCCATTGCTGATTTTCAAGAACTGATTATTCTTGTAGCAATATTACAGTAATGCCAATCTGAATCTGAAACAACACAGGCATCCTAGTTTTGAGTGTGTGTAGAATCAAGAACCTAGTACTAATTTTTGACAGAAAAAGGGATTCCACAAACACAATCCCGATGTTTCGTTCTTATTTATAAAATTCATGGAAGAAAAAGCAAAAAAAAAAAAAAAAAAAAAGAAGGAAAACACAAAAATGAACTTCAAAATAGAGTATTATAATTGCATTGCTGATTTTCAAGACTGATTATTCTTGTACAATATTACAGTAATGCCAATCTGACTGAACAACACAGGCATCCTAGTTTTGAGTGTGTGTAGAATCAAGAACCTAGTACTAAATTTTTGACAGAAAAAGGGATTCACAAACACAATCCCATAGTTTCAGTTCTTATTTATAAAATTCATGGAAGAAAAAGCACAAAAAAGAAGAGTAGAAAATAGCTTTCCTAAATTCAATTATATATTCTTTAGGAGCAAGAAAAAATAAAAAGCAAAGCATTTTGCATCTGATATTTTTCACATGCACATACAATCATGAACATGTTCGATATTTCTTTGCAGCTAGACCACAATAAATTCATGGGCCAGGGTTGATACAAGAAGATTGCAGTGACATCAATTCAACTTCTATGGGGGGCAAAATTTCCAATCAAATACTGTACTTTATATATCATATATATGTACGTATATATATAGTCTAACACAGTTCAACAATAGTTGTCATCAAAATTAGCAAAGACGACAGTGGTTCCGCCAGTGCAAAGGCCTCACCAATAGCATGGCAGAAGATATTATCAGATTAAACCCTACAATATAAATTACCTGTTAAATAAGAGGGTATATGAAGATAAGATACAAACCAGGGAACAACAGATGATATGACATTGTCAACATGATTCCACAAGGAATCCACATCAAGTTTGATGGGCAAGAGGGAAAAGGAGATGAGTACTCCAATTCTTGCTCTATCTACGGTACCCGCGCTCAGCTGATAGTGAGCGATCCCTGTGCTTTCTATATGAATCATAATCATCCCCCCTCCTACTGTACGGAGAACGTGATCTTACACGCCGGTCCCTTGCATGATAGTCTCTGTCTCTATCATCCCACCTGCGTGGTGAGTAGCTATGGGAACGTCTGCGGCCACGTCCTGCACATATTTACACTAGTAAATATACAAAGTAGGAATTGAATAATCCCAAGATACTAAAATAATGTCTTCAAAAACTCCATTTTGCTCAATATTTTGAGCTAAAAATCTTGAATGGCACTCTCAAAGGTCAAAGGGCCAGAACAGCTAAGATAGCCAGATGACATGATCTTCTAAAAATTGTAATTGTCCATCTGCTCAAATTACAAGTATGATACATAAATTGCTAGATTTAACAGATGGGAAAATTGACAGCTCCTTGTTAACTGATGGGGTGATACAACAACAACAACTGAGCCTTAATAAAAAATAGTTGGGGTCGGCTGCAATATGAATAAATAACTTATTGTGAGCATTAAATCCATCAAATAACTCAAAGCAATCTGTATCTCCATAGGGGATTTTTCAAACTACATGGTGCATGGCCCTCAGGGAGGCTACAAAATAAGTGGAAAAAAGAATATGCAGCATAAAGCCATATGAATGTATTTTTAGATTGTAGAAAGTCACAGATCATATATCATGGTCTGATAAGTAAAACTGAATAAGAAGAAATTACTTAACCATTTAATTGTGATACAAATTTTCTAAGTAAACACCCTACTGCTAGAAATTTCACAATTCACACACAACAATCCATTCAGCTACTACAATACTTCTCACACAAATGCCAGTGCAATTCCAACAAGTACCTCGTTTCTCTCTCAGACCTTGATACCTGCCAGGAGTTGGTGTCCTGCCACGACTCCTTTTCGCCTACATAAATAGAGAAAACACAAACAAAATCACATTATGAAACAAAGGAAGGGGAGGAGAAAAAGAATGACAAAAATAAAAATAAGTCAAGAATTTAAGAAATGGGCTATAATGCATTCTACATACTGTTCTTTGAAACTCATTTACATTTCAAAAGGTAACCGCATAGTGCCATCTGGAATTGATGATAATAATCTGCACCAAAAGTTGCGACAGCTGCAAGTGTTTCATTTTATTGTTGTATTGACCAACAGTCAAGACTAACAGAACTTTTGTTCATTTGTTTGTTTTTGTAAGCCAGTCTTTACTAGAATAAACATGATAAGATGAGGAAATTGACACATTGGGTATAGTTTTCTGTCTAGGATATTTCAAAATAGAAACAAATTAAATGAAAAGCCAGGTCAGATACTATTACTAGTAAAGGAAAGATTACAGGGCATACAACCCTCTGCAAAATAGTCGAATTTGAATCGATGTGTTTGAAATGTCGATGCAGAACGCATGTCGTGATTCGTGAAGGGATAGGTTCAACTGTTAAGAGCTTAGATTGTGAATTCGATGAAGTTACACATACCAGACCTGCTGCCAAAACTTATCAGGCAACATTTCCGAAGAAAGAACTCACAAACAATAACAATACAAAAGTAATTCAGTTTCCCTAGACTGTTTCTTTTTAAATCCTTTGACAAAAGCAGTACCTTTTCCACAGTGATTAGTCGTCCTTCAAGCACTGAACGATTCAAATACTTTATACAGCGTTCAGCATCCTCAACTGTTTCCATTGTAACAAAAGCAAATCCACGAGATTCTCTGGTGCGAGGGTCTGTCACCAGATGGCACTCCAAAACCTTAAAAAAAAAAAAAAAAAAGAACACTAACATGAAATTTCTGTCCACAGAGATATTTGACAAAGCACTGAATGAGTAGAAGTAAAGGAATAAATTATGGTTTCTATTTTCTACACTATGACAGGGATTGGTAGGACAGCTGGAATTGTTGAATTGTCCAAACAGAAACTGGATACATGCCAAGGGGAAACAAAATTACTAACCCGCAAGAGATGTAGGAAATGGTGGAACATGGAGATGAAGATGAGTACTCAATCAATCATTTCCAGTCCATTCCTTGGTGAGCCTTCACCCATGCACTTTCAATCTAAGTGTAATTATAGTTAAGATTTTCAACCCAAATCAGTAGAAACAACTGGAGGGAAGCTATATGTTGATAATTCATATCATCTCAGAATTATGAGTCATGAATCTCCTTCCAAATCCTAATTTGTTAATGCTCTCTCCAGAACTTTCACACACATGCATCTCGGTTTATATAATGTGACATCATAACTAGATTGTAATACCATTTTAGGTGATTCTCAGATGACACTAATGTCGTGCAAAGCAACATATTACGTATTCATGTCATATGAAAAAATAGTCTTAAGGGGACTATACCTTCCCTTCTTTGCCAAAGTACTTCTCAAGGTCACTGGTTGTAACCCTAGTAGATAACCCAGTTACGTACAAGTTATTTCCAGGATTTGCTGCTTCAACAGAATCACGACTCCTGGAGCAACAAGAAAGAACCATAATTCAAAGTTTTGCAGCCATATAATAGGTGACAAATGCAGAGAAAAGAGAGAAATATACATTACATACCAGAATGTACGTATGAAACAATTAACGTACGACTAAAGAAAGAAAAGTTATACATATACCTGGACCGGCTACGACGAGACCTTGACAATGACCTTGACCGACGGCCTTTACTCGGCAAAATTGAGGTGCGCGGGGAAGCAGATCTGGGACCATAATGAACCAAATGTAACAGCACTAATAATTTTAGTTACATGAAAAGAACCACATATATTAGAATAGAAAAAACAACAATTGAGTGAAAACTTGCCTTCCTTCCCTTGAGTATGACATCTCTGCTGGTGTTGCAAAGAAAAAAAAAATTACAAAAATTAGGATCTGCACACTATCTCAATTAGTAAAACGAAATGCATACATAGGTATACACACTCAAACAGTATATTTGCTTCTGTGTTTATAAACAGTCAGCTTAAGCTAAAGACCTAAGATTGTTATTCAATTTCATGATTCAGTTTGCAGATTACAATAAAAAATTCTGTCTTATGGCAAATGAAGCTCGAATTATGTAGATTCAGAGTTCTGTACGAAAATATTTAAACCAAAATGCAAAATTTGCAATTTATTAATTTTACTTCTTATTCCAGCACTTTCTCACCTGCCCAACCAATTCAAATCTGATAAGAATCTAAATTCGAAGAAGAGAAAAGCTTTGGTATCTAAATTCCACAAAAGGAAAAAAAAAAAAAAAAGCTTCAGATGCAATAAGTCACAGAAGACTAAAAGGAAAAAAAATTGAAAATTCCTAGAAGACGCGATAAAATTTCACAGAGATCCATTGTTTCTAACAGCAATATAAATAAAATCCAAAGAATTACGAGTTCTAACTTCAAAATTGTTCCTTTCTTATGTTTGAATAAATAGAAAGTTTGATTACCTTCAGAGCCGATTCCGCTGAGTCAACTCAGATAGCCCTGACCAGGATACTGTTATGGCTAATGCCTCTCTCTGCTAGAGAGGCTTTGACGAGAGCGAGGCATTATTAAGTGCGTGAGCGCGAGTGCTTTTGATCTGTTGCACGTGAGTTGCACGTGCTTCAGCTTTAATAATTTGCAATTTTGATTCCAATGTCAATTCATCCTTCTTCCCTTCTTCGGATTTGAGTGAAAGCAACGTGATCCTAATCATAAGTTGTTCTGTCAAAACCTAAGTTTTGTCCATGGGTGCCTCCAATTGGATTAGGATCAATTATAATAAGGCGAACTAGCACTCCATCAATTTCTATAGAACTTACATTGGCCATATTTTTCTACAGAAAACATATATAAGACAATGTGCTAGCATGTTATAACTTATGATTTAACTTGACAACGGCATTTTCCTGGAAAAAACAGGTGTAGAGAAGAATGGAAGGAGAATACAAAGTACTAACGATTTCACACAGAGAGAGAGACAAAAGGGGTAGCTTGTATATGGGACAAAATTGATAGCCTACAATCAGCAGGGCACTCGCCCTCTTATGTTTACAAATTCATAAAACAAAACCACATCGAACTTTCCCATGCGTGTTTACATATTTGGGGTTCTAAAAAATCAATTTGACATTGAACCTTAAATTTTCCAATCGCAATATTTTTCAGGAATTTGGTTCGAGCTATAGCAGTATAAGTGTAGTCCAACTCATTTGCTGCTGTAATATGGCCTTCTTGAGCTGATGAAGCACCAATATCATTAAAATGCAGAGCCACTGCCCTTGCCTTTTCCAAGTAAGATGTCTTTTGCTTCATTTATTTTAGAGGCGAGGTAATGGCTACCGCCCGCATCTGGATGATTTGCAACCATCACTCTCCGATGAGCTTCCTTAACCTTATCTGTTGGAGTGCTTTCTCTGTATAAGAAAAAGAAGAAAACTAGTGTCAATGACTTCTTTGAGGTTAGGGAGGGCTTCAGCAAGGCAAGTGCATAATGTCAAACATGTGTTACAAATTTAAAATTTTTACCCTGAAGAACATCTGTTTGTATTATTGGATTCAAATATGAACAAACAAAATTAAGTTTATGAATTATAAACAGAAAAGGTCACTCTATTTACATACACCTAATAACTCTAACATTGGACAAGGCCTCCTGTTCTAATAGGAATGCAGGTCCAGAAGATACTTCACCTCAGGTCATGTGCACTCAAGTCCAAGATAAAATTGGAGATAAGCTTACACCCGCATAAGCTTAACCTGGTCACTGTGTATGCCAATGTTCTAAGAACACTAATGTGATCACAGCAATAATGCCAGCTTCATCTTTCTAGCTGAAAGAGTCTTTAAAGCTCAGCCTACCATGAGGGTGAAATGATGATAACTACTTTACAGAATGCCTGCGAAGTCTGATTTCAGACAAGAAATTCAAAAGAGAAGTGTGCCCATTTAAGTGATTGCGGATCTAAACTAAGTTTAGTTCAAATTTGGTTTTGATGTTGGAATAATCAGGCAAATAAGAGGCTTTCCTAAGCTTGTTAAAGATTCACCTGATCCTCATCCTGAAAACCACATATGACTTAACCAAGCTCTTCAATAGCAAAATAGTCATGCCTCTGGTCCTCACTGATGCTATTCGAGATCAGCTAGGGTATATCACCATGATGCGATTGCCACTACAAGAGCAATTATTTTCCTTCCTTCTGGGGACGCTGTCTAACGTACAAAGTAATAAAGCTAAAACCAAAAGACAAAACATGCAGAACACTCAAGAAAGTGATGTGCACTATAAATTGTACAACATTTAGAACACCAAAAATGGCCAATAGATCATGTTCCAAAGTTGCAGTTTAATAGCTAACAAGTAAAAACCTTAACAGAACCTGGAATCAATTAGCTAACTTATTACCATCAGTATGGGTCAGCTCTCATAAGCAGCTTCAAATAGGTTAAGGTAAGAATTCCAAGGTGAAATAAAACTAACACATTTATCTTTCTATAAATTCTGAAAGAGACATACCTAACTCCTAGTATTAGAGCAGCTTCTCTCTTTGTCATGACAGGTTGAAAACCACCTTCATAAAATCTGCGCAACCTAGCTGTTGGTGGTCTTGCCTTGAATGCCTGCCAAGCTTGGATGCCATATCTGCCCGCGTAAGCAGCTGCAGCTACTGCCATACCTGCTATCAACGGTGTAGCCTGATACAAGATTTTCAATATGAGCTTACTAACTAATTTTAAGATCAAAGAATTTTGCAGATTATAAATGAAAAATCGGAATTTCGTAGGAAATAAAAGGACCATTTTTTATGTTTGATTCCGTAGAAAGCCAAGGGAAAACGAGAAGAGGCGGGTTCGATGCTCGTAATAGTTTATTTAAGGCTTGCATATCAAAAGCCCTCAACACAAGTAGCTATTAGAATCAAAATTTCTTTGCTTTTCTTACGTTTTCTCGGCAACCAAACAGTTAAAGATCAAATTTTTATTCAAAACCATAAAACTCGAAACCCTAGAAAAAAAAACTATTTGGGTAATGATCCTGAATATCCCAAAGAAATAGAAAAGACATTTATATAAAAATACAAACTCACCATTTCGGTTATTTACTTGCGAATTGCGCTGTTAGAGAAGGAAGAAGAAGATGGGTAACCTGAAAAATCCAGGGAAAAAGAAAAAATCTAAGGCCTAGTTAGCGGGTTTTTATTTTGGGGTTAAGGGAAGGGATGCATTCACTTAAGCTTGCGCCTCATGAAACGACATCGTTTTGGTTATGTGGACCCGAACCCACCTCCACCACCGTTTCTGACCAGAAAGGCGGTCTTCTCTCTCCTGTAGTATATATCTCGACGATTCCCTCCCCTTAATGGAGATGTCTTTGGGCAAGAGCACTCACTCTACTGACCGAAAACAGAAGAAAGAAGCGAACTTTCTCGGATCAAAAGAAAACTAGAACAAAAGCGAATAATGGGACATCATGGTCATGGTAAAAGGCCTTGGCTTTCAATTTTTTATCACCTAATTGAATTGAAGCTCATTTTTATTTGTCATCTGTTGTAAATGGTACATTATTGACATTGGCTTTGAAATCTTCAGGTGAAAAGGGTCGACCTAGCAAGAAGTTCAAATCCTCTAAGGTTAATGAATAATAATCAGTTTTATCTTGTAAATATCCTATTAATTATACCAAAATCGAAATCAGGAATTAAACAAATAGTTGTACTTTGTATTTATCCAGGATGATCACAGGAGCACAGCCATGGAAGACGAGAGCTTTTATTACGGCGAAGAAGCTGAGGCTGATTATCGCGATGGTAAATTTAATTGTCTACCTTGTTAATTCTAGTTTGTTAGTTGATTTCTAGTTGTTATTGTGGAAGTGTAATGTTGATACATCGATTTGTATCTATGTTTGATTAGACGGCGATGAAGCTAAGAAGAGAGATTTTAGCAAATTAGAATTGAAGGTAGACCACGCCAATCGGCCTCTTTGGGCCTGCGCAGATGGCCGCATTTTCCTGGAGACTTTCTCCCCTTTATATAAACAAGCATATGATTTTCTCATCGCAATTGCCGAGCCTGTTTGCAGGTAGCCTTTGATTTCTTTCCAACTCAAAAAGTTGCAGAAAATGGAAAGTTATATCTTCCCATCGCATTTTGTATTCACTAACTATTACATGTAAGGTATTTGGGATGTGTTTTTGATGATGAATGTCGATTGTTATGTATAGGCCAGAGTCTATGCACGAATACAATTTGACCCCTCATTCGTTATATGCTGCGGTTTCAGTTGGCCTTGAAACTGAAACTATAGTAGCTGTTTTGAATAAGTTGTCCAAAACAAAGCTGCCGAAAGAGATGATTGATTTCATATATGCTTCTACGGCCAATTATGGCAAGGTGAAGCTTGTGCTTAAGAAAAACCGGTACTTCATTGAATCACCATTTCCAGAGGCAAGTTGGTGTTCCTTTGGTTTTTGTACTCCTTAGTATTTGGATATTGACCGTTTGTTATTAATATTATCTATGTGGGTTCTTGTAGGTGCTTAAGAAGTTGTTGAAAGATGAAGTTATTTCTAAAGCAAGAATTACATCGGAGGTTTGTTGTCGTAATGAGATTGAAACAGTTCATCATACTATAATATTTCTTGGGGATATCTTAAAATTCTTATCATTACTCGGAATTTCCATTTGTTGCATTTTGCAGTACTGATACCTTCTTCTTAGATGATCTCAAATCTTTGCTTGTTTTAGGTTTTGCATGCTGTCTCTTGCATGCCTGCATGCAGCAATGGCTGTGATTTTGTCTGTTATGAAGAAACAAATGCATTATGGAATTGGTTCCTTGGACTTATTTTTCCTCTCACTTTTAGCAGCATCAGGATTTGATTGGTTTGTCTGTCATACAACTTTTGTTGAATGCACATGCAGATGATGGTGTTTTCTCTGCAGTGATTTTGAAGTGGAATTTATCGCCTCATTCGACTTTTGCACATTTAATTTGTACCTTGGAATTATTCATAATTCTATATCTCTGTGCAGGCACATGGAAATGATGGTTTTACGATCAGCAAAACTGCAGGAGAAATTGGAGCCAGTCATGATGGGTTGCTAACTGAAGCAGAATTGGCAGCTGCAGCAGAAGACAAAGAGACCCACTCATTTGAGATTGATCCATCTCAGGTAATTTACATGAAATCTTTTGTAGGTAGAATACACATCTGGATGCACATACTTATGTGCTTTGGTAGCTTGACTGCTGCATAGAACTGCAAGCCAGCAACTCATACTTGCATGCACAGGCAATTTAATTGATGGTACTGATCAGTTTATGAACCTTGTGTATACTCAAGTGAACAGCTCCATTATTCCTTGTAAATCTTTTAGTATAGAAAAGATCACGATGGTGAACAAATCACATAAAACCATTTCTCCATATGTTAGTATTTAGTTGACAAGACTGTTATTTTTTTTCTTCCCTTTAAATAGATTTTGCTTAGCAGTCGAACTCTAGGTAGTTGGATGTCAATGCGGTCCTTCTCTTTTAAGTCTGTGTTTGTTCTGCTCATTTGGTCTTTGATAGAATTCTTGTTTGTTTTTGACAGGTTGAAAATGTAAAACAACAGTGCCTGCCAAATGCTTTAAATTATCCAATGTTGGAGGAGTATGACTTTAGAAATGATACTGTATGCAACATTTTTCCTGTCTCTATCCTGAAATAAGATACTTCAATAGATACACTGGATATTAATTAGCTCTCTCTTCAACAACTTTGTAGAATCTATCCAGTTCGCATCATTGGTTAATGCTTTTTTTGACATGTAGGTCAATCCTGACCTTGACATGGAATTGAAACCTCATGCACAACCACGGCCGTATCAAGAAAAGAGCCTTAGTAAAATGTTTGGAAATGGTATATTTATTAAGCTTTTAATAATATTATAATTTGCTGAATCCAGTCTTAACATGGTTTTTATTCCTCATATTTGTTCTGTAGGTGAGTCTGAGAAATTCTTTGGAAGTCATATATATTTCTTTATTGAAATTTTTGGCATCATTCTTGAAATTTTTTTGACAATCAGGCTACAAGTTTCAGTATACCACTATGAGTTTTTGAGATTACATCCTTCTACAAGCTATTGACTTGGATAAGATCAATTACTTGTGGTGGATGATGTTTCAGGTAGAGCAAGATCTGGCATTATTGTGCTACCTTGTGGTGCTGGAAAGTCCTTGGTCGGTGTTTCTGCAGCATGCCGAATAAAGAAAAGTTGCCTCTGTTTAGCGACAAATGCTGTGTCCGTTGATCAGTGGGCCTTTCAATTCCAGCTATGGTCAACCATCCGTGATGAACAAATTTGTCGATTCACATCTGACAGCAAAGAACGATTCCAGGGCAATGCTGGGGTAGTTGTGACAACATATAACATGGTTGCTTTTGGTGGTAAAAGATCTGAGGAATCTGAAAAGATTATTGAAGAAATAAGAAATAGAGAATGGGGACTGCTTCTAATGGACGAGGTAATCATGCAAGATGTTATGACTTTTTTAGGCTTGGATACAAGATTTATTCTTCTTCCATATTCATTTTGTTGTAAAAGAATTACTTTAATTGCTTCAGGTCCACGTGGTTCCTGCTCATATGTTTCGTAAAGTTATTAGTCTTACTAAATCTCACTGCAAACTTGGGCTAACTGGTAAGCTTACTCTGGATACATCTCCTTTATTTAGCCATTTATCTTTCTCTGTGGAGAAAGTGAATATTACTTGCTATTCCCACTGCAGCAACACTTGTAAGAGAGGATGAAAGAATTACTGATTTGAACTTCCTTATTGGTCCCAAATTGTATGAAGCAAACTGGTTGGATCTGGTGAAAGGAGGATTTATAGCAAATGTACAGTGTGCTGAAGTATGGTGTCCAATGACAAAAGAGTTTTTTGCTGAATATCTGAAGAAAGAAAATTCCAAGAAGAAGCAGGTTTCCTAGTCAATAGCTACCCTAGTTAATATCACACATTTGAACTTCTTGTTTGCTGTTTCTTTTTCTCTTTATCCTTCTGGCTCATCAAATGCTGTTACTTTCAGGCACTATATGTGATGAACCCTAATAAGTTCAGGGCATGTGAGTTTTTGATACGTTTCCATGAACAGCAGCGTGGTGATAAGATAATTGTGTTTGCTGACAACCTTTTTGCACTCACGGAGTATGCAATGAAACTTCGCAAACCTATGATATATGGTGCTACAAGGTGGCTTTTATGTTTTTTTTTCATGGGTTGATTTAACAATGTTGCTTTTATTTGTAATGTTTTGCGTTACAAATGTGCATCTGTTTCTGCAATTTGCAGCCATGCTGAGAGGACAAAAATACTTCAGGCTTTCAAAACTAGCAAGGATGTTAACACCGTCTTTCTTTCAAAGGTATTCTGATAAACAACTCATATTAACTATAGCGCAGATGACTTGGTCCTTTATATATAGTTGTTCAATTATTTGCATCAGACAACAAATGTACACAGGCATGTTTGACATGCATGAAGAGACACGAAGGCATTGCATACAACATGTATCAGTGCATGGAATCATATTTGTGGCTTTGTTTTTTATTTGCCTATTGTAGTGAATGATTTTATTGCCTAGTTAATAGGTAAGATGGGAGGCTCTCCTGTCTGGCAACTGTTTCTTCTTTCTCCCTTCTTTTCTTTTGGGCTTTACATTTTGTTGTGGGTCTGAGGAATGCTGCTCGCTCTCTCTCTTTTTTTTCTGTATGCTATATAATTGAAACTATGAAAATGCTGTATTGTCGATCTAAGTTATGTTACATGATAGACACATTACCTTTAATGATTCTGCAATTTACAGGTGGGTGACAATTCTATAGATATTCCTGAGGCAAATGTAATCATTCAAATTTCGTCGCATGCTGGTTCCAGACGACAAGAAGCCCAACGTTTAGGACGTATTCTTAGGGCCAAGGTCTGTTATTTAGTTATTATTTGTTAAAGTTGGATTCAGTCTTTGTGATTGACAAGTTTCTGATTTAAATAAGCAGATCATATTTATTAGAAGTTCAGTAGTTCTATCCTTTGAATTAGTGGTTTCTATATCATTGAAATCCAGAAACTTATAATTATGGATCCATTTGATTTTCGGCAGGTTGTGTTGTACTTATTTACTAGTTCTTTCATGAGCTTGGCATGGACAGTATTTATTTTGTAAAACTAGAAATAGATGTATAAGAAATATGCATTTAAATCTTTGGTAATCAAAAGGTTTCCATCTAGATTAAGCTCATTTTTGCAGTTGTGGAACCAAGTTTCTATGCTCATAATTTTACTGAAATCAAATATTGTCACTTTGGTCAACAGGGTAAACATCAGGACAGGATGGCAGGTGGCAAAGAAGAGTACAATGCATTTTTCTATTCCCTTGTTTCCACTGATACGCAGGTATGGATCATTTTTTTTTCCTTCTGAACTTCTAAAAATTCGTGAGCCATAACATGTCCGCAGTCAAATTTTATTGTTTTCTTGGTCAATCTTGAAATTCTAATTAGTTATCCTTCTTGGATGCAGGAGATGTACTACTCTACCAAAAGGCAACAGTTTTTGATTGATCAAGGTTACAGCTTTAAGGTACATATATCCTTTATTATCTAGTTATTGAATGTAGCGCACTTTGTTAATGAACCAAATTTCAGTGCTGAATACAACATATGATTTTATGCATCTGGTACTTGTCATCATATTTTCTAGATGGACAAGTAGTTTATTTTTCTGAGCACACGAGCTAGTAAAAATTGAGATTTCAGTTCCTTTTGTAATTTACTTGTGATGTATTAATTCATTTGACAGGTGATAACAAGCTTGCCTCCAGCTGATTCTGGTGCTGATTTGAGCTACTACCATCTTGATGAGCAATTGGGACTCCTTGCAAAGGTATTCTCTATTTCTTGGTTGATCACTCTCTAGATGAATTATCGGAGTGGAAATTTTGACACGTTGGAAATTTCAGGTTCTGAATGCTGGTGATGACGCTGTTGGCTTAGAGCAGTTAGAAGAAGATGCAGATGACATAACCCTCCATAAAGCCCGTCGCACCATGGGCTCCATGAGTGCAATGTCAGGTGCCAAGGGAATGGTCTATATGGAATACAGGTAGGCTACCTTGTTTCTTTCCTGTGGAGAACTCTATATATCTTGCTTGCTTCCTCACATATGTTGCCCTTGTTCTCTCCTCCTGCAGCACCGGGCGAAGACTTGCCGGGCAAGGCCAGCTTAAGAGTAAACCCAAGGATCCATCCAAGCGACATTATTTGTTCAAAAGGCGTTATGGCTAAGAAGACAGCTGAACACCATACTAACATATCATGTATTTGTGACATGCAAAATATTTTATGCACCTTTCATCTTTTGACATGGAAATATTATGTATGTTATACCTACAATGATTTTCTGTATAGAACTTCAATGGTGAATGATTGTCATTGCATTTTCCACTAATAATTATGCCATTTTGAGAAAAGTGTACATGATGGGAAAGCAAATACATTGAACCTAAACTATGATTCTATGCTTGGAGATAATTTAAATCAAAATGGAAATCAGAAAATTTTGACAGGAAAATGATTGTTTCTGCTGGTGGATGTTCTTGGTCTCCAAAGAAGAGCTATGGTATTTAGGTTCTCTTCAAGGACAAGTTCTCTATTTTTCTTGTTTTGTCTTCCATTCCTAATTCTTCACCAGATTCTAATTTATCTCATTCACTCGAAAAATAACAAAGTACTGACTGTAAAGTGAAAGAGCAGAGCAACCACACTTTGCTATAATTGTTATTTAAATGCGGTCTTTAGGAGAAGGACCTGCCTTTTTGGTGGAAAAAATATGTTCTCAGAATATGCTTTGATTGCTTTGGTCTCAATGGACAAACATTTTTCTTCTTCTATTAAATAGTCAAAAATTTCATCATTGTTCTTTAAGTTTTATGTTAATTAAAAATTACCAACAATGAAAAGCCACCAGAAACTCTGAGATTCCAATTTTCATATTTCAATCTTCGGTTTAGATATCAAGGAAACAGAAGAAATCTCTATTCTCCGTGTAAATGGAATTTCCAGCTCGATGTCAATCCATTTTCCTTTAAAGAAAATAAATATCTATAACTTATGATGCACGGAAATATTTTATGTCATTAATATTTTTTTGTTTTCATGTTTTTAAAAAATTTGATATTATTTGTTCATTCGTGTAAAACTATATAAAATGTTGTTTTTCTATATCTGTTCTTGCTTTACATTTATTTTTCCGCGCCATGTAGGACATAACTGATAAACTGTGTTTTTATGTTTTTTCATGTTTTCATCAACTTGAAAGTAATACTTCATTAGTACTTAAAAAGAAAAGAAAAGACAAAGAAGAATTAAGTTGGCTTCCATCAATTTTATGTTCCTCTATTTGGTCCAAAAGCGAAATTGTGGTAAAACAATAAAAGTGGTAGAAGCTAGCTTTAAAATATAATGAATCTAGACACTAAAATGCAAATGTTAATTAGATTTTTGTGACATAAGTCTCTGTCACCTCCACTATATACTACTATTTTTCTGTTTGGCTTTCAAGTTGAACAATTGGTATTGAATTTTTCTAGTTGAACTCAACTGGTCACTATCTTGAAGTTGGTAGCGAAACCCAACAGAAACGGAAGAGAAAGAAAAGGTTAATGGATGGCTTTTTGGATTCTCTACATGTTGGAGGAATTTTCTTCACCCTAGCAAAAGGTCTATAAGAAACCTCACCTTCCATCATTTGACTGCTTTTCATATATTCTTAGTGCCTTTCCCTGGCCTTCACAAATTAATTGCATTTTGTACATAAAAATCTTTTTCTATAGAGGGTGACTAATTACTCCAATTGGGCATTAGTCAAAAGCAAAGAAATAATAACAAGTTCACGCCTTTCTTCAACATGTAATTTGATCGGTGAAAATAAATTATATTTTCGAATAAATTTCACCTGTAAAGTTAGAAATTCAAAAATTGAACTGTGATTAAGATTTTACAGAATGACAAAATATATCAATTTCTCTAAGAGTTACTAGTTTGAAACAAAGTCAGAGACATTAACCACAAAAAAGAAGAAGAAAGGCAAAAAATCCATTCCCACTTGAAGGCTAAAGATTCACTTAACCAAGCCATAACAGGTCGACCCCAGAACTGGATGCTCATATATATATAAATAAGAAGGCAAAATCAAAAGAGGTATAGAGATAAGAAAGGGTACAAGTTAATGTGTACAAAGCAAAATACAATACTTTTGGCTTTGATAAGGACGCCACTCCTAATTCTACAAGTAGTGGAGAAAAAAATAAAATATTTAGCAGCAAAGAACGACCTAAATACACAAACCATATGGAAGTTTAAAGAAGAATTTTAGAATAGATGATAGATTATTCCTGCAAAAACCCTTTTCCTGGTTTAGTCAACTATAAGCCACCTTCAGGTGCAGAGCAGATATCCTGTGATTGCTTATTCAATTAAACTTGTAGAGTATTAGCAACAGAATTATGTTACTATTAAATCACTGAAATTAATGAAAATACTCAAGTCTCTTCGGCAAAATTAATTATTTTGGTTGTTGTTAATAGCATTTAGGTGTTTAAATAGTTTTTCATAAAATACTGAAAGTTAAACATTATATAAATTAAAAAACTACTTTAAAAATTTGTTGCCAGACACGGCCTTAGCTATTGTAACAATCTTCAGGTTTTCATCTTATTGTCTAAAAGTCTAAACTGCTAGTGGTTATGTCAATGTTTTAAAATGATTCCTTGCTAAAGTCTTTTTATAGAAAAAAAAAAAAAAGAAAGAAAAGAATTTGCCTTTTAACCAAAAGTTTCATCATCAATGGAGGGTTTCTCTTGTCTGCTATATGCTGTAAATATTTTAATGTGTTTAGGTCTTCACTTACTAATCATTCACCATTCGTGCAAATATATATATATATAGAGAGAGAGAGAGAGGGAGAGGCATCTCTTCATGCTAGGGCTAAGAGTTGTATTCGAGTAATCCCCTCTAAAAAAAGACAGTAATGACTCCAGATTTTAAACTTCTAAC
Organism: Jatropha curcas; assembly: GCF_014843425.1. Next base: position 115,912 of record NW_023591387.1, on the reverse strand, counting down.
CTTACAGTTCGTGTGTTTAAAGATTTAAAACCTAGAGTCACTACGGCCTGTTTAGAGGGCATCAGTACCACTCTAACCCTAGCATGAAGAGATGCCTATATATATAAAATTACTTATTTAGTTAATTAATGGTGAGGAGAGCTTGGAATTTCCAATGCACTAACAGAAAAAGAACCCTTTTCCAGGATTGAATGAAAGGGTAAGCTGAATAGAAAAAAACTATTTCAGCTCTATTAATTCATATTTCTTCTTCTTCCAAATAAAAATAATTTCTTGATGGTATATTTTAAATAAGCGTGAGGACAAATCATCTCATAATCTATAGCTTTGCAATGATAGGATATTGAAGTAGTTTATAATATTATTTTCTTGTTGTATTGTTCTGGTCAAAAGTGAGCCTTTGGAATCATTGCTGGTGTTTGTGCTTAATGCTTATGATCAAATATTATTTTAAACATTCTTTTATTTACTGCTCCCTCCATTAACTCAGTTGTCTCTCTAAGCTCCTAAATAAAAAAAAAAATAATTAGCTCTCTCTAATTTGAATATGGCTTTCTAATATTTACCAACTCATCACATTCTGCTACATTTTTTTTTTTTCTGTTTTTCCTGAAAAAGAAAAGCAAATTGGGAGCTGCTAATTTCCTTTTAGGTTTCTGTTGGTATTTTTTATTTAAGTGATGTCTTGTATAAACTTATATTTAAAATACCGTTTTTCTGTATTTATTTCCGTCATTTTTGTTTCTGTGAAACATAGGTTAAAAGCGTAGATTCTAACTACAAAAACAAGTGTTCTTTAAAAGTTCTTAAATCTTTTTTTTTTCTTTAAGGAAATTGGTCAATAATTGATGTATTTCTTGATAAAAATAATGAATAATTTATCTAATTTGATTAGTTTCATAGAAGCATCTTCGCTTTAAGTAGCAGGCATACAAAATAAAGCAGTGTCAAGAATCCTCTCAAGATAGAAAATTATTTTCAATAAACAGAAAATCTATTATGTTGGTATGCTAAAGATTCAATATGCTTAAATGCCTAATCATTTCATATTTTTAAAATTTTCATTATGAAGTGACAGAATCCTCTAGATTAGTGTGTTAATTTAAAATATTTGTTCTTTGAGGGACAACTCTACGTGCTGTTTCTATTGTTTACTTGCTCTAAAGCTTCTGTCTTTCCTTCACCATTTTTTTGCAACTATTCTCTACATTTGCTAGTTTGTTTTGTCATTGTTATTTTTAAAATCACAATAACAAAACTAATGTTAATTAATAAGTATTAATTAAGATTTAATTCTTTAGATTAAGTAGTTAAGTTAATTGTTGATGAATTTCTAAAACATGTATGATGATTCCATATATCATATAAAGAGAATGCGATATATATAAGATAAGTTTTTAGTCTGATCCCGTTTTAAAAAAAAAAAAAAACATACTCTCTTCATATATTATTAAAGGTAAAATTTATAAAGATTTATTTTTATTTTTCTCAAATATATGAGTTTGATATGAGTAGATACACCCTTGAATTTGTTTAAATAGCAACCAATTTTTATTTGGTTTGTCAAAAATGATTATTCATTTGTCTCTATTTGGTCGCAGTATTTTCAAATAATTATATTATTTTTCCTCACTATTTAAATAGTGTATCGGTTTATTTGGCTTTTTTCTTATAACAAGCGTTAATAAATACAGAAGTTTGATAAAAGAATGCTCGAATTGATTAAAAAAAAGAAATTAAAGTTAACAATAATGTATAATTAAAAAACAAATTTTTACTAGTATAATGTGAAACCAACAAAGAAATGCATTTTCCATTTTTTATTTTTTTATTTTTTGCATTGCAATTCTTTATTATTTTTTGCTACGATAGGCCAGAAAAATTTAAGCATCTACAAACTTGCTACAGATCATAACTCCAGAGAGTGCTTTCTTTTGCGCCTTGAACACTCTTATTACCAAACAATTAATTCAAAGTTCGTGTGTGCTAAGCTATCATTAAGACCACAGATTTGACAACACTAAAAAGGGGTTAAAGGTTAAAACATTTAAATTAATTATACATTAATTATATATCCTCTAGCCTTGGAAATTCTTTGACTGCTCCTTCATTGGTGAATAGAGGCATCTCACTTTTTCTATTAGAAGATAAAATTATAATTCTTTTCTATTAGAAGATTTTTGGTATGAAGGACTGAGATCAAAAAAAGAAAAATTGGGTCCATAATACACGTAGGAAAAATAATTAAAGATTTGGACCAATTTGACCAAATACTTCATAGTGCAGTGTCTATTGTTCTAATTTCCCTATGCTCAATCAATTGCAGCATGACAAAGAGAAGCACAAGTCCTACTTCCCTAGTTGTTGGATTAACCACATAAAAATATATATTTTTTTAATAATAATTTGCTAATATCATTATTCTTTAGTGCATCAATTGATTGATTAAGATGCAGGCATCAAAACTTACACTAAATTTACCAATAAGCTATTCATTAGGCTGGTAAGCAACTTCAATCTTCGTAAGTGTGAAAACAAAAACTTGATTCCTAGATAACGTAATTTGTTGGAAGTGCTAAAAACTATTATGGGAGATTAAACCTTTTCGATACTCTTTATATATTCCCAAGTTGCTAAGGTGAATGTGATGTGCGTATTTCTGTTGTGAAGGACCCTTGGTTACCCATTGCTGGAGTCTTTTATGTGGAGGATGGTAGTCTCTTTATTGATAATAATCTCCTGGTGACAGATCTTTTGGTGGAGGGGGAGAGAAAATGTTTTGCGCCTTGAACAACTCTTTTACGCAAACAAATTAATTTCAAAGTTCGTGTGTTGCTAAGCTATCATTAAGACCACAGATTTGACAACACTAAAAAGGGGTTAAGGTTAAAACATTTAAATTAATTATAACATTAATTATATATCCTCTAGCCTTGGAAATTCTTTGATGCACCTTCATTGGTGAATAGAGGGCATCTCACTTTTTTCTATTAGAAGATAAATTATAATCTTTTCTATTAGAAGATTTTTGGTATGAAAGGACTGAGATCAAAAAAAGAAAAATTGGGTCCCATAATAACACGTAGGAAAAATAATTAAAGATTTGGGACGCAATTTGACACAAATACTTCATAGTGCAGTGTCTATTGTTCCTAATTTCCCTAATGCTCAATCAATTGGCAGCAATGACAAAGAGAAGCACAAGTCCTACTTCCCTAAGTTGTTGGATTAAACCACATAAAATATTATATTTTTTTAAAATAATAATTTGCTAATTCATTATTACTTTAGTGCATCAATTTGATTGATTAAGATTGCAGGACATTCAAAAACTTACACTAAATTTACCAATAAGCTATTCATTAGGACTGGTAAAGCAACTTCAATCTTCGTAAGTGTGAAACAAAACTTATTCCTAGATAACGTAATTTGTTGGAAGTGCTAAAACTATTATGGGAGATTAAAACCTTTTCGATACTCTTTATATATTCCCAAGTTGCCTAAGGTGAATGTGTGTGCGTATTTCTGTTGTGAGGACCCTTGGTTACCCATTGCTGAGCTGTTGTGAAGGACCCTTGGTTACCCATTGCTGGAGTCTTTTATGTGGAGGATGGTAGTCTCTTTATTGATAATAATCTCCTGGTGACAGATCTTTTGGTGGAGGGGGAGAGAAAATGGGATGTGGCAAAGATTATTAATCTTTTTTCTTTGAGAGATATCCATAATATTCTTGATATTCCCCTTAGTGTAAGATATGTGGAGGATGAGCTGATTTGACATTATGATAAGAGGGGTAATTTTAGTGTTAAATCATGTTACTATCTTGCCTTGAGGGTGTTGGGAAGGGGTGATGAACGTATAGAAGGTGAGGGGTGGGAGAGTATCTGGAAGTTGAATATTGCACCAAAAGTCAGAGATTTCATTTGGAAAACTATGCGTAACTTATTGCCTACTCAACGGAGATTGAGCAGAAGGGGTGTGAATGTAGACACTATATGCCCTTATTGTGATTTGGAGGAGGATGTTGATCATGCATTATTATTGTGCACAAAGGTGTTGGAGGTTTGGAAGGTGTTGGAGGTTTGGAAGGTGTGTAGGGTGGAGGAAGCTTCTACTAACCTTTCTTTTAAAACTCTTTATCTGCAGGTTTTGAAGCAAAATAATACCGACAAGTTAGCTTTTATCTCTTATGTGAAATAGGCCACAGCCTATCGTGTGGATGCTAGGACAAATTTCTCTTCGCAACAAATGGCTTGATCCTTTTCATTTTGTGCTACAGTCTTCTATGCTTTTTCAAGACTTCGAAGATATGCCTTGGCTAAAGCGGCCAAATGCCTACAGCTACACAATTCGCAGTAACACCTGCTATTACACGCATCTGAGGAGAGTGACTATGCCATACGTGATGCCTCTATCTTTTTCTAATATTACGACGCGATAGTAGGATGTTTTGAAAACATGAAGTATTTTTGCGCGCTGTTCTAGTTCTCATGATGTGTCACCATCTCACTTTATGGCTCGAAAGAGTTTGGCTCTTAGTGCTTCACTTTATATTAGAGTCGGCATATTCATGGTGCTATACTCATTCTCAAGTAGACTCAAAGTATTTTTATACTGCTCATTTCGTCAAAGATATAGAGATATGAGTGAGTTGGAATATTTGTATTTACCTGATTGTATTTTTTATTAGCCTCCATCTCCATTTAATCAAGTCGTTGGATTAGAAGACACATAAATATGGTGCTCATTGCTAAGCTAGAGCGTCCTATCGTTTAATCGTTTCAAATATTATTGGGATTCAGTAGCCACGAATGTTGATGGATTACTTTTCCGCTTGAACTAATAGTGAGTAATTCTCTCTCTTAAAAAAAAAAAAAAAAAAAGAAAATGAAAAAAAAAAAAAAAAAAAAAGGTGAATGTGATGTTGGCTTTGAATTTTCTTTTTCATTTTTACACCAAAAAGTTACACAGTTTAATTATCACAAACAGCTCTATATCCCTTCTTGTTTCAATGTCTTTTCTTTTGAAGAATAAGCTGCATGCATAGCATTTCAATGACACCTATAACCTCATAAAGAGATAAGATATCTGTATGCATGAATTATGCAAAGCAACTAAGCTAAAGAGCATCTAGTCCACTCTTCAGATAGATAGATCCATAGAAATTAATGTTAAACTTTTAAAAAAAAAAAAAAAAAAAAAAGGTTGTCCTTCAAGCTGTACAGAAGATACTTAAATATTTGTATCCATCCACTAAATCATGCTTTAACTTAAAATACAAAATTACTCAAATTAATTATAATTCCAGGAAAATTAAATTAAATGATTATCTATCCTAATACTATAACAAAAACGTCAAATTGCGACTGTTTGAAGACCGACTGTGATCAAAATAAATGGAAAAATACATAATTATTTAAAAATTTTTGTATCGGTCGATAAAATTTGCATGAAATTTTATAATTATAATTGACTATACTAACGCCAAAGAAATTGAAAATCAATATTGTATTTCCATAATGTAGTTGAAAACTTAATCAGCAAATTTAAACATCTACTAGCTTTCTGCAAGTCAATTAGGAAAGAATGGAAGAAGAAAGAGACTTGACTCTGCGAGAAAAGATTTTCTTTTGCTTCATAATGGAAAATCAGAATGCTTTTAATGTATTACTATTATTATTTTTTTTTTTTTTACAGGTCCCGTCGATTATTTATTTTTATTATTTTTTTTTAGTTTCTGTAAATTTTCATTCTACTTTCTCTGCATGAGCATACAGATCATAATTACTATTATTTGGTTAATTTTTGATAGTGCAAACTAACCACCCATTAAGATTAATTTGTACATTAATAAGAATATAAACACACCATTAGAAGATTGCTAGAGATATTGTATTCAAATAGCCACTACATCTTGCTCAAGGAAAAAAAAAAAAAAAGTCAAAATAGAAAGTCATTATTGAGCTCCATATATATATATACACAAATGAAGTGACAAATGATTACACTAAAACAGTAAAAAGTTAAAAAAAGTAAAAAAAAAAAATTAAAAAAAAAAAAAAAAAAAAAAAAAAAAAAAAAACTAACTAAATGCAACTAACAAAAAAAAAAAAAAAAAAAAAAAACTGCTAAAACTAAACTGCAACTACCAACAGGCAACTGCAGATTTTAACATATAAATATTTTGATGACTTATTTCAAAAAAAGCCTTTGAATTCCTTTCTTCAAAAGTGCCTTTTCTTTCTGGTTACTATACATAAAAACTTTCTACTGCTTAAAACCTCTCCAGAAAAATCTTTCAGTAACTGTAATACTGAAACTGAGCTTGTCCATAACCGTTAACATAATCTCCTCCTCTAATTCCTCCATCTTCTTCCTCTCCGTGAACCCCATCAAACTGCAATAACAATATAATACTATTAAAGTCTGCATTTTTATTTATTTATGTAGTGTCAAAAATGTAAGAACTAAGAACAAGAACAATTATGATACCCATAGCTCATCTGCGTCTTCATGTCTGATAGAACATGCAGCTTTGGGAATCTCACCCGTCTCATCGTTGCGCGCGAATCTTCCACGTATGCGAGGTCTGTTGTCTGCTAGTGTTTTTCGACATGCATACTTGAATCCAAGAAAAAACCAACACCAACCTCATTAACATTATTAATCAATAAATATAATGTAAATTGATTGATTAATTTATGGACATGTTGGAATGAATTGGATTAAGCTGGGGTCTTACCTTAATGGTTTTAGTGAAGTTTCTCTGGTTACGTTTGGCTCTGTATTTGGAAATCCTATCTTTTCTTTCTTCAGCACTGTAACGTCCAACTTTAAAATTTGCTTCTTCAGTAAAGGAGCTCTCACTAGCCAAAGGACTTGAAAAGGACCTCTGTGTTGTATGTGATGTTCTAATATTCTAGAGCAGAGTTTGAATACAATAGAATGATTAAAAAGAGAGAGCAGAATAAAAACAGGGGAAGAAACAGGGGAATTGAGAGTTATCTTACTCGTAAATCTCCAGTGCTGCAAACCCTCCTCAATTGACCAGCAAGAAAGGTGTTTTCAGGTGAGCTTAAGTTTTCATTTTGATAATTTGAGGATTCTAGGAGAGTGTCAAAGCGAGGTTGAAATAGAAAGTCAGGTTTGCCTTCAAAAGAATTGCTGCTATAGCTTCTCTGCATAAACTTTGCCACATTCTCTGCACCACTGTAACTATGAGGCATAAAGAGTTGGTTATTGTAAGAAGAGTCATAACCCATTTGACATTCCTCAGTTTTAACCCCAAAATTGCCCAAACCAGAGAAATTTGTATACCCATTTGCAAAAGTGGAACCATTTTCAGGAGGCTGCAAAGAGGTTGTCTGGTAAAGAGACAAATTCTCAAGTTGGTGACTTGGAGGAGAAGATGAGAGAATAGTAGGGCTAAAATTGTCTAAAGAGTTGGAATTATGAACTGGGTTTTGATTTTTTTGGCTATTAGAGAATTCTTGAAAGATGTCAGCAGAGGAATCACAAAAGGGAGAAAAAGGGTCATAAATTAGAAGGTCTCCATCCATTTCAGGGCTGGAGTGGTGATACAAAGAGCTATCACAAAAAAAAAGATCAGAAGACATTATTTTTTGAGCTCAATCCTTTGATTGAATTGAACTCAAAAGTTGAAAAAAACAAAAACAAAGAAAGAAAGAAAAACTAGTGCAAGAACCAGAGAGAAGCTGCTCTTGTTCTTGCTACTTCTACTAATTATAATTTTTCCTTTTTCTTTTTTTAGGCTATTTTGTCTGTCTATTTTGGCATTCAAACTGCCACAAAGCTTCACAAGTGACACTTGGGCTCTGATTAATTTAATCAAAGCTTGACACTACTCTTGCTACAAGACAAAAACATGTCAATTTTCCCTCTCTCTCTCTCTCTCTCTCTCTCTCTCTCTCAGAGAAAATGGAGACTTTGAAAGTCCAAAAACATACAGAGAGACTAGTCCACTTCACATTTGAGCTTTATAGAGCAGGCTCTTTGCACAATTGTCCCTACACTTTACAGTAATTAATAGAATAAAGGCTCCCTAACTGTGTCATATATTAAAGATTATTCTACTAATATGATTATCATTCGCTAATATATTAAAGATTATTCTAATATTTTGAATATCATTTCAAATTGACCCTTTTTAATCGCAAAAACCAATAAAATGCAAGATTTCCCCAAGTGCAACAACTAGCTGCTATATTTAACAATTTCTTCCAAGTGGGCATATTGGGTTTCCAGTTTTCTACTTGACTGTCTGTCATCTATTTTCTGCAGCCTTTACTTTACCTCTTCGCCCTCATGAATGGAGGAGTTCTAAGTTTTTACTGTTTCAAGATCAAGGAATTACATTCGCTGAGAATGTGCAAAAGGGAATTTAGAGTTCTTGAAAACAGAGGGTAATTCTGAAGATGGGATTTTAGATATAAAAAAAAAAAACAAAGAATATGCTTTTCTGTTGTTACCATTCCAAAATTACAGAGGTATGCATCTACTTTTTTTTTTTTTTTTTTTTTTACTTTTTTTTTTTTTTTTTTTTTTTTTTTTTTTTTTTCTTTGGTTTGAAATATTCTTACACTATATATAGTAATTCTCAATGAAAATTGGAAGAATAAACGCACTTTACCCCATGATTAGCAATTTTTTTTGTTCTTGGTCAAGGTTGATGTTTCTAGGTAGTCTTTTTGATTACAAATTTAAAATCATTTTCAATTACTTATTTCTTTAACTTAATTAAATTAATATTAAATAGATTTAAAAATTCAAATTACATTCACCTGACTAACAAACAACTGCAACTAGATTCCAGTCTAAAATTTGGTTGCACAATTCTGTCGTCCAATCTCATTGTTAAACGTTCATCTTTTGAATGGAGGACTAATCTTCAAACGACCGGTCGTTCCTGTAATGGGCCTAGAACTTAAATTTCAGGGCAGCAATATAGAGAGCCGAGCGCTTAAGTGCGTGTTGTATGGACAATTCCATTGGGCCAACACTGGACCTTGTTATTTTGTTAAGATTATCTTTAAAAATATCGGGGTGAGCTTGAGGCCCAACCATTTCTTTTTGGGCCAGGCTAGAGACTACCCCTTGAGTACCTATATTCTCTTGAACCCTCCACCAAGATTGTCATCATGAATTTTGCATGATAATACCAATATCTCACATCCCAGATTAACGATATTTTCTAGAACTTTGCTTTTTTTTATTTTATATATATATATATATATATAAAGATGCTTTATTAAGGAAAAAAATATGGAACACTTTGCATTGAACAATTTAACGGACAAAAATTGATATTCACTTCTATCTAAATTTATAATGCCACTCATCCATTCATCACTTGCCAATCTTTTTTGTCAAATTGAAATATAAAATAATATCAGAATTAAACACAAAATTAAATTGAAGAAGAACCCTAGATTATATAATTAGCTTTGGACCAAGAAATGGCCGTAAGAAGTTGTAGGAAATTAACCCCACAAATACTAACACTTTATTCTGTACTCTTAAATTATTATTCCAGTGTCTGTGATTTCACACGTAAGAATCTTCCAAGAACTCAGCAATCAAGGTAACTTTACCATTTGACTGCTTTATAGAATAGTATTTGATTCCCGACCATTGGACTTGTGTTTGTCATTTAAAGAAATTAACAAATATACGTTTATAGATAACCCTCTTCTTTTTCTCCCTTTGTATTACTTGTGAAATAAGAAATTTATTAAGTGGAAGAAAAAATATATGCCTATATCCATAATATTGTAGGATGAAAAATTACCCTTTGTTCGATAAGTTTTAAGGAAATGCGGTATAATTTTTAATATAAACATTATACTAAAAACGCATTTGATTCTATTATATTATATTCTATTATAGTTCAACAAATGAAGCTTGAAAATACGAGTATATAATAATTTATAAATGGTCAAAAGTGAGGATTTGGAAGCATCAATGCTATGGTAAATCAATTACATGAATTACAGTGAAACATATATTTCATTTCTTATTTATATAATGCATAAACCCAACATCTTCAATGCCATCCCTCATATCAATATCTGTCTCTGTCCACGTAATATATAAAATGTTCATGAGATTGGAAGGGATATAATATACTTCCATTATATATACTACACGGAAAATAAATAAATAAAATAAAATAGAAGGGGTCTTATGAATGCTTGTGTCTTTTCTTGACCAGGTTAAAGCTCGTCGCTTTCTCCACTGAAAAAGCTTCGCCAAAAGTCAAAACCCTCATAATTAATGAAATTAAGGTTCTCAGAACAATTTCCTCCTATCACTGTCCCATCAAAGTTCTTCTCATGCAGCCCATCAAACTACATAAATCAATTAAGCACAAACATTAATTAGTTAAAAGCTCTCTAATTTTTTTATTAATTATACATTTTAGTAGGAGAAAAGTAATTAATTATTATGGTTACCCAGTTGAGTCTCAGATTTGGCGTCAGCTCCAGTAGGCCGTAGGGTGCAGTGGAATTTCCCTGTTCCGAACTCCCTGTCTCCTGCTTTAGGACCATAACGGTTTCCTCATCACTTGCAAATCTTCCTCGTATGCGGGCACGGTTGTCTGCTACCCTCTTTCGACTAACATACTTCGAAAATTATAGTAAATAAAAATACATTAATAAAATTTTTTATTTCTGTTGCCACTAAGATAATATTTGAAGATTATAGTAAAAAATATTGGCAAGATTAGCAAGAGTTTTAGGATAAGCTGAAATAGATGAAAGATCGTTAATGTCTTACAAAACCATGCATGCATTAGTTGCATGGTGATTTTCAAACTAGCTGAAATAAAAAATCAAATGACAGTTATAGTTAGGTTTACCTTAATTGTCTTGTTGAAGTTCCTTCGGGGTCGTTTTGCTCTATACTTTTCAATCCTCTTTTTTCTCTCTTCTGCACTGTAAGGTATCACTTGCAGATTTGTTTCTTCTGTAGAACACCTTTTTCTATGTGCTGCTATATTGTTCTGAAACAAAATTTTTATGGAAAGAAAAAACCTTTAAGCAAAAACTTTTAGATCAATGGTACCGAAGTCATCTACACCAGCGCGAAATCTCAAGTTCGAAATCCCTAATCAGGACAAAATTATTTAATAAAAAAAAAGAAGGAGAGAAAGAAAACAGGGTAAGAAGTTTTACTTGTAAATCTCCTGTGCTATGAATCTTGCTTATCATAATTTGACCACCAAGGCATCCATCATTTATGGTAGAGTCCTGTTGTTTATGTGGAGACTCCATTGAGTTGTAAAAGAAAGTTTCCAAGTCGTCAAAGAAATTATTACATTCATTTGGCAAACTGGAGCAAGCAGCAAAATCTGAACCATTTTGCAGAGGCTGCAACTGGGTTGTTTGAGAAGGAGTAGTCAAATTCTCTAGTTGGTGATCATTTGGAGGTAAAGATGGCGTAAATGGGTTTTCTGAGAATTGATCGAGGCTATGAATACGATCAACATGATCTTCAAAGATAGGAAAAAATGAAGTATCATTAAAGAGCATGTCACTTTCAGTGTTTGAACAAAATGAACCATTGAGAAAAGTTTGGAAGTAGGGATTAGAAGAAGACATATCTAAATGTGAAAACTTATTTTGCGCAAGACAAGAAAAAGAATAATCTGAGATAGTTTCTCGTTTGTTGTTGTTACACTGCCCTGAGCTGACTTTTATATATATAATCATATGTACAAACATTTCATTTTTAATCATAACCATACGTTGAAAAGGAAGAGCTATGGGCGGTACTTACATTTCCAGCTAAGTACCAATCACTTTTATATGTTTAAATTACAATTTAGATCTTATAATTTGATAAATTTAATTATTTACTTTATAAATTTTGAAAAATACATGAATACCTTCATATAAGAGATTTTGATATAGGTAAGTCTTTTTTATATTTTGTTAGATTTCTTTATAAAACTTTCCATGATTGATTTGGTTTATGAATGAAAAAAAAAAAAAAGGGAATATATAAAACTTTCCATGATAAAAAAAAAAAAAAAGGAATAAAAAAAAAAGAAAAGATTAAATCGGAACGAAATCGAAATAAAAACTAATAGGCCCTCTATTAATACTAACTCGAATCCAATAATTTAAAACCAAACTGAAACCTTAACTAAGGTTTGGTTCAAGTAAACACCGGCCGCCCCGTAAGAATGGATTAGGCAATTGGCTTGTTAATTTTCAATTTCCCTTTGCAAGGAGACAGAGAATTAATGTCTAATTTTGAAATAATAAAAATCATGGACATAAAATCAAATATAAAAACATGGTAATTTACCATATTACCTAATAATATTATTAATATAAATTTATTTTTGCAAAGTCATTATAACTTACAGTAGGCATTTAAAAAATCTTATTTTTCACATTTGCCCCTTATATGTTAAAACAATTTATATATATATATATTTCAATTTTACCGTTTTCGGCAAAGACCAATCGAAAGCGAGTATGCAGTACGCAACAACTGCTAGTCAATTTTTTTTAATATTTTAATTAATTAATTATCGAAAGTGGCAAATGGGTTGTCTCTTCGAAGTCGTCGTCTTCGCTTAGGAAAGCTCTACTGTTGTTTCTCTTGGCTTTGATTTGAAGAAATCGAGGGTTTTTAGTTTTAAAAGTCTCAGCCTCAAATAAATTCATTGAAAAGTCAAAACATTTTTCCTTTGCCCTTTGTTATAATTATATAATCTCTGTGCTTTCAATTCTCTACAATCAAGTTTTGTTTTGGGCCTGTGAGTTTTTACGTCGCCATGGCTTCTCAGGCGCATCTGGAGAAGATGCAGGTCCGCCAGAACTACCGGAATCTCTGGCACACTGATCTCATGCACGCCATTCAAGCTGATACTCCTTGTAAGTTTTGTTTTATGTGTTCTATTTATATGCTCGTTTGTTTATTTGACTGATTTTATGGTTTTTGTTTTGTCTTTTGGTTTTTGGATGCAGATTGCTGCTTTTCATTTTGGTGGTGAGTACTCTTGATCTACTGTTTATTTGATCTTGGAACGTAGATCTGGCTATTTTCAATTATGTGACTCCATGTTTTCTCTATTCAATTTTATCCTTCGATTCTTAAATTACATTGATCTGTTAGAAAATTTTAGGCTCTTGACTTGCAGTGACTTAGGGTTGACTTTGATAGATGTAATGAATTTGTTCAAATTTGGGTGATTCTGATCAATTCTGTTCCAGTTATTTATGAATTTTTACCTTAATATTTCATTAGCTCTTTCCTTCATTCTTTTTTTTTTTTTTTTTTTTTTTTTTTTTTTTTTTTTTTTTTTTTTTTTTTTTTTTGCTTTTTAAGTTTGCTTATGACTGTCTCTATTATTTAGCAGATAATCAATTAACAATCTAGCATGAGTTGAGGCATGGTAGTTTCTAGCAATGTAGTTCTATGGGCTTTAATTCATTGTATGCCTTTTCTTTCAATTCAAAATCATACTTCATACACATCTTATTCGCCTTCTTTTGATTGTTGCAATGCTTTTGAACATCGAATGACCAATCATCTAAACTTCAGTTTTTGGCTCTTTGACATAAGACAGTTCTTTCAGCACATTTCTAGTTGATTATTCCTTCTTTTCATGACTAACATGATATTTATATTCTGTTATTTCTAAGATTGCCTTTATACTATGTGGAAGAGAGTAAAATTAACAATAAGATTGTTTGAAAATCATAGCCTTATTAGAATTTTTTATGAGATGATTGTGAATTTAAAAAGATATTTGATTTATCAACTGCATATCATAGAAATTATAGTATAAAATTGTGATTTTTGTGTGATATATGTATCATCTTTTTTCTTTTTACTATTATGTATGTATCACTTAATAATTGAATTTTTGTTGTAAATGTGGCTCATATTTGTTTTTTTTGGAGAATCAGTAAAAACCTAAAGACACTGGCAAAGGGCCTTTATTCTCTTTGAAATATATAAAAAATATATTACATTTCTTTTCTTATAATGTTCTCTAACTGATTCTTTTTTATATTTTCAGATAAGACAGTTTCAATATTTAGAGTTGAAAAGAATAGCTACAAATGGCTTTTCAAACCAGAAAAGATACTTTATTTCTTTTATTTCTTTCAAAATATTGATATATAAAAGAAATAAAATATCTTTTCGGACTTCAAATTTTCTCAGCTCTCATACTGATAAGAAGTTTCATAAAATGGTCTATTTTTATGGAATGTATCTTTTAAGTGAAAATGGAAGTCATCCTTTGGTTTTTCTTTTCCATTCACTTGGATCTCTTCTGATTTGTTAATTTTGTCTGGATCCTCCTTTTCTTCCAAAAAAAGGGAAGAAGGAGGATCTTCTTCAATGGATCCCTTTGGTGCTTGCTTATTCCCTTTCATTTTGGGGAATAATAGCAATTTGGCCTATCAGTAGGTAGCTCGGCAGTACCATATGGTATGTTTTTTTTGAGCTGCTTGTAAATTTTTATTATGGGTAGGTGAATTATAGTATTTTGGGAACCCTAAATCCCAGCTATAAAAGGAAACCCTAATCTCTTGTAATGAGAATCATTCTTTTTTGTCAATAGTAAAAGGAAAAAAAAAAAAAGAAGGCAAGAGGTCCTTGGACAAAGGAATAATGTCGAACCAAATAAAATTGTTTTCTTTTTTATTTTTATATTTTAATAAATCTGTGTGTATATTTGCATGTGATAACTCCATATTTTTAAAATTTGAGTATGTCTTTTGTCCCAGTGCACCTAATTCTCTTTAATTTTTTTGTAGTGGGCCATGTGTATCATACTTGCTCCGAAAGCGAGCTCTATACAATGACATGTCAAGGTAATTGATATCTTCATTTCATAAAATCTTTTTCTATCTTTGTAATATCCTTTGAAATAACTGTCCTATGTTGTCATAGGTATGTCTGTTGTGCTGGTTATATGCCTTGTAGCGGCAGGTGTGGTGAAAGCAAGTGCCCAGAATTTTGCCTTGCCACAGAGGTAGAGTGTTTATTTTTCATTGGTCAACATAATAAGGTGTTTCTTTGCCTTAGATTCATTGGTTAAAGATTCAACTCCAGAATATATTTCTAAGATAAACAAATTGTAGGGGATATTTTGAAACAGGATTTTCAAAGATGCATGTAAAGGTTGTATAGTGGGATCGCTGTACTAATTTCATTTCTGAAACCCTTACACTGAACCTGCTTTTTCTGAGAAATCAGATTAATGTTCATTGCTACTTTTAGCAATTTGGAATGAAACATATGAAAATAGTATGGGAATCGCAGAAATGTTCTATTTGTTTCCAAAAACTGGTGAAATATGTTATTCTCTCCCATTGAGTTCAGGCAAGCTACGGTAAAATATTGAACTACTTACTTGCAGATTTTCTGCAATGGCAAGCAAGCCTGTCAAGTGAACGGAGCTTAAGGGAAATTTATGAACCGTTGTAGGCTTTTTCAAGTTATTTACATGCAATCTCAAATAACTTTGACTTTAAGTGAAAAGAATTACCAAGTTTTCTTTTAGTTGTCTAAGTGACAGAATTCTCTCCCCATCATACTGGCTGCAATTTTAAAATTTCCATTTCTCAAATGGATAATAGAAATATTAGGTGTTAATGACAAGACTAGACCGGTGGGTGTTTGTTCTCTTTGTTATCAGAATTACAAATGCATTTTTTTTTTTTTTTTTTTTGATTTAATAGAAATATTAAGGTGTTAATGACAAAGGATAGGACCGGTCGGGAACTGTGCTTGTCTTTTTGTTAATCAAGAATTCAACAGAATGCATATTTTTCTTTTTTTTTTTCTTTTTGCTTTAAATTCGTTTAAAATATACGTAGATAATTCATACCTGTTAAAATAATCCAAGATTTTCTCCGCGGTAAGCTCCTTCTGAGATTTAGGGCTATTTCGTGATTTTTTTTTTTTTTTTTTGCTTTAAATTCTGTTAAAATAAGTAAAATATCCTGTTAAAAATAATAAGATTTTTCGGTAAGCTCTCTGAGATTTAGGGCTATTTGTGAAAACCTTACTGACTGCCCAAAAACCTTGGTTACGGAGATTGGTTAACTTTTACATTATAATAAACTTGTACAAATTCTTTGTCCACATAAATACTTTGCCAAGTGAAATACGTTACTTGTGCAGTATGGTTGTGAAAAGTTCCATCCAGTCCATAGGATCCTCTCTTGTTGGCAACCCCATGAATAATTAACAACCCATAGTATACCTGTCAAATCAACAATTTTTCCTGGAAGAGGATTGAAATGTCATAAACTTTTCAAGGATTGGGAACAATTGTTTTCTGTAGAAAAGATAGTCCTCTTCTCAGAATTTTACTGAAATTTTCATTTTCTAACTGGATGTGCCAACTGCGGAGATGCTATTATCAAGGCCAATAATTATTTTTTTGATTTCTCAGGTATTCTGCTGCTTTGGAAATTCGGTGGCCTCTACCCGCTTTCTATTGCAAGATGAATTCAACATTCAGACCACACAATGTGATAATTGCATTATTGTACTACCTCTATCTTTGTCACCCATATTTTATTTAGTTATTTTATGCTTATTTTGTGATTGGTTGAGCATGCTTCTTCTTTCCTTCAGGGTTTTATGTTCTGTCTCCAACAAATTGCATGTATATTCTCCATTGTGGCAATGATTGTTGGGAGTGATGAAATTTCAGAGGCTTCTCAGTTACTTTCATGTTTGGCTGATATGGTGTATTGCACGTAAGCATTTCTTTCCAAATCTTAGTATTGAATGCTCCTTATTAGCCAAGGCAGCTTTTGACGATTTTACTGATTTTATCTCTTTTTATCGACAGGGTTTGCGCCTGTATGCAGGTACTGATATGATCCAACAAAATGCATGAAATGAGAAACTGCATACACTTTTTTTGAAAAAAGACTACATTTTACTATTCTAACCTATTATATCTGCAGACTCAACACAAGATTGAAATGGACAAACGAGATGGCAAATTCGGGCCACAAGTGATGGCTGTGCCCCCTGTTCAGCAGATGTCACGCATTGATCAGCCAGTTCCTCCCAATGTTGGATATGGACAGCCCTACGGTTATCCACAAGCTCAAGGCTATCCTGCGGCAGGTTATCCTCCGCCTGCCAATTACCCACCGCCTGGTTACCCACCTTCTGGCTACCCACCTTCTGGCTATTCCAGGTAGATTGGTGACTTTAATGAATGTTGGTATGCCGTTCCAAAGGAGTGTTACAGTGGTTAATATTGATTTTGTGGTGATAAACTCTATTGTGAGTTGTGTCCAGTGTGGGAAAAATAGCGGAGATGGTTCTTTTGTTCTGTTTATTTTATACCAGTAAAAATCTGTGCTCTTTGAATTGTTCACTGTGCATTAAAAAAAAAAACTAAAAATTGAGACAATTTTTTTTTTTCTCTTCCTCTTAATATTTTACCTTTGGTGCCAATATTGGTGTGCATAATGCAAATTTTTGTTGTACATTAATTGCACTTAATTATTCAACATCTTTATCATATGAAGAAGAGCTGATGTTTTGATTTTCTGGCAAATGCCATTCTTTCTCATTTTTGTGGCTTGCTTGAATTGCTGTCAAAAAAATAATTATTCCTATATCTATAACAATTTTAAATTGTCTTTTACAAGTGAATTGGTGCTTATCAAGAGAACTATTTTTAGCCTAAAGTTAGGCAGACTCTGATTTGAAGATAGTCATAATTATTTTTGTGCATGTTGAAATGAATTTGGGGCAGCTAATGAATTTTAGATTTCAAAGTCACCATGGTTGCTGAAATTGTGATATGCCAACAAGTATTTGATTTGGATGGTTAAATTTTGGATAACCTAATAAACCCATTGGAAGAGTTTGTAGAACTGAATCATAGAATTTAGAACTTTGATGGCTACAAACCCTAGCACAGTCTCAACCTAATCTATGATGATGATGCAACCAACCAAGTAGCTTATCTATATTTAGCTAAAATCTAATCTATGGTCTAATCTTCAACTGCCTACCCATCTCAGTCCTTATCGCAAATTCATAACCTTCTAACTGCCAATGCATCAGCAATATTTTCATTTTCTATTAGAAGTTGAATATTTTAAAAAATTTTAATTTAATAATGTGATTTTAAAACAATAAATAAACGAGGAACATTGGGAAAATAGCAGCAGCTAAGGTCCATTGTTTGTCTTGTACTGTAAAATATTATTTATAAAAAAATAAAAAAGGAAGATTCATGAATAATAATGTACCCAAAATCAAATTAATGGGAATTTATAATATTCTTGTGGTAAAGAAAGCAAATTTGGTTTCTTTACGTCTTCAATATAGTCTTAGGAAAGTTCGGGTCTCTTAAGAATATTTAAGAGCGTGGTTTGACCATGTCGTTCTCTAAGGTTATCTTTTTGATTTATGATGTGTAATTTGGAGTTTCTTTTGCTTTGCTTGTTGTGGGTCTATGTGAGATTTATATAGCATTAAAATTTAGAAAACTAAATAATAGAAACAACTAGTATATATTATAATATTATTGGATTTTTTTAAATATAAATATATATCTCTAGAAGTTTAAATATAAAAATCATTATTTAATTTGTTCTTAAACCGTGTGGGGATTATTCTTTTGAGAGTTATGTGCAATGAGAATGATTATTTCCTTGCCACTTGGCAATTTAAGATTGTTCTAAGGGATGCTTTTACTTATTAAGAATAAATAAATTCACGCATAACAAAAAAAAAAAAAAAAAAAAAAAACACGCATAACAAAAAAAAAAAAAAAAAAAAAAAAGAAGGGAAACCGTATTAAAAAAAAAAAAAAAAAAAAAAAAGAAGGAAAAACCGATTACTGAATGATTTAAATTATTTGATAAATGAGATATTTGATATTCTAAGTAGTTAACATTTATCATACATACAAAATACATAATATATATTTTAAATTAATATTATTAATTTTAGACATGTGAATATATGAAAAGTTCATGAAAAATAATTCAACTATAAAAATACATTAAATTTATATTATAAATGGGTAATTTTTATCTTTTTATATTAGAAAATTTTTGTATTATTTTTCAAACCGTAAGAGGCCAATCTTATAATTTTATGTCAAAGAGCATGGTACGTGATAATATTTCATAATTTTACGAGACAACTTTATCTTTTCATTCAATTACATAGTTTATTGAATCAATTTTAAAACAAAATTTTCAAATTTTAATAAAATTTTACTTGCACATGCAATTAATACAAATTTACTTCATTTTATTTGTGTCGGTCCAAATAAGTTGGATATCCAATAAAGTATTAATATAACAACAAATTTATCTGAAAAAAAATATATGACAAAACAAACTATTCTTCAATCTATTATAGGAAATTTAAATTCTATGAAATTCATTTTTTAAAAATATTAGCAAAACAAAAACTAAACCTTAGTTCCAAGATACTATATATATTAACTATTATTAATTTGTTGCTATTTATATATAGATCTAAATAGGGTTGGTTTGGTATAATCCCAATTTTTTTTAAAAAGAAAAAAGAAAAAAACACTGACCTCAGCTTTGTCTATATCTATAACAACAACAAATAATAATGTCACATTCCACTTGCCATAATGGTTGAAAATACTAACAACTAGTATCAAAAAGCAAATTTTTATACAACCATCATCATTGTTCATCAACATCCTATCAACTCGAATTCAATAAAAGAAATGCTTTTTAGATTTTTTACCCATCCAAATCTAAGTGAAATTTCAAAAAAAAAAAAAAAAAAAAAAAAAAAAAAAAAGAAAAATAAAAAAAAAAATCAGTTAAAAAAAAAAAAAAAAAAAAAAAAAAATAGTAACAAAACATAATTATAACACCAAAATCATTGGATTGAAATTGTAAGTTAATTATAAAAAATAAATAAAAATTTTGAAAGAAGGGAATGAGAAGAAGGTAAGAAACTATACACAAAACCATATTCTAATTCTCCTCAAATTTTCTTTTTTTCTCATCATTTTGTATATATACACACAACACCAACCTTTCAACTAGGAAAAAAAAAGAAAAAAAACCTCTAAAGAGGCAAATAAGGTTAAAAAAATATAATAAAATTGTTTTTTTTTTTTTTTTTCCCCCCTATTTTTATGGGGTTTGATCATTATTGAATCTAAACTCTACAAGCCAGCAATTTGAGAATACTCCCCATAAAATTCTGGAATTCCAGAAGCAGCCCATAGTCTTTCATTAAAAGCTTCTTGCATATCGTCAGGAATCACCGGCGTCCGACACAAGGGACATGTTTTCTGGTCATAACCGACCCACCTGTCCAAGCAACTCCGGTGAAAGATATGGCGGCAGTTAGTGAGCTGTCTGATCTCGTCTTGGTCTTCAAACTCGTACAAACAGACAGCACAGCTATCCGGCGGGTCAACAAGATCGGCGAACTTAACAACGGGAAGGATCTCACGGATAAGGACAGCAGAGACGGAGCAAAACTCAGGGACACGAGGTGGAGTTTCGGGCCAAGAAATGTCGGGTTCAAGAAAATCAGGAAGACCCAAATAGCGAAACATGGTGCTTATGAGCTTTCTAATGAAACCCAGAAAAGAAAGAGTGTGAATTAGTAGTTTTGGAAGTAGAAGCTCTGTATAGCCTACAGGAAAGCCCATACTCTCTAGACAGAGAGAGCAATTTGCTTGTCTTGTTTGTGTTACAGAGAGAGAGAGAGAGAGAGAGAGAGAGTGAGAGAATGAGGTTTGAGAGAGAGATTGGTGGGTTATAAATTATATATAGAGGCTTGAGAGTAAAATGACAGTGAGGGGCCGTTATGGAATTTACTGAATAAGAGAAGTTAGAAATCGTGCGTGTGTGAATATAGCAGTAAATTAAATTGTGTGTGTGTGAATATAGCAAGTAAATTTTAATTTACTGCTGTCTTCTTCTAGATTTTTTTTTTTTTGGCTAAAATTGGTTACAGGTAAGCTAAAACGGTGCTTTTAATCAACAACAATGGTCAGTATAAAAGTAGATTTCAATCAACAACAGTTTCTGTAAAAGATGAATTCGAGTGAAAAAAAACTTAAATCCTTAAGTAAGATAATAATTTGAGTAAAAATAACTTAAATACTTTAAATAAGATAATAAATTAAGTGTTTGATATTTATAAATAAAAAAAATTCTCATTAGAGTGTTTTTCCTTCATGAAATTTAGACGGCGTGAAAAAGATTAGACTTAATCTAACGGATTAAAGATATTTACTAATAAATATTTTGTAGTTTAAATGGTATTTATATTTATTCTATGTACTCATGATTTATTTTTTTAATATATAATTTTATGTTAATTTTTGTATATATTGTAAATTATCCATATAATATTAGGAGTTTCAATTGAATTCATATATTAATTTTTTTATTTTTAATTATTATAATAATAAATTACTGAGGAAGTTTTTTTACTAAATTAAAATATATATAGTTTAATTATTAATATTCCTAATTAAATTTAAATATTCCTCTTTTTTATTTTATTATCGATAATCTTTCAATGCACAAGAGCAAAATTCTTAATAGTGATTCAATTTTATTATCATAAATAATAAATAAATAAAAATATTTATTATCGATAATCTCAATCACAGAGCAAAATTCTTAATAGTGATCAATTATGCATACTCCACCCTGTTGAATAGTAAATTTGTGGATTGAGGCTGAGGATCAGTCCAAGATTTCTTTCTTGTACAATAATTTTCAAGCTGTCGGGCAAAAAAAAATGACACATCAAGAACAGAATAATTGAGTTTATTAATCATAAAGAAGTAATCTCTTGTAATATATAATGCTCTTCAGTTAATTATACAAAACAACATAAGGACATGCATAGCTATAGGCTATAGGCTATAGCTACAAGCCTATGACCCATATTTTGTATATTTGCCCATACTTATTAGAAAAGGCTAAGGAAATTGGTGACATTTGATTGTCACTCTAATCAAGAAATGTATGTACCGACAACATCTGAAACGAGTATTTTAGAATATTAGCTCTATTTTGATATGTTTAATGATAATATAAATAGTTATAAATAAATTTGGAATTAATATTAATAATGAAATTAACATATATTCGTATACGTTCAACGAGAATGTAAAATATAAATTGATTAATGAATTGAGTTTAAAGTCCGCTGAAATCGAAATATTATTATATAACAGTATATCATAGTATTTCTATAAAAATACATATATTATTACCTATTGGAAATAATATTTGTATTATATAAATATAAATGAAATTAAAATTGATTTAATAATATATAATTAATAATTTTTATGTGCCTATTTCTAATTTGTAGAGCCATATGTGGCCATTATGTTTCATTATATAGTAGAAAAAGGCATATTGATACATGATATAGTACAATAAGGTACTTCTTTCTATATATATATAATGTTATTGAAAAATTTGAAATAGTATGAAAACACTCCAATCATTCAAGATTTGAAAAGAATTGATCATACTATATATGATCTTCCTTTCACTTAAATAAACTTTAAAATATGAATTATCATTATCAAACCAACTAATTTGAATTCAAAATAATTTAATGTTGAAATTTCTTTTTTTGAGACATTAATATAGCTTGCATTATTTATCTTCAATCACAAATCTTTCTCTCATAGTTAGCACTTCACTTTCATATCAAGAAGAAGAAAGAATTATAATTAAAAATTCAACCACAAATCTTTTTCTTAAAGTTAGCATTTCACTTTTTGATCAAGAAGAAAATATGGGAAAGATGCTCAATTTTGTATAAGTAAATGGGCCAGAAAGTCATTGATTGAAATGTCCTAGACATAAAAGTGGGCATCATATATCAAATAAGAACCCACAAAACAACCTAAAACATTAAAGAAACAACAAAATCAATGGAAGTGATCAAGTAGTGATGGCTTGTGGGGTGATTTTTGGTGCTCTTGACACATCATAGGGTCATTGTCCTCTATTACATGGGGGTGCCATTACCTAAGACCACAATGGCCCTTTGTGTGGACTTATTTCCTTTAAAGTGTTCTTCATGTGAAATCTCCTTCTTGATGTTGCTTCATAACTACTCAGTCCTTTTACTTCACCCATGAGTACTTTTTTGAAAGGAACCATACAAATGTAAACTCAAAATAAATCTAAGAACAAGATTTTTCAATTTTCAAAAAATATTTTTTTATAATTACACAAAATTATTTGGTACCATGATCAAAATTGATATCATTAAGTTTTCATATTAATTTCGTCCCATAAAAATAAATCTAGCTTTTTGTTTTGAGTAATCGGGAGAGAGATTCAAACATTGATTTATTGCTAGGTTGTATATGCACTTATCATTCGTTTATGGACTTGATGTGCATAGAAATAAATCTAGTTAGACTTTCACACATATTAAGAAAATATATTTAATACAATTAAATCATAATATTTGTTTAACTTTTTCCTAGTATTATTCTTATATTTTTTTTAAAAAAATTAAGAATATTGAAGGTTCCATGTTTTAGTTATTTGCTATTTCAAAATTCAGTTAATAAGAAACTTTTAAAAAATATTATTTTGGAAAAAATAAATAAAATTATAATTTGGACCAAATTAAAAAGGAAAATGAGCTTATTATTTTATGAAAAAAAGACGAGTATATATATTGAATTATGAAGAAAAGAAAAATACCATAAAGTATTAATGATATTTTTCAAAAAAGAAATTAAGAAGTTGATAAGGTCACGAGAAGTTGTATCTGTTTAATTAATAATAATAATAAGTAGTGGTTGCAGACTCAAAATCAAGAAAATAATATTATCATACAAAATTCCAAATAGGAGATGTCTATTAAGCAATGGCGATAAGGACTGGAGGCCTGAGGCGGAGGGGAGGGTCCTCTATCTAGCTAATTAACAACTCTTTATAACAAATTTGCCTTATATATATATATATATTAAATGTATTTGAAATTGTAAAAACAATACTGAAACCTTTAAATATTCAATTATTTATCTCATATATGAGAAAAAGGCTAGCTACTACTAATTGCACGTGTTTTTCTTGTTTTTTCTTTTTTTTTTTTTTGTTGATAATTATATATTGCTGCTAATTGCAAGAAGCTGCTGAATGAGGAGAAACCTCTCATTAGTATTTATTGATTAAAGAGATTTTTAAAAATATAGTGATTTTTTCTTTTTAGTTAATAATTTAGTAGTTGGTGCTTTGTCAAACATGGAAAGCACAAAAAAAAAAAAGTTTAAATAATTTTATTGAATCAGTAAACGAAAAAAATACCCATTGTTGGTAAATAAGTTTAGTGATATGGAGATTTGATTTTTAAAAGATTTTGTTTTTTTCACTTATGAATTCTTCTAGTCTCAATATGAATGATATGTTTTTTATCAGACAGAAAAGACGAATTTAATTAATATAATACACTAAATTGATTTGTAATCTATTGCCTTTCTTTTGTTTTTTTGTAGGGAAACGTATTATGGTATTATTGCTAATAATTAAAGTTCAGAACAGTGACTAGTAATGTAATTTTCTACATAAATATGTGTTAGTTATAGTATTATTGAATTGATTCTGCTGGTCAAATTCGAGTGATTATTTAGTACTATTAGCTAATTAGTAATTAAGAGAGCAATTCACCAACAAAGTATTGATTAAGATAGCAAGCGACATCAATTCCCGTAAGATTGAGAAAACAAATTAGATTACTGAAAGTTTGTTTTGTTGGGAGGATCGAAAACTTTTATGATCTACTGTTTAAAAGAGATTACAACTTATGGATATATATATATAGTTGGATTGAAACGAGAGACAGAGAGTGTGGAATTAAGGTGGAAAATGAAGCAGCCAAACAAGACATGGCCTTTTGTGATTTAAATCATCCCCTTCCCACCCTTCACCCCCACTCTCACATCCTCCCATTACCATAGTTGCCTCTGACATCTGTCCAATACAACCACGACACCTCTTGCCCCACCATATACGCCACCACACCCGACCCAAACCTCTTACTGGTCAGGTCACCACCACCCTTTGTCCCTTTTCTTGTCTTTCTTTACATGCCGTTCAGTCCCAATCAGAATCACAATCCTTTTCTTTAGTATTCTCCAGTCCAGCTGCGTCGTCTTCCTTTGTTTAAAAAAAATAATGCATATTTTATTAATTAGGGTTCCCTTTTTTTCACAATTAGGGTTTAATCTATTTACAAGCGAAATCCTAATTAGCTTAGTTTTAACCATTGCATGAAAAGTTGTGTTCCTCCGTTGTGAGATGATCGAGAGATTTAAAACTTGAAGTCATCAATGTTGGATATGATTTTTACTTAAATACCGTTCGAAACTTAAAATTTTTTTAAAAAGATTTTACCTGAATATTAAATTAAGATTCTTGGCATTTGGTTTTATTAGGACAAATTAACGGGTAGACCAGCTAAATCCAACATTGATCATATATCCCACATAACCGAAAGTGCATGTCAATGTACTTTAATCTGAAAATTAATCCCACTTGATAAAATATTTGGATATATTATTTCTCGGTTTAGGGTAATTAATTCTTGATTATAATAAAAAGAAGACAAGCATGATTAATTTTTTTTGGGTATTAGTTCCAAATTCACATATCAGAAACTCAGAAATTGCTTGGCATTTCATCTAAGTAAGAATCACAAGCTGTCTACAATAGGAAGCTAAAAATCAAATTGCATCCAACTTTGCGTGTCAGAAATTGTCTTTGCTAAAAAACAGTTGACAATAAAAAAGATAAGAACAAACTGATATATATCATTAGAATTAATTTTTTATATTAATTATTTAATGGGACAATTAACAGCAATATTGTAAAGCTGCATGCTTAAATCGACATGTGAAAGCATACATGTTGATCATATACACTGACTAGGACCATGTGCCTTTTAATCTCTCCAATGTCCTCTTCCCTTTTTATGGGAAATTGAATGACTAATCATTTGTTTTTATCTGTACACTTATTTTTCTCCCTCCTAAAATCATGCCTATAAATAATAATAATAATTTTGTGCAAAACAATTACCAAATTATCATAAAATACAAAAAAAAAAAAAAAAAAAAATTCTTCCAATGTCCTCTCCTTTTTATGGGAAGTTGAATGACTAATCATTTGTTTTTATCTGTACACTTTTTTTTCCTCACTCCCTAAAATCAACATGCCTATAATAATAATAATATATTTTTTGTGCAACACTTACAAATATCATAAAAACAAAAAAAAAAAAAAAAAAAAAAAAAAAAAAAAAAAAATCTTTTTTGAAGATTTTTTGAGTTATAATTATTATTAGATGTGTTAGTAAGTTGGATTTGGCCTGTAATTACAGGAGAAAAATTACTATATATATAAGTGAAATAGATTGGATTTTTGAAAAATTTTAATATTTTTTAAGTTCGCGACGAAATTATTAATAAACTTAATTACGATTGCAATCGCATGAAACATATACGTTAATTATTTAATTTATACAGAGATTAATTAACATTTTGGGTGTATGTATATGGGTTAACATTGATTAATTTAATTACTATCTTAATCTTAATTTTAACATGATACACATAAAAGAAGCAAGGTACAAGGTACAGGTTGGCAAAACAGGAATTACTGAGAAAGAGATGAGCTAGCTTAATTATCTTTTTAAGCAAGTTGATTAAGTATTTAATTACAAGAATTACAGAGACACCTGCACAAAGAGAATAATTTAAGGAGAAAATTCATTAATTTTACAGCTAGGTAATGACATGTAAATATGTTGTCTCTCTTAGTGTTTTGTGTGCTTCCAGACATGTTTTTCGTAGTAATGCTTTATTTTAAGCAAAGCTTACAGAATTTGTTAACACATGAGAGGAATATTTTGGGGAAATATATAAAATATTAATTAAAATTAAATCACAAATTAACAACTAATTAATTATTAATCTCTCTTTTTCTCCATCTTTTTCTTATGTACTGTATCTGTACTTTAACTCCTTGAGAGAGAGTGGTTCTTTGATATTGGTTGTCATTGTCTGATCTTAGTGTTGATTTTTTTTTTTTTTTTTTGTGTTGATTTTTTTTTTTTTTTTTTTTTTTTTTTTTTTTTTTATATCACAGGTGTATCTGGTCCGTTGGATTAAATATAATCATGTTCGAATCGCGTTAGCACTCCTAGTTGAAATTTTCTCCATTCACAAAAATCGATCACTCACCTCTTGCTTAAAGGACCTGACTCTTTTCCACTTGAAGCAATCTCTTTGGTTAGTGTTCATTAGTTTTTGTATGATTTTTGAAATTTATGTTCCCTTAATTATGAAATATAAAGTTTCAATTTTATATATTAGAAAAAATATTAATTTAATATATATGGATTATTTAAAAGAATATTAATTTATAATTCATTAAGAGGAGGAGCTTACGTATTAAAAAACAAGGGGTATGGTCTAAAGAGGAGAGATTGGTCGAGGCCCTACAAAGAGAAAAAGGCCAAAATGAATGGGAAATTTCCAGAGTTGTAAAACAAAACATAATATATATAGTTTGATAAAGAAAAGATAATGATATAAGCTGAGACATTAAGTCAGAAATGTGGGTCATCATACCATGTGGGATGTCTACTGTAATGTTCTTGTTCTATTCTACTATCCAACCAACCTTCAAATTATTTTCTTTTTTCAATATAATAATTTTATAGCAAAAATATCACATTGAAAAAATCTTTAATATTTATAAAATTTTTTTAAACTTTATATTCACAATAGCTCTATATGTATTCATAGAATAAATTTTATATTAGTAACTATAACTCTTGAGCAATATGATGCTGGTAATCACCTATACAATAAATAAATTATAAATATTATTTTGATTCCGATTAAAAGGTATTTTTGACCATACACGAAAAAAAATAAGTATAAAATGGTAATATTTTTTTAAAGAACTTTTTTTATCTTACATGAAATATTGTTATCATAACTCCTATTCCTTATTTTAATCAAAGTTATTTTTAAACTTTTGGGCTAATATTTAGGACCTCAATATGCTATAATAATAATGGATATGCTCTTATTTGTTTAAGGGTTTTTGCTTCTTCAATTGTTGTATTATTGATTTAATGATTTTTTAATTTTCATTCATCTGTTTAATTTTGAATTAATAGCTTATTAAGCTGAATGATTAGTAGCATTATCAACAAGTATAAGTCTTTGCGGCCACAACGAGGGAGGGATAGAGAGAGAGAGAGAGAGAGAGAGAGAGAGAGAGAGAGAGAGAGGAGAGAGAGAGAGAGAGAGCTATACATCAGGATTTACATTTTAGAGTTGTAAAAGACATAAAGAGACAATTGTACATACTTTGATGAGATCCTTCCTTCACATTTCTATATTTGAGATTTTCAAGAGGCTCCTTTTCCTCTCTTAATTTCAACTAAATAAAGATCTCCACATATTTCCACCAAAGACTTCCATTAATGTTTGAAATTTTCTTAGTTGAACCTTTTGAAAGATCTCTTTTAATTTTTTTTCATTATTTTCTAGAAAATATCCAATTGCAATGAGGTTTATGAAATTGGTTGGGCTAATAATTTCCATCGATATTTAGGGCCTCTATCTCCCATAACAATAGAAATAATGGGTAAGCTCTCCAACTTTTGATTGCCCCAAGGCTTTTAAGCTTAAGAACTAATAGTTCCTTTTTCTTCTTTGTTCAAAGCTCGAGGTCGTTTGCTTCTTCAAATTTTTGGGCCAAGGCCCATCTTACTGATCATAATATATAATATCTAATATTTGGGGGAACGTAAGTGCATAGTTGCGGGGATAGCTCAGTTGGGAGAGCGTCAGACTGAAGATCTGAAGGTCGCGTGTTCGATCCACGCTCACCGCATTTTATGTTTTCCCTTTTTATGGAGTTCCTCGTTTGCGCGACAGCGATGTCATGGGCTGCGCCTCCTGAAGCCAGGATGGGCCCATGATTTTAAAATTTTGCTTGTCTTTATATTTCCATCTCAAAAGATTTTTTATTTTCACTTTCATTTTATTTGACATCAAACTCTAAATGTGGGGATTTAATGCCCAACATGTTAGAATTTGTAAATTGCTTCTCTCTCTCTCTCAATCTATAACTCTTTTTAGGAATTAATATATATATATAGGTTAACATTCCTCCCAATTGTCAACTTTTGAATCTCCAATTAAGATAATGCAAGCCAGTTAATACCACACTTATTCAAGGAAACAACATATGGTACAAGTTGGATCGTCTTCTGCTTATTCACACACAAAAATTAACAACATCCATAATTTCATCTCTACCTTTTTTTTGAGTAACACTAATTAATAGTATTTAACCTTATGCAATAAACCAATTATATAATGATAAGATATCAATATTTCCATTGCAGATTGCAGATTGTATTAAGTTATGTAATAATAGTGTACTTTAGTTAGAGTATTTGTTAGTATACTCATTTTCACATTTACTTTGAATTTTCTCATAACATTGAAGCTTTAATTGTTTATGATTTAAGTTTTATTTAATCCATGAATTCCTATTTCCCTAAAAAAAAAAAAAAAAAAAAAAATTTCCCTAAAAAAAAAAAAAAAAAAAAAAGATTATTCAAGCTAATTGAGAGGTTAAAAGTATTAATAAAAAGAAGAAAATCCGTAGTGATGAATGAAATATGATCAATTACAATCTAATGTATGCATCAATTTTCCTTCACAGTGATGCGCAAAAGACATTTTCATTGCGGAAAAAAAAAAAAAAAAAAAAAGATTATTCAAGCTAATTGAGAGTTAAAAGTATTATAAAAAGAAGAAAATCCGTAGTGATGAATGAAATATGATCAATTACAATCTAATGTATGCATCATTTTCCTTCAAAGTGATGCAAAAGACATTTTCATTGTCGGGCTTGACCAAAATTTTCTAATGTGGGCCATGGCCCACAACTAAGACTACATAGTGGACAAATGGAGCTTTGGCATACATTTGATAGCCACATGTCCTCCATTTTATGGGCTAATTTTTATGAGATTCCCATTATTGAAACCTCGACAAAGAAAATGGATATGTTAGGGTATTGGATGGATGGAGAAAGACATATGATACCCAATGATCAAAGATGGATATATTAAAGGGTACCTCCAGATTTTTTATTGCATATTTTATTATTTGATATTTGCAATCAGGTTTTTTCACCCAGTATAATAGAGGTCGGGTGTAAGAGGAGAGTCTAGCGGCGGAATTTCAGTATGCTAAGTTTTTCATGAATTTTATTAATAATATTTTGATTTTCAAGAAAAAAAAAAATATAAGACGGGTATCTTTTCTCACTAATTTAATTTCTCATATAACATTTTTCATGGTTAAAATAAAACTGTCATTTTTGCCATTTGTGTTGGCTCGTGAACTATAATATATTAATGAATTATGCAATGAAATAAATCTATTCCATTTTCTTAATGTAAAACCTGAATAAAAATTTTAATATCCAAATCTATTTATAAAAATAAATAATGCATTTTTTGCATTTTATTTTCTGAGTTGTCCCATTATGTTTTCTTGTCTAGAAAAAAGTTAAGATTTAATTTATAATAAAGTTTGTATTATTTAAAATAATATTATACTATTTAAAATAAATAAAAAATGGAAATTATTTCATTTCTTTACATTTTCATTTTGTCTCCCAATCAGGACCACCTCACCTCATTATTGCAAATGAATTACAAGGAGCCTTATCAACTTAGGTGTAGTCTCTGTGATTTTCATACACCAACCTTTAAAGATACTCAACCACATTAAAAAAAAACCTTTAACATAAGTTTTCACTTTTTTTTTTTGAAAATAAAAATTAATTTTTATAAAAATAATTAATTTTTTCATTATGAATAATATTATACCTATTATTTGCTGGGTTGGATGACGTATTTGATAAAACGCTAATGAAACAATTGAGAACTATTAAAATTTAACTAATTTTGATGAATATGTCCTATTAATTGTATTTTGACACCCAGATTAGGAACACGCTACTAGATAATAATATTAATAATAATTAATAATAATTACTGATCTAATCTTGTAGCCTAAGATCCTTTAAAACAGAAAAAGAAAATCTTGCATCAACTGCTTGTCACAATAGAGAAAAAAAAAAAAAAGAGAGGAAACAAACAAAATAACTGATAGTGGGCCTCTCTTTCTCTCTGTTCTTTTTACTCTTCCTGATTCTGCTGTCTGTCAACAACAAAAAGGCAAAGCAAATAGGAGAAACAAACCAAACCAAGGAAGATGAAAATGAAAATATAAAGATTATTAGATTTCATCTCCTGTTTCTTTTGTCCAAGTTTTAGAAAAGACACCCATTTCTCGTTTCTCTCTTATTCACATTTATTGCTGTTTCAGTCGCTCCTTGCTGTTTTCTGTCTCGTGTCCATCGCCATTTTTAATTGACATCCAAATCAAACAAATGTCACGAAATAAAAACTAACCCTTTCTTTCTCTCTCTCTCCAGCTTTGATTTGGCAATGCCAATGTCCAATCCTACGAACTAAAAGACAATTACAATTACCATTAAAACAATTATTCATGGCAACAACTACTACTACAACCACCAAAGCTCATCTTAAAGTCCAAACTCAGCCCACTAAGCCCAAGCGCCGTAAGTGCCGTGAAACCACCATTTCTGCCACCGCCACCACCACCGTTAATAATAATACTGATAATAATAGTTGTAGTAATAACTCTGAATCTGCTTCTTCTACTTCTGCTACTGCTACCGGATACTTTACCCATAGTCAAAGTCGGAAACTTGACAAACCCACAATTGTTTCGCCTGATAAGTCTTGGTGTTGCCCTGCTTCTAATTCTAAACCTATCCCTGCTCCACCTTCGCCGCCGTCTCCTCCTCCGCAACCTCGTCATTTAACTATAAAGGAGTCTCACACAGTTCTCGATTCACCATCAACTTTCAAGATCCGGTTCTCTCCGGGGAGTCTGTCGCCAGTCATGGATTTTACACATACTTCTGCTTCCACTGTAACTGCTAACGGTCACCACTCTCCTCATGACCCTTCTTCTTTCCCTTCGAGTTTTACCAAATTTAACTCTGCACTCACTGCGGGTCTGTTAAACCCGATGTCGCCTCCGCCGGATAAACCCCGATCCAGCCCGACCCTTTTTGAGATGATGGCGAGCGAACCCGAAATGCAACCCAGAAACCAGATCCCAATTAACAATGGAAATGTTCCTGTTCGAAGCTCGCAGAATGCTCAAATGTCTGTTCAAGATAAACAGACTCTAATAATGCATCGAATAGCTGATATTTTGAGTAACAGGAGTCCTGGCAATCAGTTCAATGATTCATCGACCAGTGATGTGAAACTGACATTGAGTTCTAAGGACGGAATTAGTGTGTCAATGAATGTGCACAGGCAGATCCTAGTGGCTCATAGCAGATTTTTTGCGGTGAAATTGTCGGATCGGTGGGCTAAAAATCAGCGGACGTCTTCGCCGTATGTTGTGGAGATTGCCGATTGTGATGACGTTGAGGTTTATATTGAGACTTTAAGGTTAATGTATTGCAAGGATCTGAGGAGAAAGCTCATGAAAGACGATGTAGGCAAAGTTCTT
This sequence comes from Jatropha curcas, assembly GCF_014843425.1. The sequence continues at coordinate 83,220 of NW_023591387.1, read as the reverse complement.
GGTATTTTGAAGGTAAGTTGTTATTGGGTCAAGTGCTTACTACGTAGTCTGTTTCGTGGTTGCAACTGTCGCAATATGTTGGAAACTTTGTTAAGTTTTTATAATTTTTTAATATTTCAAGTGGTTTTCGTGTGGTCGCTGAGAGACTCTGGAAATAGACAGGAAACCTAATGTTGAAAGCAATATGTTTGGTAGTTGAGGAAATAAACGAACGGGAAGGAAAATGTGGTTGAATACAGGTTTTTTTCTTTTTTGAAAAAGTTGAATTGTGAATGATATAGATATAATCATTATGCAGTTTAGTTAGGGTTTCTAGATACATACTCTGCAGGCATGAATCACAAAGTTTTGGTTTTGTTTTTCTGTTTTTCTGTTTATTTTTTCTGTTGAATATGTGTTGGCAATCACAAATTCTGGGCTAAGGTTTTGTGTTGCTTAATTGGTTTGTTCTTTTATTAGGTTTCTGCTGCAATTGGGTTTGATGCTGGCGTTTTATCTTGTTTGGAGTACTTAGAAGCTGCTCCATGGGCTGAGGATGAAGAAGAGAAGGTGGCCTCTCTGTTGTCTGAGCTGCGACTTGAAGGAGTTGGAGCAGGAGACGTACTTAAAAGGGTTTCAATTGAAGTTACTAATGGAGCAGAAGAGAGTAGCAACAATGATGAAGTGCTTCTTAAGCTTTTGCATGTAGTTCTTGAAGGGAAAGATGAGAAGGCTAGGCGTGAGATGAAAGGGTTGGTGTCAAAGATGCTTCGTGAGAATTCTTCTCAGAATGATCTCCGAAAAGAGTCATTATACTCTGCTTGTGATGGTTGCTTGCAGTTGCTTCGTAACCATTTTTTTCGGGCAGCAACAGGCAATATGGAGGATATTGGACAGATTGCAAGGCAAGCAGACAATCTGCATTGGATTTTGGATATTTTGATTGATAGACAAATTGCTGAAGATTTTCTGAAAACATGGGCATCTCAGACTGAATTATCTGATGCGCATTCTAAAATTCCCGCTGTTCATAGGTATGAGGTTAGCAGAGTCACAGCGAGGCTGTTTGTTGGGATTGGAAAGGGGCAGCTATTGGCTTCAAAGGAAGTGAGATGCTTGCTTTTACAGACATGGTTGGTGCCATTTTATGATGATTTTGGGTGGATGAGGAGAGCATCAAAAGGCCTCGATCGACATTTGATTGAGGATGGTCTTAGTAACACAATTTTAACTCTACCTCTAGCTTGGCAGCAAGAGATTTTACTGGCTTGGTTTAATCGGTTCCTGAATTCTGGCGAAGACTGTCCAAATATTCAAAGAGGGTTTGAAGTTTGGTGGAGAAGGGCATTTTGGAGACGCAATGGTGAGCAAGAAAGGTCAAAGCCCTTGAGAATCACAACAGCAACCATTGAGAACTCATGAAAAGTTATAAATTCCATAATGCACGACATGGTTCTCTGATGGGTCAGTCTCCTTTTACAATGTTGTGATGGATTTGATTATGACTCCACATCTATAATTCTTGCTTTACCCTCTTCCTTTCTAAACCAGGGCTGACAATTCATGGCAGAAGATTAAAATTGCACAGAGATGGATGATGTTTTTGTTATACTGGAAATAGACAGGTTTAGTCTGGAAGAAGAGGAAGAATATCGGGTGCAACTTGAATATTTTGTTGGGAATAACCTTATAATAGAGATTGCTTATTTTTGTTTCAATTTGGATGCTACTTCCATTTTTTCTTTCTTTCTTTCTTTCTTTCTTACTATTTCATTGGATTTGCTTAGATAGGAATACTGTGATCATCTTGTATGTAATTGTCTTTTAAATTATGATCTTCATGAGGATTGTTGCACTTAAAGAAAAGGATAATCCAAATCTGTAAATCAAGATTATTGTTTACTTGATGACAGAAACCTGTGGACTGGTTCCGTAACTTAAAACATGATCATGTACTAGGACAAACGAAATCTGGGAGGCAGATTCTCAATGCTTGCATCAATGACCATCTTTGTGATGGGATATATGTTCTATTAATGGTTATATTGTGAGACATGAATCCTGAAACTTCTGTTGTCAATATTACCTTTTATTCTCACTTGTAAAAAGCATGTTGCCCATTCTATATCTCCCATGTTAATTTTATACCTCAGCTGTTGGATGAGTAACTAGAGCTTGGATTTCTTGCTATGTTTGTATTATCCTAATGTCAGATTCTTAGCACTCGTAAGTCATTTACATCATCTGTATCTGTGAAGGTTGATCTTAAGTTTCTTGTTTCTATTACCTTTTGAACCTTCGATTCTCTTTCACATTGAACTGACTACATGCAAGTTTTAGTTATATTCACACACATGGGTTCAAAATGCAGAATGCCATGTTTGCAGGTATGTTGATCAAGACTTGTAGGAATCTATTGCTTTGACAGAACCTGCATGCCAGTTCAAGACGCTCGAATCAAATGACTATGGACAGCCAGTTTGCGAATACTTTTCGTGATATGGCAGGCAGTGGAAGCGATTCCTTAGCTCTTGTTAGGAATGACTTCTCTAGGGGTTTTGTTAAGGGAATAAGTGTTATGTGTTATGTTCAATTCAGAGAGGAAAATGATTTTTTTTTAATGACTGTATTAAGAAGCAACCCTAACTATTCTCATTCAATAAAAAAAAAAAAAGGTGATAACTTTATAAAACATAGGAAAAGAAAAAGCTTCTGCTGCAATGCGTTGAACTGTCACGTTGAACTCTAAAATACCCAATATTTTTCTTGACCTCAAAATCTCAAACTGGGGATAGTTAAACTGAATAATATATATATATGTTATATTATTAAGAAGGGAAAAAAATTTTGTAGGGGATGTAGCTCAGATGGTAGAGCGCTCGCTTAGCATGCGAGAGGTACGGGGATCGATACCCCGCATCTCCATTATTTTTGGTTCTTTTTATTTAAAACAATTATTTATTTACCCTAAAAATTAAACGAGAGAGGTGAGGAAAACAGAAGGGATCGCGGCGTCTCTGTCTCTAGCAAATACTTCAAGCGTATTGGAGAAGCAAATGAGTTGAAAGAAATTGCAGAGAAAGATCGGTACTCATCCTCTTTTCCTCTAGTTCTGGATTCATTTGATTGTTGCTTCTTTACCTTTTATGCCCCTGTATCTCCATAACCTGTGCATTCGGCGGTGCTTCACTATTCAATGGCAATAATCTTTTGGGTCCTGGGCTTAGTATTTTGAAGTAGGAGATTTGGAGTATTTTTGAGTCGGGCATCGGTGAAGATTTCAACTAACGGTGATTCTTAGTGTTTCTTATGTATAGTGATACAGAGGTTCTGCGTTATCTCCTTGTTTTCTCTGTGTCTTGTGGTAGTTTTATAACCTATATCATGGTTCTTATGTCTATGTTTCTCAAGTAACTGTAACCTATATTTTATAATGGAGAGTAGAACCTTCGTGAAACTACTGACACTTGTTAGTTTTGGCGGCTACATTCTTAAATTGTTTGCTTTAGAGGAAATTGCACCAGTTGATTCGATTTGAATCCCGTTTAGTGTTTGTGTTTGGATTCAATTTTACAAATTGTACCGTAACATGCTTGTGTTTTTTTCTCTTGTATTGCAATTTAAAGTAAGGTTCTAGTTGGAAATCTTGCAGTAATGGCGTCTTGCAAAACCTATGGTCAGAAGCCATTGCTTGATGGGCGAGGATTATCACTGGGCAACATGCATGGTGTTATGGGTTTGAAATTTTCTAGTCTTATCAACCCTGATTTGACTTGGAAGAAGGTTGCAAAAGGCAATAGGACTTCATCTAGGCAGGCGAGGACCTCAGTTTCTAGAAGTTGGAATGCCAACGAGGAAATGATAAAAACAGATCCTAACACTATGGACATGCCATTTTCTGAATATGAGAAGGTTATTATACGTGCTATTTTCTCCATTTTTTGCATTAGTAGATGATATGATAAATGCGTGCAACTCTGTGGCATTATAATGATATTTATCTTCCCTCATTTTATCTGGCAGCTTGGAATAAGCGTTCTTGGGTGTCACTTTAGTGAAAACATCGACAATGTTCCTATTAAGAAAAGGAAATTAGTGTTTAGATCTATTTCTCCACTTCGCAGACCTGCTTCTCAACCTAGCGAGGAAAAATGCCATCCCAGAAAGAGTCAATCTGGACCAATAGATTTTTCTGGTTCTAAAAATGACTTGGGACAAACTATTGATACTGAAAATGATGTTTGTGAGAAGAATTTGCAGAGGGTAAGAACACAACTTAATGAAAGGGAAGATTTCTCCGGTATCTACATACTTGCATCTGCTGCCTGCTGTGATAGTTGTGAAGAAGTTGATGACCATGTTGTGGAAATTTCCGGAGTTGGTGAATCTTATGCATGTGAAGGTCCTTCAATGGAAAATAGGTTATCTCCTTTGTCAAAGAGAGTCGTGAAAGATGACCTTACTTCTGCCAAAATTTCAATTCAAGGAACTGTTTCCTGCACTTCGGTAGTACTTGCTGAAGATTCCTCATCAATAACACATAATTCCTTTACAGAAGGTATGTTGCAGGGGAATACCCATGCTAAGTCTACGGGGGATTGTTCTGTGACAATGTCAAAGGATCTGTTAATCAAGAAGGTTAAGGAGACAGATGGACTGCATGGGTATTGTTCAAAAGTTGATAGTTCATTTTGTGTGCCTAGTACATATGAAACTGGTTCCTCTGGCTTATTGATTGAAGAGCTGAATCTTGCTCCTAATGCAATTTCCTTAGTTAACACCACTAATGAGATGCTAGATATTGTAAATGATAATGCAAAGGGTGCAAAACAGTATTCTTTTTGTCAATATAATGAACTGGAATCTCTCCAATCTGCTAAAAGTGTGGAGATGTTAAACTTAGCTCTGGATTCAAAGGTAAAGTGTGACAAAGTTTTTGAGCATGAAGAAACTGATAATGCGACGGACGAGGGAGGTGAGAAACCTGTGACAAAGTCTTTGGAACTTTCTACAGCATTGCTACATACTCGTTCTTGTACACACAAAAACAACCCAGAGGATAGTGTAGATGGTTTTGACAAGATGGCTGTAGAAGAACCATCTGATAATGGTAATAATTCTAAATTTTCTCATGATATTAGTGCTTATGAGAAAGCTAGTAGGTTTGAGGTGGATTATGATTCTCAATATGAAGATGGAGAAGTGAGGGAATCCATAGAGTATAACTGGCATGGACATGATGGTAAGGGTATAGAAGCTGAACATGTAGATTATGGTTGTGACATTGTTAACTTCGGTTCTGGAGCTGAAGAAATGATGACAAATACACACACAATGGGCTTCCGAACTTGTTCAAGTAGGTTGAAAGATAAAGGTGCTAAGGATATAGTTAAGATTGGTGATAGAACTTGCAGCAAACCCAAATTAAGGACAGACAAGGAGATTGCAGATGGCAAGATTGTTAGTGGGAAGGATGATAGGAGGATTGGAAAAAGAAATGGCAATACCCGGGAAAATATTTGCAGCGATTATCAGTCAAGGGTGACAGAGTCAAAAACATTCAAAAGAGAGTTTTGTTCTCGTATTTCAGTGGGAGCATTTCGTGGTAGAAATGAAAGGTATTAATATTTTTCATTTTGTTCTCTCTTTTAATCTCTTTCCCATTTTTTTTTTTTTTTTTTTTTTTTTTTTTTATACCCGGGAAAATATTTGCTAGCGATTATCAGTCAAGGGTGACAGAGTCCAAAAACATTCAAAAGAGAGTTTTGTTCTGCGTATTTCAGTGGGAGCATTTTTCGTGGTAGACCATGAAGGTATTAATATTTTTCATTTTGTTCCTCTTCTCTTTTAATCTCTTTCCATTTTTTTTTTTTTTTTTTTTTTTTTTTTGATGGAGCCTTAAAATACTGGGGAACAGGAAAGTAACAAAGTCATTTTTCCTCTTCCCTTTGGGTTTGGAGGAATTTTTTTTTTTTTTTTTTTTTTTTTTTTGATGGAGCCTTAAAATACTGGGGAACAGGAAAGTACCCAAAGCTCATTTTTCCTCTTCCCTTTGGGTTTGAGGAAGTTTTGGTACTCTGTGTAGATGAATGACAATTCATCCAACTGGTTGTTTGTTTAAGTGAATTTCCTTTTACGTTCTTGAAGACAGTGATCCTGTTGATCCAAATACAGATTTGAATATGTTGAATCCTTTTGTAGGGATAGATCTGTGAAGCATCCTCATGCTACAGGTCAAGGAGGTGATTGCTCAGTTGATACTCAAGCCGGCAGCAATAGGGGTTTAAAAGACCACTCAGGCAAGTACCATGGCTCAATGTCGTTTCATTTTAGGCCAGCAAAAGGCTTGCATCATCTTACAAGAAGTAGGTCACCAACTGCTGGAGATGAGGATCATGGTACACGTATGCATATCGAAGCATCTAGGAATCTCAATCCTGGTTGGCATGTGACACTAGGCAGGGACAGGTCTAGGAGATATGATCTGCAAGTTGAAGGGACAGTCCCCAAGAGAAGGTTCCATGGTTTTGTAGCCGATGATCACAGTGGTCCTTCCTTGACTGGTTCTTTTCCATTATTCAGGGGAGATGGAAGATCTTCAACTGTTAAAAGAAGGGATCCTTGTGTACGTCAATCACATACAAAATCTTCATCAAGACCTAGAAATCGCTGTTCCAGCCCTGGGAATCCATGCTTTAGATGTCGAAGTAAATCTCCTGATTTTAGATCTTCTAGTTCTATCAAAATGCAGAGATTGCAATCGTCTAATGAGAGGCCTGGTCATTTGGTAGATTGCATTGAAGAATTTAGACCAGCACCAAGAATTCATGGTTCCTCGCCTCATAATACGCGATGGTTTGGTGATAGGAAAGGTGGTGCTGTTCGTTTCAGAGAGAGAAGTTACAATAAGCATTCTTCATTTCTTGGCAAGCGATCGGTGGGGAGATTTTTCCGACAGGATGACAGGTTTGACTTGGTTGATTCTATGCAAGGCTATAAATCTTTGCACCCAGGAAGATCCATGGAGCTGGATAGAACCAGTGGAGGGGGTTTGAGGTACAAAGAGAGTGGTGATGATAGCGGCAAGCATCGGAATAGGTATGAGCTGGTTCATGCGGTGAAGCAATACGACATGGATGGACCTGTGAAGCGATTTCGTTATAGTGCTGTGGATGGTTGTAATTCTTGTCACACTGAAGTTTCAGATTTACTTGGTAGAGGGAGTCTAAATTATCATGGCAGGGGCACTGATAGCCAAATTGGTGACATACCAAGGGGAGATAAAAGCCCTTTTACATATCCAAGAGAAGGTAAATATAGTTTTGATTCGAAGTCATATGGGGTGCATGGAGGGGTTGATGACCTGACTTCAAGGAGAAGATCTTGAATTGTGCGCCCACTCTACTTGTTTGGTTTACATGAGGTGCTTCGGCAGGTAGATATAAACAGATAGATACATAGGTATACATGCATTTTTAGTGGGAAAAGCATTTATATAGTTCACATACCTGCGCATATTTCGAGTAATATTCTCAATTTTTAGCCTTTTCGAAATTTTGGTAAAGGCTGACCTTTTGAGTTTTGCCTTTTTGTTTATTTATTTCATCTTTTGTGGCCAATTTGTAGAGACGAGCCACTGAGCATTATCAAATCAATGAAATGTCAATATGTTTTGCCATGGCCTTGTGTCTTTAGGAACAATGTCTATTTTTATTTTCATCATGGGTATTCTTGCAGTCTCCATATATTTATATTTTATATTATATAGAGAAGAAAGTTGCTAAGCATTATGATTTTTGCACAACAATTTAACCAATTCAACCAGTGAACTAGTTAATCATTCCTTGAATTGCTGCAGAGAATATTCTGCTCTTAGGTTCTGTATCTAGGCAATAAGCTTGAGGAACAAATCTCGTCTTGATTCAAGTTTTGCAGCCTTCATCTTCAAAATGGGTGAAGAAAGAATTCATGGTAGGACAATCGTAGTTCAATTCACCAGGTCTTGCAATTTTTTGCCTTCATCATAAATCAGAATTCCAAAAAAATAGAGAAAATATGGTCAGGGAATTCACGTTATTAACATAGTATTAGAATTCTGAAAGTTGAGCCTTTTACCATTGTTGGTCAATTAGCATATCGTCTGTCAATCCGAATTGTCTTAGCTCTTCTTCTTTGTGATGCATTAATAAGCTATACCTGTAAAAATATTTTAGATGCGTGTATGAAACTCTTGTTTAAGTACTGGACATAAAGAAAACAAATAAGAGTTGTCATTACCTTCCACCATAACCTTTCTCCATAACAAGAATTCCTCCATTGTTAAAGTTGCAGAGTCCTTCATATTGCTTCACGGTCCATTTATACCATCTCATCAGAAAAACTCGCAGCGTGAGTCCGTGAGACACTATCACCAAGTTCATGTTTGGACTCCGTTCACCGGGTGGCTGAAACCGTCCGATATCTATGTCTGCTTTTAACGTTTCTCTAAATCCTGGTAAATTAATTGTCAAAAATATCAATTTCGTTATCATTTGTATCTTGGAAAACAGATAATGAAGATACTTACCTGTAATTCTGTCATAAACATCAGCTGCAGATTCTCCATTAGGAAACCGATAAAAGAAACGACCATATAATATTCGAAGAGCTTTCTCTACTCGCATCCTCTCTCTATCCTGAAAATTTCCTTTCACGAAAAGTACAAAATAATAATTAATAATCTTTTTTTCACTTAAGAATGTAGAGATTAGTGAAGTTTGATTAGTTTCTAACCAAAATCTTGTTCTCGTAGACGAGGCTCTTCTCTCAAACCAGCAATTCTTTGACGCTCAAATGATCGTGCTAAATTCTGCAATGTTTCGAGTGTTCTTTTGTAAGGTGATACATAGAAATAAACTTTCCAGTCACTTGCTCCATCTTTCTCAATCATTTCTCTAATTCTTTTTCCACATTCTTCAGCTTGTGCTTTCCCTTTCTTTGTTAGTGCAATTTTCGGGTCAGCTACTTTTGTGTAGACACTCTCATCAACATTCCCTTCACTTTCGCCGTGTCGAACTAAGATTATCCGGCGAGGCCTGGGAGGTGGCGACTGTAATGCTTTTTTCAGGGAAATTGAGTTTCCCATTTCAAATATAGTTTCATTTGTATTCCTACAACACTGGACGAAGTTGAAATTAACTATTTGTCGTCCCGGTAACCGGGACGATGATGTTGGGGAGACTGTGAGAGAAAGCAACGCCATTGATACTTAGCAAGAGAATAAGAGAAAGCAGAAAATGATTAAAGGAGTCCTTTTTCAAGTGTAGCATTCTCTGGGATGAATTACATTGCATATAGTCATGTTTGACTGTGGAAACTTGGCAAATTTTAATTGAGTTAGCAAAAAAGGACAAAAACAAGTAATACTGATTGCTATCAAGTGTCGTATGTTTTGCCCATGTGGTCACTGTCCTGTATAGCTACAGTGTTTATATCCATCTGATACCTGTGAATGTTTGTGGTATAAATAGAAAGGGGACCCCTTTGTGTTATTTTGTTATGTTGTGGTGTAAAACTTAGGATAACAGTTAGGTAAACATGTTTGTTTGGTGGTGGTGGTGGTTAGCGTTGTAAATGAGCCGAGCCTGAGCGGCTTGAAGTTTAAAGAGCCAAAAAATGTTAGATTTTAGCTCAAGTTTAATTCAAAAAATTTTAATTCGAAAAACTTTAAACTCGAGCTCGGCTCAAGATTTAATACTCGAATAATCTAAATAAATATTATATATATGTATATATAAAAGCTCGTAAAGCTCAATAAGCTTTTGAATTGAATATCATGAGACTAGAACTCTAACAGCTCGCGAACCGACTTCGCTTATTTACATATTATGTGGTGGCTGTAGCATCAACTGGGACCAAACCACTCTGCCTCTTTTGCATAATTTTGCATATCTAAGCCCAAAAGTGTAGATAGAACCTAAGTAGCGGGCTTTTTTTAATTGGGTCAAATACTGTAATACAAGTCTTGTTAGCAAGAAGTGGGCTGGCAATGAACCATTTCTGTTCAAACCCTAACATCCTTTAATTTCTTTATTCTTTGAATCAAAAGATTAGGTATCAACTTTGCAATTTCTTAGACATGCATACCAAAAACCAAACCAAAAGTTAAATTTTAATTTCATGCTTAATTAGTTGATTTCGGGTAAAAAAAGTGATTAGGGAATGTTTTGTTTCCTTTTTTAGCATAGCCTAAAATTAGGATTAGTTAGAAACCGTACAAATTTATCCACGACTTTATTGATTAACGTTAAGTCTACAAAATGTACGAGTCAAAAAAATTAGTTGAAGAGAAATGAAGTCAACAATGGAAGTCCATAACCATAACCATAGCCCTATAAAGAAGCAGTAGTGATGCAAGAATGCGTTGATCACGCTATATGCTACCACAATAATATAATATATAAGATCCCTAGGGTTTATTATATTATTGTCTATATATTAGAAAGAAAGTCCTCCATATTCTGAGGAAATAACTAGGGTTTCAGCAAAGTTCTAGATTAAGGATTTAATTAATTATGTATTAATAATTATAATGACGATAATTTGGAGGAATACAAGGCAAGAACAGTAGAAGTAATAATAATAGTTGACTAGCATGTATATATATTTTGGAATTAAGACAGAGGGGAATGCCCTACGAGCTAAAGGCACATTCGCTTTCTTTCTTCAAGTGAAAATGACTCTTTTGAGATATTTGGGGAACTGCCATTGACATTCCCACTCTTATATACAGTGATTTGGCTTCAGCTACTATACCAAAATTTATTTATTTTTCATGTGACCAATAAATAATATATCTATGTTTTTAAAAAATGCAACTATATGTATATATTTGGGGGAACTGCCATTGACATTCCCACTCTTTATAATACAAGTGATTTGGCTTCAAGCTACTATAACCAAAATTTATTTATTGTTTTTTCATGTGAACCAATAAATAATAATATCTATGTTTTTAAAAAATGCAACTATATGTATATATATATATATATATAATATATATATATATATATATATAAGGACATTTAAAAAAAAAAAAAAACCTTTGCAAGATGGAAAGTGAAAGTTGGAAAAGCAAGCTGAGAAGTAGTTTCAACTGTCTCTTGTATAAGTCGGTCAATAGAAAATGATATTAATTTCCAACAAGGAACGATATGTGCAAAGGTCGATATCTAGGTGCCCTTATGACCCCCTTATTCTTGGGACAGAGTACTAATCTCCAAAGACTTTGGGGAAAAACAGTAAAAAGCAGCCTTTGAAAATCAAGACAAAGATATTGACAACTACTATACTGTTGCAATATTATGAGAAAGTTCCAATATTAGTAAATTCAATTTAGCTTTCAAACTTTTGTTTTTGGGCTTTGAGGTAAATATTTATTTTCGATTAATTCTTGCTGGCTTTCCACCAATAGGGTTCAGTTTTTCTTCCCACTCTTGATAAGAACTGACGGATGATTTATATATATACATGAAAAGAAGATAACGTACAAGAATGTCAATTCAAACACATCATTAAAGAATTATTATCTATTGGAATTAATTTTCTTTTTCTTTTTTTTACATTTACCCTTAAAATTCTTGATGGGATCTACAAAAAAAAAAAAAAAAAAAAAAAAAAAAAAAAAAAAAAAAAAAAACAAAAAAAAAAAAAAAAAAAAAAAAAAAAAAAAAAAAAAAAAAAATTAGACGAGAAATTCTATAAATGTTAAAATAATTAATAGTGAAGGTTGACGGTAATTTGTTTTACGTATTACTTGTACATGCATTTCCTTTTCCATTAAAAAACAAAAACCCTAAAAATAACCCTATGGTAAAGCAACATTAGTTTATAGAAATTTAAGAAATTAATATATATTAATAAATATACAAATATAGTGTCATTATTAACATATAATCACAAAGCAGTTGCTTTCGTTACATTTTGTCTCTTACAGGAAAAAAAAGATTTTCTTAATCATCCAATGGAAAAGCTGGCAAGACCCTTAAGAAACTTCTTTGTGATTTAATTAATTGATTAATTAATTAATTAATTAATTAACACAATACAAAAAAATACATAAAAGAAAAAAAAGGATTATTATATGACACATACGTGCAAGAATAATTAACGTAATTATATTAAAAATCAAGTCACCAAGTGTGAAGGTTAATTATTATATTGAAAAATGAAGAAAGAAACGTAACATTAGCAAACAAATAATTACATGTTAACAGACAGATCCCACTCGATGCATACAGCCAAAATATTTCTTTCTTTTATGGTTTTTTTGTCATTTGTATTGACTTTACTCCTGTCGGTGACTTCTTCTACGTGTAAGCTAAGTTGAGCCAAATAATTAAATTCTTGAATTTGTATTATTGATATATAAAATTCTATAAATAATAAATTTAGGAACTTAAATATATATTTGATTAATTACTGCTAAAAATATTGATTCATTTGGAGTGAATTAAATCAGAATGAAGAAATTTTTATATGAACTAGACAATTATTAATTTTAGTTGAGGATTAATTGCACCAATTAGATTCTAATTTGTATACGAGCAGTATCCAATTTGACCAGTCATTTGAATATTTAAGCCAAAGTCAAAGTAGTTGGTTAGGGTCTTTTTTATCTATCTAAAGTGGCCCCAAACTTAGAAAACAAAACCTAGTTTTTACTAATTCAATCTACAAAATGCTCTCTACCTCTATATATATTTTTTGAGTTGAAAATTGATCTCTTATTATTATTATTAATTCGTAATTTTAATTAAAGATACATATGTGCAACTAATTCGAAATTGGAAAGTTTAGATCCCTCCCCAAACCCACCAAAATAAATGAAACCAAAAAAAAAAAAAAAAAAAAAAACGTATTTTAAATTAAAGATACATATGTGCAACTAATTCGAAATTGGAAAGTTTAATCCCTCCCAACCCAAGACCAAAAATAAATGAACCAAACAAAAAAAAAAACAAAAAAAATGAAGACCCAAAAAAAAAAAAAAAAAAAAATGAAGACCCACATACCATCTAGAGATGTGGCCTCAAATTCCATGATTTTGACAAGTGAGGACTTGCACTAAATAACATAAATGAAAATAAAGTATTAATTGAAATATCAGAAAAATTATATATATATATAAAAAAAAAAGAAATTTCTAAGCCAACCACACATTATAGTTTGGTTTATATATATATAGACTATGAATTTATCATGCTTGGTTGCTGCTGGTCCACTGTACATTCCATAATCTGTCTCACTGAAGATTATCTAATTTTCATGTTCTCTGAAGGTGACACTTACAGGAGCTCTCATATCTAGTACCTCTTTTGCCTTTCCCTTTTATTTATTTTTTTTTTTTTTTGGTTATATTATTTTTCCTGTACATAAGTTTTTTCTTTCTGGAAAAAGAATAAACAGTTAAAATTGATTATATGATAGTAATATATAATGTTTGGATTATTAATTGGATGATATATAACTGTTTTAATTAAATAATAATAATAATAATAAGAAGAAGAAGAAGAAGAAGAAGAAGAAGAAGAAGAAATGTATGAATGTAGGTGTGGATGAGGACATAAAAAATATTAATGGAGGTGGCAGAGGATGTTCAGTTGAATTAATTAATACTAAGAACAGTGAAGGAAGAAATCAAAAGAAGGAAATCATGTGTAAATATAATGCAGAAAAGATGAAGCACTCAAGTTCTTACTTTTAGATAGAGAGGACCACAAATTTTGGTCTTATTGCCTGTTTTTGCCTTAGGAAGCCATCTCTCTATCACTCTTCTTTCCCACTTTTTTATTAGCTGTATCACCAAAAATGTCATCTTTGCACACTTCATCTCAATCACAATATATATAAAAGAGAGAGATTGTTGAAACTCCTAATCTTTTATAATACCCAATTATTGAGAGGTATTAGTAATTAATTAATAGTTCTAAGATTTAAGTTTATTTGCATATTTGTTTTCATGTTGAACGAAGGTGGTATTTAAATAAACTCTAGATCTCTTAATAATGGTGAATTTGGATTATGAAATCTTAACTTTAATGCTAAAGTTTGTCCGTATATAAAGTTCACTCCCAATAATTCAATCACTAATAACTCTTTATAAATTTTTTAGGAGAGATACAATTATACACATTTACTAAGCTCAAATTGTGAAAATTCAGAATTTTCACAATTTTTTTTTTTAAAAAAAATTGAGTACATAGAAAAAAAGAAGTCAATAACACTTTTTTTTTTTTTTTTTCTGAGTCCAAATAGAAAAAAAGAAGTTCAATAACACTTTTTTTTTTTTTTTTTTTTTTTCCTTCATTTTTTTTTTTTTTTTTCCTTCACAACTACTAAAATAGTCATTAGACTATAATAGTCAAATACTTGAATGTCGACCTCCAAAGATTCATTGATACATCTTGAACGTGTATCAACATTTTTTAAGATTGCATTCATTAATAAGATATTTAACTGCATCACCAAAGTGTTTGTCCGGGAATTAAGCTACCTCAATCTCTGTAAGACTGAAAAGACAAATTTGATATTTGGAAAGTACATTTTGATGAAAGAGCAAAAAAACCTTTACGTTGTACCTGTTATGCTTTAGGTTTGAAATCTCTCGACCATAAAAATTTTCAGCTTGTTAGACCTCCAATAAATACAAGAAAAGATAAATATTAAACTATTAATATTATAAAGATAAAGAAACCTACTTCTAGCATTATAACGAAACAAGATGCAACCAAATAATAATAATTAGTACCAAATAAACAAACACAATACAAAACCTCTTTTCTTTTCTTTTTTTTTTTTTTTAGGGTTTAAGGTATCAAAATCCATTCTTTCACTTTCATTTGATATATAATCTTAATTTTTTTTTTCAAAAAAAAAAAAAAAAAAGATACAATAATTTTAAAGACAGGCTATAAGTTTCTTTTTGTCTGTTAACTGCCCTCAAAAGGTTCAGTGTAAACTTGATCTAGCTAGCAAGATATCCAAACAATTGGATTGATGGATGACATTTTTTATTTTTTGATATAGACGATGCAAAAGCATCATCAATCAAAAACCTTGACAGTCCATTTCAAGAACAAAAATGGGTGAGGATTTTGATGTTAGGGTTTAACTGTTATGAAAACAAAACGAACCAATATTTATTTATTTATTTATTTCCATTCTAAACTTTCAATTTGGACTTACATAAGTGTCACATTACCTATGGTGCCCAAAAATAAAAATTTTCTTTTGTGGGCCGTCTTTATTTGTATTATTAAGCCAATTTGCTTTATCTCATCCCATAAAAGTTGGAATACGAAAGTAACCAATAAAGATAAGGTAAGCATTGAAATTTCACACCTTCATGTCACTATACAAACTTACATCTCATAAAGAATTTTCGCATTTAAATATGGAATCTATTTAAAAATTCAATTTCACATAATATAATTATTTATATATATATATATATACAGTCGCCATTAATAACATAGCAGAAATTTTAAAATATATACATTGACTAATGAGAATTGAAGTCAATATATGTGATCAACAAATGTTGGACCAGATAATTAATAGTTCCTTATTTGATAACAACTACATAGTATTTGTCAATGTGGAAGAATATTTTTACAGTGGATACCTATTTTCAAAAAATTTCCCAAAACAAAAAAAAAAAAAAAAAATTATATATATATATTATATATATATTATACTCATAATTTTTTTCAAAAATTATTTTTCCAAATATTAAAAGATCGCAATTTTTCAACAGTTTAACCAATAGTGCCAAAAACAGTGGGAATCACAATATCAAACAAACAGTTGACAACGTTGATCTTGATGTTATATATACTCATAATTTTTTTCAAAAATTATTTTTCCAAATATTAAAAGATGCAATTTTTCAACAGTTTAACCATAGTTTGCCAAAAACAGTGGAATCACAATATCAAACAATCAGTTGACACGTTTGATCTTGATGTTTGTATACATCAGGTGGGCGCAGTAGCATATATATGAGCCAATAAGAATCAAGAACAAGCACAAGTACAAAAAATATATGAGCTTACAAAACTTATAACCCTAATGTCCCAACATCATTTTTTTATTTTGTACTGTAAAAAGGACACCTTTGTCCAATTAAATTCTCAAGACCCTACACGTCCATCCCAACACTAACAATTCCTTTTAATCCACATACTTGGGGCTCAGCATATTTCGGAAAATGTCGAAAAAATCAAGTCGAGTCGAATTATTCCGGTTTTTTAATTTTTGGCTTTGGTTTCCAATTTCAATCTTATAAATACAACTTGAGCTTCAGTCTTATATCGGTTATAACAATTAATTTCTAATTGAAATCGAACTGCAGAAACGGACCAAACCAATAGATTTGGTTTGGTTTCTAAATTTTACATCGAGACGCAGCTCATCTTAGTTTTCAATTTTTGCAGTTGGATTCGATTTGCTTATCTGAAATCGGCCTTTAAAAAAAAAAGGTGCATAAAACCTACGAAGTGTGGATCTGGCATGCACACAGAGATAGGTAATAGGTTGGTCCATGCAAAATGAATAAGGACCACCCTATGCTATAAATCCCATAGTTACAAGTTTCAAAAACCTTCTCTAAATTGTACTCTGTTTCTATTCAGAACCAGTGTCAACAGTTTCTTTTAACCCCCGTCTTTTGTGGGTGCTAATTGACCTATCCCCAATTATTATTTTTTTATTTTTTATTTTTAGAAAAAATTGAATTTTTTTTTTTTTAAAAAAATATAGAAAACCGTACAATTAGCTTTTTGAGGGTCAGTTAAAAAAGAGCCCATTAACATATAAAATCTAATGAAAGTTACGTAAGGGAAGTATGAGTCCCTCGCTCACTCTCATACAGAGAAGCTGGACTGGAGATGCGTAACATGCGCAGGGGGTGCGTAGGATAAGCAGGAGCAGAGAAAGCACCAAGATTGGTGAGGTAAGCAAGTGTGAGGGCACAGATATAGGGGTAGAGAAGGGCAAGTGATATTTGGCAAGCGGCGGAGAAAGCTTCTCTATAGGACCACCTGCTTTTAACGGACAAAAATTAAAGCTCTCGAAGGTATCTCTTCCCATTCTCATTTTTCGGCGCGTGCTTTCAGTTTTTTTTATACCACAATAATATTTCTTTTTCTTTTTTTTTAATATTCTCTTTTTAAAAATTAAAAGGGACGAGATAGCAGTAAACTTTAATAATATAATTTAAAGAAGTATGACAGTTGATTGATTGAGCATGCAAAGAAATATGAGATTTTGATAGCACGTTAATGAAAATCACAAGAATAATGTAAAGATGAGACGGAATAGTGCGCGTGGAGTGGAAGTTAATAAAAAAAGAAAAAATAATAATAAAGAAAGTGGTCCCCCCAGGGAGAGGAGAAGAGAGATGGGTGGGGAGTACTTTTAATAGAGCAATTAATTAGAAATAGAATTAGATGGAGAAACTATTGGACCACCTCATCGCCTTTTCTCTTCACAGTCCCTTCTTTTGGGAACCCTTTTGGCACTTCCACCCAATCCCAGCATCTATTCTCATTTCTCTCTTCTCTTCCATTTCTTTTATTTATTTATTTATTTATTTATTTTTGGGTAAGTGGCAGTACACAGAACTAGTAGACTAGGAGTCCTAGTACTGCAATTTTTTACATTAGCCCCACCCTCACAGACAGTCACAGACACACCTCACCCTCTATTTTAATCACAGACCTCTTCTTCTCTATAACCCCATCTGAAAAAACCTGCACACAACTCGGGAATGATTTATTGGGATTCGTGTGAATTATAAAAATGGTTTGAGCAGCAATTTTTTAAAACTTTTCATGGTATTTAGGTGCTTTTTACTGTATTCGATCCAACTAATTTTTTTAAATTAAGATAATTTTTTATTTTTTATAAAAATTTATTAAATCACTTAACAGATATCAAAATATATAATTTATTCGAAAAGACCTTTTTATTTTCTCTGATTGGCGTTCTATAGATACTACAGACACTGTTTTTGCTCATCTCTACTGTTCTATAGGATAAAGTATTAGCTTGTAGACTGTGTTCTTTGATGGTGGGGTGGGGGTTTTTTGTCTTTTCCTTTTTGAAAAAAAAAAAATTGTATAATAGTTTACAATGATCATGAGCTTATTAATAAAGGCTACGTGGGTAGATAGAACAGGTCATGTGGCGGCTTGTAGTATGTGTAGCAGGCAAAGGACGATCATAACTTTCTGTTGGGTCTGTGTTACTAGTACTTTGTGAAGCAGGGGAGTTCTGCTTTATTTTATTTTTTTAAAAAAAAATAAAAGATAATTGAATTATTTTAATCACTTGTTAAATAATGTTTTTGGGGATATTTTTTTTTAATTATGATAATCTTTAATTGGTGGGTGTGAAATGATTGAGGGGGTTATATGGTTTTCTTACTAGGAAGTCTATTTTGGATGTATATATAACTTGCTGTATTGACCCACTTGAGAGCTAGAGAGAGAAATTGAAAATTAAAGAAGATGAGAAAAGAGAAATAGAAGAAGAAGCAAGTTTCAAATGATGATCATCGCTATAAGGCGTCATCATCACCTCTATCTGATCTACTTCTATTTCTATTTCTGAGAAATATGTCTGATCTTTTCTTCCATGGCATACCCATGTTTGCTTATTAACAGAAGCTCATCAAACAACTTCATGTCCACTCTTTCTTTCTGCAACTGGTAATTAAAGTCTTTCTTTCTTGTTTTTTTTTCATGCATGAAATAGTCATCTGCTAATAAATTTTCTTGATTGTTCTTTCTTTTTGAATTGTGATATTTAGCTTTGCTTTCAATTGTGTTTTCGGGTTAAGTGGATCCTAATGAGTTTCTAGTTGCAGAATCAAAGCACTTCACCTTTAAAGAAAAGCCAAAGCCAGAAAAGTTTGATGGCTAGAGAAGTGTTTGAAGATAAATCAAGAAACATGGTATCCTCATCATCAACAACAGGTTTTTGTTACTCAGATGTATCAAATAATAATCCAACAATCCAAACCCATATAGGAAACCAGATCCAAGCCTTTGAAACAAATCCAGAAATCTTCAACTTAACAACG
This sequence comes from Jatropha curcas, assembly GCF_014843425.1. The sequence continues at coordinate 64,115 of NW_023591387.1, read as the reverse complement.
GGCATGGAGATGATAGGGTTTTCAAGGAATCTACCGCAACAACAAAGTGAAAGTAACACTTCTGTTTTATGGAAAGGTTTTTTTAACAAACCAACAAGCAACAGTCATTCAATTGGTGGTGGTGGTGGCGGTGGCGGCGGCGGCGGCGCTTCTTCTTCCAAGACAATCAATGAATCCACCAGTGATTTTTATCAACACGACTTCAACAAACAAGATTTTACGAGTAATGGAAATTTAATGGTTGAAGGTGACTCTTCTAGTCCATGGCAAGAACACAGATTACTTGTTGATGATTCTTCTTTAAGATGTGTTTTTCCTTGTGAAGGAAGTGAAAGACCAAGTCAAGGTCTTTCACTTTCTCTTTCGTCAAACAATCCTTCTAGTATCGGATTACAGTCTTTTGAACTCCGAAACACAAGTAATCATCAAAATCAAGATGGTGATAACTCTCAAGAAGAAATGAGGTTTTTGAATTCGACTACTTCAAGAGATGGGTTTTTTGGTAAATCTACCATTAACATTCAACCACAACAAATTATGCAAGATGGGTTTTTAACAAAAGCTTCAAATTTGCATCAACAAGGACAGTTTCATCTTAGGAACTCAAAGTATTTGGGTCCTGCACAAGAACTGTTGAACGAGTTCTGTAGTCTTGGGACAAAGCAAACTGATCAACAAAGGCAGAAGTCTTATAAGAATACTAAACAGTGGGAAGAAGAAAATGGAAGTAGTAGTAGTAATTCTTCAAGAAAACAATCTCTTTACTCTCTTGAATTCTTGGACTTGCAAAAAAGAAAGACAAAGCTGATCTCAATGCTAGAAGAGGTATATATAATATAACCATATATGTTTGATCAAATTTTTTTTTTTATTTCATAAAGGTCCTTTCTTTTTCTGTTCTTTTTTTTTCCACCTAGAGAAGAAAGGGGACTGGACAACAACTTGCTTCTTGATCTTAATTATTAGTTAAAAGAAATTTGAGATTGAAACTTTTGACTTGGTATAGTTGATTAGTTGGGGTCTCCAAATTTGGTTCTTGAACTAATTTAGCGACTTTGGTCCTCTCCATTAATGCCCACATAGTGACAATTCTTGCTTTTCATATTACTTTGAGAAATCTCTCTTTTTTTCTATCTTTCCACTTATCATTTTCTTGGTTTAATGCCTTCTTTTTTCAGGTAGAAAGAAGATACAGGCACTATTGTGATCAAATGAAAGCTGTGGTCTCATCCTTTGAAGCTGTGGCTGGTGCTGGGGCAGCGACAGTGTATTCTGCTTTGGCATCAAAGGCTATGTCAAGACACTTTAGGTGTTTAAGAGATGGGATTGTGACTCAAATCCATGCCACCAAGAAAGCCATGGGAGAGAAAGATCCTGTTGCACCAGGAACCACAAGAGGAGAAACTCCAAGGCTAAGAATTCTTGATCAAACTCTCAGGCAACAAAGGGCTATTCAACAAATGACTATGATGGAAACTCATCCATGGAGACCTCAAAGAGGTCTACCTGAAAGATCTGTTTCTGTTCTTCGAGCTTGGCTTTTTGAGCATTTTCTCCACCCGTAAGTATCTCTATCTTCTCTATCTCTATCTCTTTCTCTTTCTCTTTCTCTTTCTACTTAATTAGGGTCTGACTAGAATTCGAACTTACAATTTCACTGCTATAAAAATTAACGGCTCTAATATTACTGCATAAAAACTGGATTGTTCATTTTTTTTTTTCTCTCTTTCTTGGCTCCAAGTCTATATATAACTATACTACAAAGTAGATTTAGTTAGAGAATCAATGTTTTCTCCAAATTAAACAATGCAAATATCTTGCTAGCTGTTGTGTTCTAGCTAGGACTGTAACTTCACACACACACAGACATACATGTATACATCACTTGGTCTCAACTCAATCATTTAATTTTTTTCTTTAAAAAATAAATGCAACTAATCTTGTTAGTTTCTACCAACCTCCTTTTGGATTCCATATTTCATGTTTGTTATATTATTTCTAATTACCCTTTCCATATTTATATTTCCTCGAGTGGATTTGATTCTATTTCATAGGGCCCATCTTTCTCTATCTCTTTCTTCTTTCTCTATCTCTTTCTATGGACATATATATACATATACACTACTATGTATGTGTCTAATGGTAAACCTTTTTTGCAGGTACCCAAGTGATGTTGATAAACATATCTTAGCCCGTCAAACTGGTCTTTCAAGAAGCCAGGCATGTCTCAATAGCTTATTCTGTTCATACATGAATTAATTTATATTATCAATGTGTAATATATCTTCTTAGGATCCATAATTTTAATATATAAACATATTATATAATAATCGCACTATAATATAAAATTAATTAATTATTTCGACACTATACCCTTTTGTTGTTTACATGTGATTGAACAGGTATCCAATTGGTTCATTAATGCAAGAGTAAGGCTTTGGAAACCAATGGTGGAAGAAATGTACTTAGAAGAAACAAAAGAGCAAGACAACAACTTGGCTTCCCCAGATGGAATTACTGAGCTTGAAGAAAATATCAATGGCAGGCCAAGTCAGAATCTTTCCTCAACAGATCAAAAACCAACACCTGATCAACTCATTCGAATCGACTCCGAATGCCTTTCTTCCATTATATCTAACCCTGATAAAAATGACACTTCAAAAACCAATAAATCTTTCCAAACCCACCATCTTCATACCCAGCAGCAGAATTTTGGAGCTTTTGGTGCAGTGGAACTAGACTTTTCATCTTATAATCACCAAAACGCGCCGGGTGGGGTTTCTTACGGAAATGATACTTCTGCTAATCAAAACTTCAACAATGGTGGTGGTGTGTCATTGACATTAGGGTTACAACAGCATGGAGGGAGTGGTGTGAGTTTAGCATTTTCTCCTGCATCTCAAAGCTCTCTCTTTTACCCTAGAGACCATATTGATGACTGCCAGCAAGTTCAGTACTCACTTCTAGATGGAGAAGGACAGAATTTGCCTTACAGGAATTTGATGGGAGCTCAGTTGCTGCATGACTTGGCTGGTTAAAATGGAATTGCTAAATTATTACCGGAAATAGTTGGGTTCGCCGGAGTTCTTGCCAAAGGATGGTGATGGTTGATGATAAAATAGTTTTATTAGGCATAGATAAAATACTCCATACATAATATTTATACATAAAGCTATAGTTAATTGGTTTCAGAAAAAAAATATATATATTGCTATGGAATAGTTTTTGCATCTCTTTTTATTTTTATTTTTTTTTTCCATTGGAAAGAACATATTTTTATTTACTGTTAGGCAAATATATTTGGATTGGAAGTGATTGATGCAAGATTATACAAATATTTCTTTCCTCTTATAAGCAGAAAGAAACTATTTGGCAAAGAATTATCCTGTTTTATTTGTCAATTAATATATTTAGGTAAGTTTCTCATCTTTTTGTTATTTCCAAAAGCTAAGTGATTGAACCGTTTGTGGCTCTTGTTTTCAGTTCAGACATTTATGTTTTTCTTTCTCAAAAGATTCATCAACATATATAGTCTGGTTGGTCTTCTCACACGTAAGAAGTGAAAGATTTTGAGTTCAAGTCACAAGAGTTTACATCCATTTAGTGATCAATGAGCCGTTAGACTTCCCAATGAATTAAAAAAAAAAATCTATATCTAGATTTTTTTTTTTATATATAAAGACGAAAAACAAAAAAAACAATTTAATAAGTTATTAGCAAAACAATATGGTCGGGACCTTGGTATTGGAGATTAAGACAATTCCTAGAAACAAATAAGAAAATATCATATTCATGTTGAGAAGAGTGGTCCCTGTTAATTCATCTTCTTTAAAAGATGATGATATTTCATTTCATGCCCATAAAAATTGCCTACTTTACGATTTGTCAACTTTGGCATTGTTTATGCTACTGCTTTTCATGATGGAAAGCTACCTTTTTAGATCAATATTAATATGAGTTTAAGGTGAAATTAAATTTACCATTCTAGTAATGTTTTTAAAATTGAATCAGACCACTTGATCCAACCAGCTAATAGTTGATTCTGGTATGATTTTATTTTATTTTATTATTTTTTTTTTTTTTTGGGGGGGGGTTTTTTTTGGGGGGGGAGGGGGGTGAGAAGGAGTTGGCACTAGCTTTGCCAATTTTGAAGGTGGAACATATGCAAAAGCGTTGTCTCCTGTCTTGCTCTTTTGTTTTTATTTAAATTTATTTTTTTCATTTTCTTTAGAGACAAAATTGGGCAATACCAACGGTAAGTAGTAATAATATACCGACTTCTTTCCTTTTCCTACATAAATTCACGTTAGCAAGATTTAAATAGCAAATAAAAGGGACGGATTTTTGTTGTTCGAATAACCAATAGAATTTGTTTTATCGATATAGTTATGCTATTTAATGTACTATATTATTGATTCCAATCGGAAAAGATAAGATGGGGGGGGGTGGGGGGTGAGAAAGAGTTGGCACTAGCTTTGCCATTTTGAAGGTGACATATGAAAAAGCGTTGTTCTTCTTGTCTTTGTTTTTATTTATTTATTTTTTTTTTCTTAGAGACAAAAATTGGGCAACCAAGCGTAGTATAATAATATACCGAATTTCTTTTCTTTTCCTACATAAATTCACGTTAGCAGATTTATAGCATAAAAGGACGGATTTTTTGTTGTTCGAATAACCAATAGAATTTGTTTTCGATATAGTATCTATTTATGTACTTATTATTATTCCAATCGGAAAAGATAAGATTTTCTTAATCCGTGTAGATAAAGTTCACTTAAACATGTAATCTGCTTTTATTATGTAATTCAACCGTTTGTATGAAATCTATTTACTATTTCTTGGATTTGTTCTTATTATTAGTTACCTTGAGTTTTATTTTATTTTATTTTTGAGGTTAATCTGATTTTAATTAGGGTTTAAGAAAGTCACCAAACAGTACCGTGTGAAACTTCAGGTTAGGGTTTAGTTTATGACGGATTCAATTTCCAATTTGGGCATTAGAGGGATATATTTGGGCTTTTTTATGATATTGGGTTACTTGTGTTTGGGTCTCTCGTGAGCTTGTTGAAGATGATTTAGCTTTCTAATCAAACTGCAGGTAGTCTGTTGTCGTTTTCTTTGGAACGATTAGCTACTTAAAACGGCAGGAAATCTATTTCGTTATTTTGTTGTCATTATATTTAATCTCCTGGTTAAAATTTTCAAATCGAATCAAAAATTTTTTCATTAAATACAAACTATAATAAATGCCTAAATCAAAACCTGTTGGCAAAGATGGATTATTAATTTCCTTTTCTTTTTATAAAATGGTAGTTCTTTGGGCAGCATGTTTCATGTTTGGGAGCACTTTTTTTCTCCTATCCATCTTCTATGTAGAAGTAGTTTGGACTGGGCCTAGGAAATTTAATTATTGGACTGGACTGCCCCTATGTATACAGGTGAAAAGACGATAATTGAAATTGAAGGAGCAATAAATGATTCGTGTAAAGGCAATATGGGCCGAGTATGACACAATTGACCTTATTAAATTGTAAGAACACAGTTTATTATGTAGGGACAATTGACCTTCCTATCGTATCAATTTAACCCATCGACTGTATACGCACGTACCATATTAAAAACATATGATTTCTTCCTACTATATATATATATTTTTTAAAACATTTTCATGCTTTTTGCACCGACACTTTGCTATTTTAATATTTTCAATCATTTTATTATTATTTTTTTAAAATAGTATTTTTTTAGTAATGAGGGGAATCAATTAGCCATTAAAAAGAAGTGTCAAACACAATCCAACAACTACTAATTTTATTACTCCATTCACTATCCCTTTAGGCAATTGTTATCTTCTCTGGTAATCATTAATAATTAAATTAATTAAATGGGTCTATCTGGAGTCTTCTTATTCTAATTGAACCCACGTCTTCATTAATTTTTTAATAAATAAATAAATAATAATAATAATAATTGTTAACGTGGAACTTAAGCAAAATGCCATATACTGAAAAAGAGAGAATTGAGGCACATGGTTTCCCTTCCCTGCCCTGCCATAGATTCACTACATAGATCTTCCGTTCAGAATCAGAAAAAAATATGCCACTATTAGCTAAATAATAAATAACTGCAAAGTCTAGAACATTTATACTACATCTTTTATACTTCAACAATTTAACATATTTCTTTTCTTTCTTTCTCTTTTTGGCTGGTCAGACTCTACTCTGGGGTACATGTGCAAAATTGGCAACATGAGAAATCAATTAAAGAACTAAGAATTTGAGATTGAGAAGAAGAAGAAGAAAAAGGAGAAGAAGATACCATCCTAATGCTGTTCCGATTATCACTAAATTTCACTGACCTCACCTTCCCTACATATACCCACATCAATTGTAATAGTCTTTTTGTTATTTCGGTCCATATTCATCACCCTGCAACAGTTTCTTCTTGGAGACTGCCCAATACACATCCACAAACAAAGCATGTTAACTCCTAAGCAGAATTGCAAATTACAAGATGCAAAAACCAAGATGAGTAGTTCAAGAATCACTTACCCTGTCCCATAAATGCCGGTCAGGCTTCTTTTTAACCACAATCATGTCAAGATTAGTAGGATCAGCCATTTTCCACTTGCATACAGGGTGAGGAACACGATGCCTGGAGTACTCACTCACTGTTGTATTCAATGTAGAATCAAACCTTGCTTTTGTCATGTAGAAAACAAAGGGTTTCTGGCAAGGGTTTCGGCTAACTGGACGAGTGTTAAATGCATATGCTGTGTAATCAGCTCTTCTGTACCAATTCAAAAATGTTCTTGAAGGCATTTCTATTTCGCGGGGTGAAAAAACTCCCCGGAAAATTTGAACTGCAAAGCCCCAAGAAACAGAAATAGTCCATCTCTTAGATTTATCATAGCAGATGGATTGTTGCATTAGTCCTGCCGAGTCCAGCTTCATAGGTACCATTAGCCGCTTCAGTGCTTGAACTCGAGTTGCATTAGGGAAAATGGGTTCAACCACATCAAGGTGATGCAGTGAGACCAAGGGTGTAACAGGGTGTGCAGCAAGGAGTCCAAACAGGTTTCCATACACATCATACTGATTGTCAAAAAGAATAGTTAGGAACTTACAATCAACACTTCACAACTCATGAAATTACTAGAATGAAATTTACAGCTCAATAACCAATAAGCTTTGACTCAGTAGCCTTAGAAATTTAAATTCTTTCTCACAACTGTGAGATTGCATGTTCAAATTGGTTCCCAACATGAACCATTCTCTAATTGAAACAATCATTTTATCTTGACTTTAACCACTTATACAATAAGTGCACAAATACAATAAGTGCACAAATAGAATGCCAATCTCACGTAACCTGATTGATCACTCAACAAAATTAATCCCTCCCCATCCACCAAATATTGGTAGATGCACAAAGCAGGCCCATACTATAGCTCTATGCAGGGCAACCCACTGCTGTCGAAATTATCTAAAATTCTTAAGTTCCTAACCAATGCAATTGCAAAGCAAAGTATAGATTGATTAAGGTTTGGCATCAATAAATTTTAACCTTCTACATATCACAACGCAACAATAAATTTTAACCTCCCACATATCACAAGATGACCTAGTAGTGTCACAGGTGTTTTTCCATTAAAGAGCATATTATATTTTATCTATGGAGGCAATGCATGCCAAATTGCCAATAATGCACTTCATAATGAAATCAGATACCCCTGTTTAAAAAACCAAATCCTACAAGGATTCAATTTCTCATAATTTTATCTGTCAAATTTCATGTTTTGAAATGAGTAATGAGATATATGTAGAAAAATATATAATTTTGAAGTAATGAAATTCACGACGTTTCAATTTTAATATTGCAAGAATTACACTTATGTGAACTAGCCTCATAATCAAATTATATGAATATCATTATTATAATTTACATTTAATCACTTAATAATATATATGGAGTTCGGAATAATTCTTCGAGAAAAATTCAATTCAATTCTTCAATAAAATGGAATTGAAATATCCCTTAGGAGCTCTTCCAAAGCTAATCCCACATAGGCTCCGGTTGGAATTTGATCAAGGAGCGTGATTTACACGCAATAAGATACTCGTGTCAGGTGTAAACGGAATCACGTACAAAGTATAGCTACAACACGTGGGTCCCAATCCGCGACACCTATAAATAAACGGACAAACATTGAGCTAATCACCCGCTTGCGTTTGGACTAAAACCCTAACCCTCAATACCGTGAGTTTACGCACCAATCTTACCGTCTACGATAGTACCGAGACGCGATTACGCGTCTCGCCTGAAATTGCCCAAGACAGAAAATCCCCATATCAGGAAATATAACCAGAAGAGTTAATAAGCCTAATCCAGTTCATTAACAGACTGACAAATTGCACTAATTACTCACTTGACACCCCATTCCAGCAATTGAATGCAAATCAAAACTTCTACTGCTACAAAATACATCGGACGAAATTCGGCGATATGACTAAGAAAAACAAAAGAATCATCTAGATTAGGCGTCGATAGCTGTCAACAACTAAGGTAATCGAGATAGCTAAAAAATAGCAAAATCAAAACAGAAAAAAACAGAAATTAGGAGGAAAAAAAAAAAGAAAAACCAGAAAAACAAACCTGGTGAAAACCGGTTTCCTTAGTGAGTGGTACTCCGAGCTCGGCCATACAAGCCTGCATTCTATCATCGGATCCGTACAGTCCAGGGTATCTCTGTATACACCTATCTTGCATTTTAACAAGCGCTTTTGCTAATGGGTAGCTTATGGCAAACCCACCGCCACCATATGCCATTCCGTAAGAGAAATAGATGTTTTGCAAATGGGATTCCGATAAACTCCCTATATAATAGAACTGGTTATGGTCATACTTCCTCAAAACTCTAACCAGATTATCCGTTATAAAAACAGTGTCGTCGTCTCCCATCACGAACCACCGCACATTGTCGAGACCCAGACGCAAAGTTTCGGATACGATCCGAGAGATCCGGATCGCCGACCGGTGACCTTGCCGGTTCTTATATGCGAAACGGGAAGTATCACCGGAAATTTTAACCGGAGGCAACCCGTCTCCTTGTCGGGTCTTGACAGAATCATCTAACCACACAATGCCTCGCATTCCCTGACTCTTATTGAACCAAATCTTGATGTAATTTTGTCTCTGCTGCCATAGCTTCGCCGACGCAGCGATGCCAAAAACTACGTGTCGTATCTCCGTAGGTTGATCGGTTTCTTGATTACCTCTCCGGGGAATCGTTACCGTGTGATTTTGAATCAAGGACTGAGAACCATTAGAGGCCAAAGAGAGATGATGATGGGTAGAGAAAGGCTCATGGTCGCAGGCGCGTGAGGTGGCGACTAGTTTGAGAGTATAAACAACATAGGTAAGTGAAACAAATAGGATTAACCATACCATGAGTTTTGGAAGGATTCTAGTCTGTGATCCGGTACCAGAAATCGGGTTTCCAGATGGGCTCCTCATCTGATCCCAGATTATCTTCTCAGAATCTTTTGTGGACACTTTCATTTTTCTCTATTACTATTTTCTTTCAAAGGCTTCTTATAGTAATAGCTACAAAAATGTGAGTGGAGAGAAATTAGATTTTGGAGAATCTAGATGAATGTTTCTGAATTTAGAAGAAAAGAATGGTGCATGTCTCGATTGGGGTGAGAAAATGGAAAACATGAATTTAACCTGTGAAGGTTGCAAAAAAATCAAAAACCCACAAAGAGGAAATGAGAGAAAATGAGGGAAAATGCAAGGGATTGAAGGAAAATTTATTGGGTAGCGGGAGATGGGGAGTCAAGGTAAAGAGAAAAGGGTGTTGCAGTGAAAGTGAGAGAGCAGAGCATGCATAGCTGCCAGGTTGCACACTCTCTCCTAGTATTGTTGCTCCAGTGAGAGATGAATTATTATGCTTGAATATTTTTTTTAAAAGAAAAATAAAAAATAAATCTTCTTCTTGGAGTAAAAATAAGGTGTAATTACATGAAAGATTGAAGCGCCTGATTGTACACGTGTCAAGAGGATGGATGGTATGATTGATTGAGTCAGGGATTGGTCCACAAATATCGTAGGTGACCCACTTGTGATACAGGAGCCCTAAAAGTCCAAGTTTCTCGTGGCATCAAATAAATGGCAGTCGATTCTATTTTTACTATAAAGAGGCCTTATGTGAACCAGCGGCTTGATATAACTGTACTTAAGTAAGGAGTATTTCATTCGTATATGTGATTTTATACGCTGAATCAATCAAAAAATAGGTTTTCAAAAAAAAAAAAAAATATGAATATTTTATAATTTTTTCATCTTTTATTTAAATCCAAATATTACTGTGATTGGTTTAATATTTAGGTAGACTCGTATCTGTACCGTGCCGCCGGTGGGGTTACGTATTTTTCTATAACATTAAAATAAAAAATGAAAGAAAAATAATAAAAGTAAATAGCATTCCCTTATTATTTTATTTTCTACTATATTAAATTAAAATAAATAATAGCATAAAATTTCGCTAAGTTACTAACTCAATAGAGTTTATTATTATTATTATTATTATTATTATCCAATAGTACAATTTAAAAATTGATTAAGTTTGGAGTTGTTAAACTGCTGAAAAACAACTAACCATGGTTAGGTTTTGTTTAGTTTTTAAGAAAAATTACTAAAACAGAAAATAAAATTAATCTAAAATGTAAAAATCAGCACAAAAATTAGTTAATCAATCAATACCACTATTCATTTTCAGTAATTACATAACAACGGTACATCTTTTCTGCTACAAACATATCAACTATAATTTCCATAGGTTACATGTTAATTACAATTTTTCCAATATGAAAATATTCAACAATAAATTAGAAAATGACATTCTTATAGGCTATAGCTGCAAAAATATTCATAAGCGTATTAACTGCTGATATTTTTAATTTTTGTTACTGCAAAACAAGCATTTAAAAAATTAATTTTCATTACCATAATCAAGAAAAAAAATTATTTTCAGTAATTAATATAAATGGAAGGTAAAAAGTGTTTTACAACGAATTATAACATTTATGAAATTTCCTATTTCATTGAAAAATAAGATTCATGCATCTAAAAATATTATTAGATTAAAATTAAGTGGTTTAGTAAATTATATAATTAATAAAAAAAACGGCGGAATTGAAGTTATGATACAATTTATCAATTTCAGTGAAATTTATTTTTTTCTAAACAAAATAAAAAATCTCATAAATCAAAGTTAAATTTTATCTTTCAAATTTCATAATCAAACAAATTAAAAAAAAAAAAAACAAACTTTTTTCTTTTTTTGGAGTAAAGGTTCCTTTTTCATTATTATTAACTTTTTTTTTATGTCTGGCTTTAGTGTTGACATATTCTTTTTTTATATGGTAAAATTAGTTAGAAAAAATGTCAAAAATGAGTTAGAAAAAATGTCAAAAATAGTTAGGAAAAGGTATTATTATCTTTTGATGTATTACGTTTGATCTTAAACGCCAAGTCTAAGACTAAGAATCTTAGAAAAATAAAATTTATTTCCTACATTTTGAATAAATTGCAAAAAGTTTTAAGGGATATTCTGTTATAAAAATGGAAAAATAATTATTTACACTCAATATTCATGTCTACCCTATTCATCCACAACTAAAATCTGATACGTAAGAAAAACAATTAAAATTTAGTATTTATCTTTTTTAAAAAAATATATATAAATACTTTCATTTGTCAAAATAATTATATATAAGTATTTCTCATAAAAACTGATTTATTTCTCACAACTTGTAATAAAAATCATTGGTGCTCTAATTTTAGAAATTTTATTTTTACTATTTTTTAGATAGTTTCTGCTCAAATGTAGCTTGAGATATTTACATTTCAACTTTTAACTTAAATACGATTTTTCAAATTAATATTGGTTTTACTTATATTAGAACTTTTCTTTTTTTTATTGAAAAATGACAATCAAGAGTCTCATATTTGCAAATTTTCTCTAAAAAACAAATTAAAAGATGAATGTATGAATAAAAAAAAAGACAAAAAGATTAGCATATGTGACATGTGCGCGGGAAAAAAATATTAAATAACCAATTCTAATTTGTGATTAAAAAAAATTGAAAAATTAGCATATAAGACATTTTTATGAGATAGACTAATTAAACAAATAAGAAACTTTTTTTTTTTTTTTTTTTTTAGATAGTTTCCTGCTCAAATGTATGCTTGAGATTTACATTTTCAACTTTTAACTATAATACGATTTTTTCAAATTTATATTGGTTTTACTTATCATTAAGAACTTTTTCCTTTTTTTTTTATATGAAAAATGACAATCAAGAGTTCCTCATAATTTGGCCAAATTTTCTCTAAAAAACAAAATTAAAAAGATGATGTAATGAAATAATTAAAAAGACAAATAAGATTAGCATATGTGACATATGATGCGCCGGGAAAAAAAATCTTAAAATATAACCAATTCTAATTTGTGATTAAAAAAAATTGAAAAATTGCATATAAGACATTTTTAATGAACGACTAGACTAATTAAACCAAATACAGAAACTTTTTTTTTTTTTTTTTTTTGCAGTACATAGAAACTAATTTTGTTTATTATTTATAATTAAACGCAAATTCTAATTCAAGTCAGATTTTCAGCGTAGTATACTCGTTTTTTTTTTTTTTTTTTTTGCAGTATAGAAACTAATTTGTTAATTTATAATTAAAACGCAAATTCTAATTCAACGTCTAGAAAATTTATCAGCGTATATACTCGTTCTCATAACAGCAAGTCCCGAGTAGAATGATTCTCTATAACTATTTTACTTCTAATCCTTAATTAAAGTTTCAAAATTAATAATAATTCCACAAAATTTATTATTTTTTTATATCTCTTTTTATAATTCAATGTTAGTTTACCTACTTGGGCATGATGAATATGAGAAAAATTGGAAATAATAATTAGGGCCCTGCTGTCACTTGTGCTTTTTAAAAATATTTTGTTCCATCGAGGTTTTATCAATTCAAAATCGATCTCGTACAGGTTCAATTACAATAGTTTCTGTAAAAATCTATAGAATTTCGGTTGGTTTCATGAATAAATTTAATTTTAATTTTATTTTATATTTCAAAACTGAAATTAATCAATTTGATTTTATCAGATTCAACTATCAAAATTTAATTGGCTTAACTCATATGCACTGCCCCCAGCCCAGACCCCAGTATTTCTTTTCAATCAAAAGGGGGAGGAAATAACCCGACAAGAAGAAGCTGTCAACAACTAACTTCTTCAACTAGAAATTTTTGTTGTAACCCACTTGAAATTACATATATATTGTGGAAAAAATGCTTGTATAAGCTAACTTCTGAAAGCACTATCAAGTCTTTTTTGTTTCTATATAACAAAAATTAATCAATATATTTGCTAAACAAAACTTAATAAGTACTTAGTTCTCCTAAAACTAAAAATTAATTGATTAATTACTATAAATCACACATGCCGACACATAAGAGAATAACGTATTCATATTGCCACTGGTACTTGCGTGCCTACCGAAACTTGACATGTGGACGTGTGCCAATTAAACTGCCAAAACATATTTTTGAAGGCTGTGACCGTGACTCTGACATGTTTGGTAAATTTCAATAAATGTAAGTCTGGCTCGAGTTGAACTTTGTCGGTTACGATGGACCTCTTAATTTGCAATTTTGGATTTTTTTTTTTAAATTGCAAGAAAAAATGAGAGTTATACTTCTTATCGATTTATTAGTATATATAATTTGATTTGATATTTTTTTTATGTAGTATGTTAGTTCAAAGTTCGTCTGCATTATATAAATTCACATATTTTTATATCGTTAAATGTATAAATATATATTTTTACTTTATAAAAAAAATATTGTGGTACCTCAAATTTTACATGAGATTTATTTATTTATAAAATGAATTTTGATAACATTATATATCTTTACAGCAATAATAATGGTTTTTTTTATATTTTGATTTTTATTTATAAAATATTAATTTGATGTATGGTTATTATAATTTGTTAAACAATCATTTTTACTTTTTTTAACTGTATATTACATATTTAAAAAAAATGATTAATTTTACAAAAATATTTTATAAATTAAAATGTTTCATCGGTATAATTTTAATAGATAGAAATATTTAATAAATTAATGGAGCCTGAGATTTTTTGGATAAAATCAAAAATATATTTTAAAATCTATTTATGGATTTAGCCATTTGTATATATACATCATATGTATTATAGACATTAGAAGAAAACAAAATTGTCTTTCTACCAAAATCACTATTTGTAATTTATTCGTCTTATGATTATCCGTAAAATATTTATTTATTTTAGAAGACTACAAAACTACAAATTGATAATTTTATAATTGATTTCAGCTATAACAATAAATAGAAAAAGTAAAAAAAAAAAAAAAAAAGAAATTCTTTGCTTATTTCTGATTCTACAGCTACAAAAAAAAAAAAAAAAAAAGGTTCAAATTCTATTGCCTTATTTCTGATTCTACAGCTACTTAACACCGTCAATCGGAGTTATCAAGAACTTCAATGGGAACACAAATTCTATTGTTGAGAAATGCAATTATTGACAGGTAAGAAATTTTTATGTCTCGTAGTTGAAGAAAAATTAATCAATATAGAAAAAAATAAAGCGATATCATAATTTTTTAAATTCCATCATTAAATAAAAAATCAATTATAAAATTGATTTCAGCTATAAAAACTTCACTTAACAAAAAAAAAAAAACTCATGTCACTCTTCTCTTTAATTTTCATGACCGTCTCTAGTTTCAAGCAATTCCTAAGTCCTGACAAATACGTGCGACCTAAACCAGCGGTTGTACACCGACAAGTCTTGAAGTCTTACATAGAAAGAAGTCTCAGGGACAGACTACCAAGTTAGGCCCAATGGGCCAACCAGTAAATACAAAATAACGTAACTCACCGTCACCAAAACCGAACCAGAGCCCAAATATGGCAGCCGAGAGCTGCATGAAAACCGCAAACAATTGCCACAACTTTGCAACTCCTTTTTGAGTTTCCCGCGCTGTTCATGACTGGTTCAGTCTGGTTGGACGCTTTAAACTTTATGGGAACCATTCAATTCAATTCAATTCAATGCATGGATGAAGAGATTAAGAGTAGCTCAGACTCACTTTTCTCAAATCAAGACATGCATCTCTCAAAATTATTTCCCACAAGCTCTAAAACTCTCAATCTCGTTCTCTCCTCTCCTCACTTATCAGACCTACGCTCTCTTCATTAAATCAGGAGACTCTCTTGATCCTTATCTCTCCACTGCTCTCATTTCTCGCTTCTGCAAAATCAATGATTTCTCTCGAGCTCTCAGTTTCCTTTTGGATACCCAGAACCCAGATGTAATCACCTACAACGCTCTCATTTCTGGTGTTGCCAGGTTTAGCCAGCCTGAATTTGTTTTTGAGCTATTTAATGAGTTAAGGCATCTGGGTTTGGTCCCTGATGTCTTTACTTTGAGTTCTTTGATCAAGGGGTGCGAGAGTTTCAGAGAAAATGTGATTGCACACGGGGTTTGTGTGAGGCTAGGTTTTGAGTCTAGAGCGTTTATTGTTAGTGGGTTGATTGAGAATTATGCAAAAAATGGGGATGTGGGGTCAGCTGAGAGGTGTTTTCAGGAGTGTTTTGGTGTGGATAACGTGGTTTACACTGCAATGGTTTGTGGGCATGTATGGAACGGAGAGTTTGAAAGGGGAAAAAGGGGTTTTGTGGAAATGAGGGGTTTCGGGTTAGAATTGAATGAGTTTAGCTTAAGTGGGGTACTTGGTGCTTTGTTTGATGTTAGAGAAGGGGAACAGATTCATGGATTTGCTGTCAAAATGGGTTTTCTATATTGTTCAATGTATCTGAGTAATGCTATGATGGGTATGTACTCGAAGTGCGGAAGTAAAGTCGACGCTATTAAGATGTTTGATGAAATTCCTGAACCAGATGTTGTATCTTGGACTGAGAGGATAGGGGCTGCTGTTGATGGTGAGGAAGCGCTGGAATGTTTTAGAATTTTGCAATCTATAGGCTTACATATTAATGAGTATACTTTGATCAATGTTTTGTCTGCCATTGGAGGAGTGAAGTTCTTGAAAGCTGGGCAGCAACTTCAAGCACTTTGCCATAAGACAGGGTATTTGCAGGTGGTTTCTGTTGGCAATGCATTGGTGTCTATGTACGGGAAGTGTGGGCAAGTTCATGACGCTAGGCACTTATTCGCCAATATGATTTCTCGAGATTCTGTTTCTTGGAATTCTCTGATTGCTGCATGTTCTGAGAATGGATTTTTTTGCGAGGCTCTAGAGGTGTTCTGTCATATGCGTGATCTTGCCTTACAGCCTACCATATATACTCTTGCTAGCATTCTTGAAACAGTTTCCAACTCAAATTGTGTAAGGAAGGGGATGCAAATCCATTCACATATGATTAAATGTGGATTCCTTTTAGATGATTCCATGGTTTCTAGCTTGATAACGACATATGGGAGATGCAATTGTATGGATGAGTCAAAAAAGTTATTTGCTGAAATTAGTGATGTCAGCTTGGTACATTTGAATGCAATGATGACCAATTTGGTTCACAGTGGGTGTTATACTGATGCTTTGCAGTTGTTTCAAGAGACATGCAGATCATGCCTTGAAGTGGATGGAAAAACTTTCAGTGTTGTGCTAAAAGCCTGTGGTGCTATGACAGATATGGAACAAGGGAGAACAATTCATTCTTTATTACTAAAATCTGGACTTTTTCAGGATAGATTTGTTGAAAGTTCTCTAATTGACATCTATTGTAAATGTGGAAATATAGGAGATGCAGAGAAAGCATTCAGCAGTATGTCTACAGACAATTTAGCTGCTTGGAATGCCATGATGATGGGATATGCACAACATGGTTGTTGTCGAGAAGTTTTCAAGAGTTTTGATGAAATGCTCAAATTTGGAGTAGAACCTGATGAGATAACTTATCTCAGTATTCTTATTGCATGCTGTCATGCTGGGCTAGTGAAACAAGCACATTATTACTTAAAATCTATGTCTGAACTTCATGGAATTATCCCATGCATAGAACATTATGCCTGCATGGTTGATATGCTTGGTCGAGTGGGACTTCTTGAAGATGCAAAGGAGATGATAGATCATATGCCCATTCAACCTGACATTCATTTATGGCAAATTCTTCTTTCAGCATGCAACATCCACAGACATGTTGACTTGGGTGGACTTGCAGCTAGTAAACTTCTGGAGCTGCAACCTGAAAATGAATCTGTTTACATTCTTCTATCAAATCTGTATGCTTCTGCTGGCATGTGGAATGTTGTTGGAAAATTGAGAAAAGAGATGAAAGAAAAAGTACTACGCAAAGAACCCGGTTCTAGCTGGATTCAAGTAGGAGGAACAATCCATAACTTTTTTGTCGATGACATCTCACATCCTCAAAACAAAGAAATTTACATGGAGTTGGGAAGGCTATACGGGCAAATGTTAGCTTTGCTGGAGTTGAAAGAAAATGGTGGTTTTCTATCGATCTATGCATTGTGAAGCATACAAAATCTTTTCTTAATTTCTATTAAAACTAAAAGTTGTCTATCCATTTGCTTACTTCAATGGTCCTTGAGCCTTAGACTCTTGATAATTTATCTAATCAGGTTTGCTATAATCCATTCAGTTATAACTTCTATTTCATTTGGTATCAAACTATCAATTATAACCTTTAAGAATCACCATTGACAGGTAGGACGACATTGTTGGAGGAACAGTTCATCTAATATTACATGACAGGGTGAGTAGACATCATGTGGGGATAGAGCCACTGTTGAGTTAATCAGCAGTGACTTTATAACAATACGAGCATAAAGGTGTCAAATGACTTGTGCTTGTATGTACACCTATTATGTTTGACAATTGGGTTTCTATTTGATGCCATCTCATAGCATTCCAAGAATTTACAGCACAATATTTGTTGTTGTAGCTGATGAACATTATCTCGATGAAGTGGCAAATTGGATGGTTTTGATGTTGAATTGTGGCATTCATGTAAGACTAACATGATAACTTTTGTTGTGAATTTTGTGAACTTTGCTTTTGATAGCTAAATACTACATCTTCAAATTATTATTTCCAACTGGACTAATAAAAACCAATATATATATATATATATATATAGGGGGAAAAAGATGAAGACAAAACACTAAATACATTATGTTTAGGAATTAGGATCATATATATATAGGGGGGAAAAGATGAAGACAAAACACTAAATACATTTAGGAATATATATATTATAGCGGGGGAAAAGATGAAGACAAACACTAATACATTTATGTTTAGGATACATTATGTTTAGGAATTAGGATCATATATATATAGGGGGGAAAAGATGAAGACAAAACACTAAATACATTATGTTTAGGAATTAGGATCATACACTGTCCATTACTACATCAATAATTTTTATCATTATGATCCCTCTCTCAGGTAGTTCTTCCTGATAGAGTGGTGGTGATGTGAAGAGGCCCTAGATAGAACAGAAACAATGGAGTGAAAAGCATTTGCTGCTATCTTTGACTTGATCTGCCCTCGCTTTGGAAGTGGCCGTGTGCTTGTGAAATTTTTGCTAAATGCAGGAGTTGGAATGTCTCTGACCTTGCTGTTCATGATGCCAATCAAGGTTTGCTCAACTTTTTTCTTCAAAGGACCTTCTGTTTCGATAATTGTGGATATATGCAATTGCATTGCTGTGATTGGAGTATATATAGTGAAGCAATACCTCAGTATGATACCAGGGGCTGGGAATGATTAATCTGGTGATGTGAAATTGCGAATTAAAAACTTTTGTTAGAGTTAAGGAGTTGGGGAGGCATGCCAGCTAGTTTATTTGGCTGTATAAGATTCTTTTTAGCTAAACTTGAGACAAGTTGAATTCATAGCATGATTTGGTGAGTGATTGACTGAATAAATAAACACATAAATGATCCATAGTTTAACATACATATTAATAATTATGATTCTATCTGACCATGCACACGTGCGGCTTCAATAGTTATCTTCTGAATCTTGCATTGGTTTATAGAATTATTTTAGTGCAAAGTTGATGAGAAGGATTATGAAATTCAACAGGAGGTGAAGATTTGGTGGTTCATTTCTGTTGTCTTGGACTGATGAATTTGTTTAGTTTAAAACTTTAAATGCAAATTTGGCAGGTCCAAGGAAGCAGGTTTAAGTTTATTTATATTTTTCCATGTTTTCAGGGAGACCTCGGTACTGTCAAATTGTCATATTGCCGCCAACAGGTTAGGCCGTCTGCTTCTGCAATCTATATTGTATCTTTCTATTGTCCAGTTGATATTGGATCACATGCTCACATCCCATATCTTCTTGTCTTGGGAAATACAAGTATTACTACTACTCTGCCAGTGCCATATATAAAAAATTCCAATTCAAAATCTTTTTTTAACTTGGGATTGAAACTGATCAAGGTAAATGTTCTCTTATTGTCTGCATTTCCATGTCTCTGTTGAAACTAAGATTTGCATTACCATTATTATTTTTTTCTTAAACTTAACCCACCTATTTGTTCATTTTCAAGCGGTAATAAATGAGGTAAATTGAATGTTTTAAACTGTATGCTTTTGTTGGGTTTTGAAACAAAATCTCCCTCTACGCTCTTTCTCTATACCATGTGCTGCCATATCAATTTGGACATTATTATTATAAAAACACTAGGATTTCTTTAAAGACACTAAGCCAACTGTTAGTAATTTTCCTGCCCACGTAGTGTTGCCATTTGACAATCTTCAATATATAAGAATGCAAGGGCTAGGCAGCTAAGCTAATTCCCAGCAAATGTATGATTGAATAATGGGCATGCTCTGAATCTGTCTGCTGGCTGCCATTAAACACAGAAACCATAATTAAAATTAAAAGAAAGATTCAAAAGAGTGTGAGAGAGAGTTGTACGGCAGCAGAACGACCGGCATGGCTCGATAGTCAATGATGCACATAATATTCTGAATTGTATAGCACATTGGATTAATTATGGAGACACCAAAATTCAAAAGTCTACCATAACAGGAATAGAATCATAATAGGAAAAAAAAAAAAAAGGGAATTAGCTGGCATGTCTCCTAACCCCCAATCCTCGCTATAAAGCCTATCTCTGTCCCTGTACAAACCCTAAGCTTAGCTCAGAATAATAACACATGTTAGTGCTAATCTGCTATGCAAGTTCCTAATTTGACTCACTATGCTTGCTATATTAGTTAATTATGGTATTCAATCCCATAGCAAATTTACCGTTTAAAGTTGAGCGCAGGATTTTTAATTTGCGGGTTTAAAATTTGCGAGAGATGGAAGAAAATTGTTTGACGGCAAAATTTAAACGACCCATTGTATTAAATAGCCGTTTGGTCGCTGAACGACCTCCTGAAATCTTACGACACGTGTCATTAATTAGACCTCTTGTTTAGATGACGTGTCAGTTTATTTTGTATAATGATCAAACTCTTATCGTTCATGCTTCCAGGCGTTACCTAAAAGAGTCGACGGTGGGTCTGTTCATCATACTAGATATTGAGTTGGGTTTGGGTTTAATTATAATGGGCCGAATTTTTTATTGGTTAATTAACTTTTATTGACCATTAGTCTTGAAATGAGATTCCTTGCACACCTTACAGGCGAACGGATTCCTTGTTATTTCAAACCATGCAGTGATTCTTTGATTTCCAGCCAAGTCTCAAACAATGATTACTTTATTCCTTGCTCAGTTCTTTCATATTTTGATTCAATCTTATTACCCCTCCTCGTTACATTACATTTCCTAAGCTCGCTGTCCACTTCCCCATCTTCTTCTGTTTGCAGGAAATGGCTTCTACTGTCATTTTTTCATGTCAAATCCCACAGCAGACCATCTGCTCCAAAATAGCATCTAGCATCAAGCCAGGCTACATGCCATTTAAACGATCATCTCAGAAAAACACAAAGATACAGCAGTATCAAATCGGCTTCAGAAGGCAGACTCGAAGGTGCAAATTTCCCGTGCCATCAGCTTCAGATAGTGAAGATATTACATTAAATCAGCTATCTGCAGCAAGTCTGATCAAGCAGTTCTTTGCGTGTATTAATGAAAAAAAATTGAAGGAACTAGATGAGTATATTTCAGATGACTGTTGCTTTGAAGACTGTTCCTTCGTTTCTCCACTACAAGGGAAAAAGGTTGTCTCTTTATCTTTCCCACCAAATTACAAAACATGCATTTCTTACTTTCTGCAAGAAACTCTAACAAACCACAATGAATTGCTACAGGAAATTATGCATTTCTATCAACTGCTTACTACAGGCATGGGCCATAATGTGAAGTTCAACATTGAACATGTTTGTGAAGATGATGAATTTACAGCAGGAGTAAATTGGCACATGGGTATTATCATCTGTCATCGTCTTGCATCATTATGCATTTCTTTTAATTAATAAAATGATGAATGTTTCTGCTATGGCAGAATGGAAAACGAGACAGATACCTTTCACCAGGGGATGCAGCTTTTACGAATGCTCACAAGAAGGGGACAGACTAGTTATCAAGTACCTACCAAATTAATAAAAATAAAATGTTTGAAATTTAAAATCCAATTTTGTTAGGAAACAAAACCTTATCATTAATTAGTACTTTGTTGCAGGAAAGCTCGGGTTGTGGTCGAATCACCTATAAAACCAGGAGGCATGGTGCTGGTAAGTACAATTGTTTTACATAAGAATATAACAATTCTTGTCCCAACTCAATAACTGACTTTAATATTTGTTTTCCTTCAGGTTCTGTTAAAAAATGTGACTGGAATGTTCGATGATTTCCCAAAGTTTGCAGATTGTAAGTTAACATTCATTAACACTTCAACAAATAGCAACTAGTACAAAACAACACAGCAAGATAACCATATTACTTGCAATACTTACTTTTTTGCAGGGTTCCTAAAGAGTCCTCATGTCATAGTGCAATTCTTTATGAAGATTTACTCTAGACTTTATGCACCTATTATCAATCCACTTCTATCAGGGTACATCAGGATTTGGAATTTCGTGGCTCGATTATTTGCCTTGGCACTAAACATCCTACTCCACATTCATAAGAAATACTTTCAGTAAGAGAACACTTACTAAGGTTCTTATGTACATAAAATCTATAGCTTTGCATCATCAGTCAGTTATCGTCACCATCATCATGGTTCGGCAACATTTGGAACAGTGAGAGAGCAACCAGCGGTCCAAAAACAGGTGGGAGTGGCGGAGGTCTACTAAAGGCAACAATTGGATCTGCCTTCTCACCGAAAAGTCGTCTTTCTTCAGCAAAATCATGATTTTCTTGTTTCTTCGGAGTTGAAGTAGCCACGGTGCCTAGTTTTAAGAGGATTCACTGTTAGAAGTTGCAAGTTCTTGAATTTATATAATTAGAACAATAACAAAAAGATGGGATATGATATAACATATTACCCCATGATCCCGAAGCAGGGAAGACTTGTTTCAATTTGTATTTCACAGGTAATAATGCAGCTATTCCACGCATTTAAGCAAAGTTTTGAAATATACTATTAATATTTGCTCAGTGGTAAACCTGAAAAATCCGAGAGACATGTAAATGGCATAGTTTTGAAATATAGCTCATAAAATTCACAGCTTAAACAGGCAAAACTAAAAATTGAAAGCAAGTAGGCTGCAAAAACAATACCAGAAGCAACTCAACCCTAGAATTGAGTGCTATTAGACAAAAGGATCATTTTGCTACTGAACCTCTATAATAGATCATAGTTGACTTTAAAAACTAATACCAAATCGATTCATTTGTTCAAGATTAGACTGTAATTTGAATTGAAAGCTTGAACATTTGCTAAAGAAAAGCCAACAATGAATAGCTCTTAACATACCAGCAATGGCTTGCGCGTGTTTTTTCTCAGCAGCAACAACATGAAACAGACTACAACTGCCTCTGGGTGATCCCAATAATCAGGAGAGAACAATCGAGAAAATTCGGTTTTTGTTCTAGGGGCTTCTCGGTGCGACCGATGAGATCACCGATTAGATTTAATCATTTTGGAATTGGGTTGGGCCCGGTACGATCTGGGCTAATTTTCGCGGCCCATTGGTAATTCAAAAGATCTCTTGGAATAATTGGGTTTTATTGTGGCCCGCATGAATACAATTGTTGGGCCTAATTTCGTTAAGACCGGAAAGAGTAATAAGAGTAAGGTGGAAAGCTAAAGCAGGTCCCAATATTGGTTGATGTGCAAGATTCACAACTTGGATAGTTCGGCAATCACTTGCTTGCACGTCTTCTCTTACATCAATTCAAAATTTCTTCAAATCTTAGAATTCGGCTAAATGCACAAATTCCTCATTATACTTTATAATATATATATATATTATGGCATTTTAAATTTTTATTTTAATTCATTGAACATTTTAATTTATAAAATTGCACTTAATAAATAATTCAAATTGATTAAACACTTATTTAATAGTTAAAAATTAAAAAAATTATTATTTTAAAGCTTATAGTAATCACACATCAAATTAATAATTTGCATATAAAAACCAACAATATCAACGAATTGCTGTTGCTAGTATAGATGAGTGTGTAAGATTATCAAAATTCATAATATTAGGGTCACAATAGATATTAAGGATTAAGAATTTATTTGCGTATAATATAAAGTTTGAAATGTGGAAAAATTTTTTGCGTACAGTTTGAAGGTGATCTCATACATTTGCTGGTTGAATTCTATTGCTTGTAATTTTATTCCTTTGGATCTTTATTTTGGTAATTTGAGCATTTAAGTAGCTATTGCTAGAGTAGTTACAACTTAAATACCTAATTACAACCTACAAAGTACATTAATAGGCTGTAATTAGGCATTTGGATCATTTTTAGGTTTGTTAAAGTAGTTACAATTTAACTTTTTAGTGTACTTTATATTCGTTAAGTTTCAAAATATAAGTTATTTTTATGTGATTATTTTGTTATGAAATATAAATCATTTTGAGTATTTTAAAGCATAATAAACGATATTTTTTTCAATGTTAAATACGATAAATACTTTCACAAAGTTTTCTTTATTTTTAAAGAAATAATTAAATACGATTACAAAAGAATCGAAAAATATATTAATTCCCTCTATTTTGCTTTATCCTTCTTTTTATCTCTCTATGCAACTCTTCAATACCACCTTCTTTCCTTTCTAATTCCTGCACCAACACCAGTATAGATGAAAATCAATAATTTAATATTCTTTTTTCATAAAAAGAATTATTAATACAGGAAAAGAAAAGAAATAATCCTCACCTTGGGTCCCAAAAATAATCCATAAGGAACCCCATCAAATTTATCGGAGTGATGGAGCTGTTAAAACCAGAAGAAAGAAAACATACGCGTAAATAAACGCAGTAAATTTTTTAAGGTGAAAAATGAAAAATGTTACCTGATGAGCAGCAGCAACTCTTCG
Source organism: Jatropha curcas (assembly GCF_014843425.1). The sequence continues at coordinate 39,549 of NW_023591387.1, read as the reverse complement.
CAAGAAGGGGACGTTGGCAATAGGCCCCACCGGGAATCGACAGTGGACGAGGCCATCGTGTACAAACATGTAAGCCATCCCAAATATTGTAATTCCAAGCCCCTGTGTGCCAAATTTATTAGTAATAAAGCTGGCTATTTTGGATTAATTAATCACAATTTAAAAAATTTCGCAATTTATTATTTTGTCTTTTTATTAATAAAAAGACACTAACATTTTAGTGATGCGCCGCACCAACATTTATGGAACTGGATATATTTTTTATTTTAGTTTATTTTTATACTAGTAAATAAAAAAAAAAAAAAAAAAAACATGTAAGCCATCCAAATATTGTAATTTCCACCCTGTGTGCCAAATCTTATTAGTAATAAAGGCTGGCTATTTGGTTAATTAATCACCAATTTAAAAAATTTCGCAATTTATTATTTGTCTTTTTATTAATAAAAAGACACTAACATTTTATGAGGGCGCCGCCCAACATTTATGAACTGGATATATTTTTTATTTTAGTTTATTTTCTATACTTAGTTAAATAAAAAAAAAAAAAAGAAAAAAAAAAAAAAAAAAAAAGAGGGAGAGGGAAACTCACAGCACCGAAACAGAGTCCAGGAATTAGACCTTTGTTGAAAAAACCACAAGACAGCAAAGCGATTGCTGGAACTGCATTTATTATTGCAAATACATCATTCACCTCAAATGGACCGTCCCTTGCTCTATGGTGAGACTGCCAAAATATTTACTAAAAATAAATAAATAAATATATTGTACAATCTGAAATAGCATTTAAATTCACTGAATTATAAAATTAACATGTACTAATTAATTAATTAACAATATAACAAAACCTCGTGCATATGCCATAACGAAGCATGCCATAACGCTCTGTGGGCCCACCTTGCCCAAAACTCCATACCCACCTGTAATAAAAGCAATCCCAGAATGGTCTTAAACATAAAATTAACACATAATTAATCATTTTAATCAGGCATAATTAAGACAAATTGTTCAAAAAATTGAACTTACTGCAGCCCCCACAGAAAGTGCGAAAGTACCAAACATTTCCAAGCCAGGAATTTCTCCACCCTGTAGAAAAAAAATAATATACATTTTTTACTATAGTATATCTGTTTTAAAATTATCAATAATTACCATCACTTTAATTATTTCATCAAGAGCAAATAAATTAGAGGGAAAAAGTATTTTGGGAATTATAATTAATTTAGCTTAAAAGCATATCAGGTTTTGTAGCCATTTTTATTTTATAATCAGAAACAACATAATTAAAATATTTTGGTAAACTAGTACTGTAGAGAAAGAAAACGGTAAATAACTGACTTGGCAGTACAAAGAAATGAAAATTAAGTACCTCCATTTGCCATGAAAATCTATAATAAACAGCCATGGCAGCCATTGAAGTGATGCCAATACTTGACAAGATAGCAGCTACAAGATACGTATACCTCTCCGATTTCTTTCTTGCAAGTTTCTCTTCTACACGTGAAATCAACGGTCGATTTTTCTTGATGTCATCATCAAAGGTTTGTGCTTTATCATCTTCGTCGATAATAACTTCAACAACAGCATCCTCTGTTTTCTTCTTCATCACTGAGCATGTCTTGAACCTCTGTTTTTTACTCGAAACAAATCCCTTTCTACGAAAGCTAATGATCGGTGTAGTTATGGAGATATTGGCTTTTGGAATTGAGAAAGAAGCTTGTCCAAAACGATGCTGTGAAGAGCTTGAAGTTACAGATACTGCAGTTGCCATGTAAATCTTTGCTTAAAAAGCAAAAAAAGAGATTCGAAGATTTTTAGATATATGACAAGTAGAAGAATCTTTATGTGAATAAAGTAAATAAATAAACAAGAATTTTATGAGGGATAGAAATGTTTTAGCTTCGAAAGTTAGGGTTTTCGAAGCTTGAATGAGATTCTATTTTGCTTTGTACTGCTACGAAGAAAGAAATATAGGAGGATCTCTGTTTTTTTCTTGATCACGCTGTTTAATTACTGAAGTTCCCTTCTGTTTCTGGACACCCATGGGGTCCAATCAAATCCAACTCCAAGATGTAAGGGTGGATTTCGTGTAAGAATGAAGTTACTCCGCTCTATTCCAATATTAATAAATAATAATTTAAAAGCCCCACGTGGTATTATTTTTTTGTCCCTTTGTATTATAGTGTCTAAGTATTTCTAAATACTTCTCGCAGCGGATCAGTTTTAAAATTAGTTAATCTATCACGAGAAAACTTGTTATATAGTGCTACAATTAAGCAAAAGAAATATTTAAAAGCTACAAAAATGGTTGAGAACCTTTAGATTTTGAGCCTTTGCAAGGTGTTGTCATGGCTTTACAATCAAGAACCAAAATTCTCTTCGAGTTGAAGTTGATGCCTTAATTAGGAGGCTAAAATAAACAAGTAGGCTTTTCTTTTTTTCAGTTCAAAAGACCGAATATTTCTTTATATTTTTCGCAAAATATCAAATTTGTTATTTTTATTTTAAGCTTTTGATCCTTTTAGTGTCTATTCATTTTTTCATTTTTTGGTTGATTGGTACTATAGCCAAATAAAAAAAATTGAATCGAAACTTTTATCATTTACTGCGTATTAAATATACGAATAAAAATACATATTTCTACTTGTGTTGGTATTTAGTTTCCTATTTCATTTCATTTCAAATCCAACCATAAAGCATTGGAATGAGAAACCACTACCAAGTGCACAAGGAAGAACATATCCTTCAGGATAAGACTAAGACTAAACACTAATAGGTAACCAAATTTTAGGTACAAACATTGAACTTAACAATTTGTCAGGAATTGTTAAACATAGTAACAACCCCACTTTGTCATTTAGGCTCTATGGGCATCCAAATAGAAGTTAGTGAAATCAATTGTAACTACACGAGTATACGAGAAAACTCCGCTCTAAAATTAATAAGTTTGAAAATTTTAGGCTTGAGCTCGATTAGAGGCTCGAGTTCAACTCGAAAAATTCTAAATTTGGGCTTAAATCGAGTAAGTGTAATATATATATATATAAGTTCGACAAGACTCCACGCATTTTCAAGCTGAATATTATTAGATTCGAGCTCGGACTTGATTCGAGCCGAACTCGAATATTTCACGAGCCCGCTTACCTCATTTATACCCCTGAGTCTGTGCTTATATTATCTATGTGATGGCTTTAGGGTCCTGAGGAGTCTGCCAGTTCAGTTCAGCTTATTTGGGCTTGTGTTCTGTGGCCTCAATATGGTATGGACTAAACAGTAAACTTCATGGGCTAGTAATCTTTATGATAGACTAATTAGGAGCCCAGAGTTTGGGGCCTTTTTGGACTGGTAGTCTGATTTTTGTTTTGTAGTTCCTCTGCAAATTGGTTTTAATGTCAAAGTTTTTATATTGAAATATTCATTCACCGATAAGTTAGAGAATAAAACTAGCAAGCAAAGAGGGATTGTGAGCTTAATTCGTGTTCTCATTTACGTGAGGAGTGGAAGGTTTCGAGTCTGAGTCCTCTTGACTATGAGTGTTTTCACCAATTTAGTAAACCAAGAGGAGAGCTATCAATTTTATGTAGTCCATAATATTATTTCAACTCATTAAATCTCTCAACAAATAAAAAATATGATTTCTTTAATCTCCGAGAAATGAAATTAATCCATACTCACAAAAGGTGTGAAATAGAAGAAGAAACCCTGACCAATCCAATAACTAAAAGCTAATGTATATAGATGGGAATTTTAAAATTTAGGCCATGTTTAAGGGCCACAAGGAACTATAAGCTATTCAATGCCAAACCATAAAGATCATAAACCCGCAACTTAGCCTTTATGAGTGTTAAAACATAAAAATCTATAACATAAAAAAGAACTTTAAAATTGTATACTATAAAATTTAAGTATACAAAGTTATATTATGACTTTCCTTTTTTTTTAAAAAAAAAAAAGTCATATTACGACTTTAAATATATAAATTGATTCGGATAATTTTCATGTTTTCTTTTTATTTTCGAGCGATTTAAAATAGTGCTATTAATCTCTACTTATATAATTATTTTTGAGAATACGGCATTTTATTTAAATAAAAAATAATAACTATATCAATTTAACTTTAAGTTTAATATATAATTAAAAAATATATTAAAAGAAGTTGAAAAAGTTGGAAACTTCAATATATGTCCATATATAATATATTGATGTTTAAAAGTTTTGGCTCCTCTCTCTAAGTGAAGAAGTGACAAACATAAAATTCACTTTTCTTTTTTTTTTTTTTTTCCTCTCTCTAAGTGAAGAAGTGACAAACATAAAATTCCACTTTTTCTTTTTTTTTTTTTTTTATAACCTCTTATGTTTTCTTTTTTTTTTTTTTTATACCTCTTATGGTATTAAAAAAGAGAGACTAAAGGAGCAAAACTCAAAAGAAAACAATTAATAAGAACACATCTTGGAATATGACATTCCACAATTATGATGGAGAAATTAAATTAAATTAAAATACTAATAAGTGAATGGTCAAGAACATACGTTCCAATCTAAAACCCACTTTAATAATTAGTTGGTGAATATTATCAATAAGAAAATATAATAATAATAATAATGCCTTATTCGACTAATGTTATTCAATGGGAGTAAGGAAATTTCTTTTTTATAAATAATGTATGCATGGTTTCATAAATAAGCCAATCAAAATTCTTTTTCTAAATGTTATTGCTTTATCTTTTTTCTTTTTCCGCATATAATTAAAAATATTCTTATTTGAACTAAAAAATTATTTATAATTAATTTGAAGTATAGCTGGATCTATACTCCAGGCATAAGATTAATAATTTTTATTTTTCTTTTATTCTTGGATTAGGAACATTTGCAAAGATTCAATACCCAACATGGGGTTGTAGTTGCCTGTTTGGTATTGGTCTCCTCCTGCTTTTTTCTTTTTTCTTTTTTCTTTTTTCTTTTTTTCATTTTTCTTTCACTTAATTAAGTGATACATACACCCGAAATTAAGCTCATCTGTTAATGTCATAATCAGAAGCAGTCTAATCACTTTTTATAGGTGTTGTCTTATTCTCGACATGACTTTAAATCTTTTCCCTTTTGGGATACATTTTTTTTGCAAATTAATTAATAATTAAATAGATATTTGCTTTTCATGTTTATTTTTCTTTTTTGTACCAACTCCATTATCTAAATTAGCTTTATGTGATTCACATCCATTAATGAGCTGTTTAGGATATTGAATTTGGATATAAAAAATCCCACCTTATCATTTCACCAAATTTATTAGAAATTCATAACATGCAATTTCTTAGAACTATATTTAAATTATAAAATATTTTTATCACTTGCATGCAACACTAAATAATGATAAATCAACAAGTTAATGTCATATATTATTATTATTAAGCATAGATTATTATTATTATATATATATATATATACACCGATCGATGAGTTAAATCAGCGAAAGTATATTATATTTTCAAGTGAATTTTACTTATAAGATAAGAAATTTAAAACTTGAAGCAGTTAAAATTACGAGAATTTTATTTAAACACTATTTTTCAATCCAAGATAAAAATAATTGTAAAAGAAAATAAAGAAAGAAAATTGTCAATTCAAACGATTTGAATTTCAATCTAATTGGGTTCTTGTCTAAGGTATTGTGAGTTGATTTTTTAGGGAAGGGTGAAAATAAGCTAATGATTGAAATTTGATTTGAAGGTTTGAATTCATGGCTGAGATGAAAATATACAAAATAAGGTGACTTTTTAGGTGGAGTAATTAAGGGCTATGAATATATGTTTGTAAAGACCCACTTCTAAATCACAGACGTATCTTTATAGGGCCATACACATTAGACATCATTATAATGTTTCTTCCACCTCTCACTGATATAAGGACACTCGTACCACACATTTTTATAAATACCTTTTCCGTTTTATTTTTTTAATTAAACTTATCATGATTCCAACTATAAATTTATTTACGAATCAAACTAATATAGATTAGAAAAATATGTTTCAATAGATCAAATCAAACGATGATATTTATGTTCATTCACATAAGAAAAAATAGTAATAAAGTGAAAATAATTTTTAAAGTTTTCTAATTCATTTAATTTGATTTATAGCTAAGATTACTAACCGGCCGATTTAAGTTAATTTTATTCTTTTAAAATTATGATTTACATTTGCCTTTTGCATGTACTATATTAAATGAATTTAAATTATAATATTAATACCGTTTACTGTAATCAGGTTCTTACTTTATTGCACGAAAATAGATATGAAAAAAATGTGAAATTGCATCAATATTACAGAAAAATGATATTTAAAATATAATTTTATATCAAAAATTGCATTTTATATAGGAAATCGGGCACGCGGAAACGCAGGTGGTTTGAAGTTGGCTTGAATTGAACCGTATGTTAGAGCTACCATTTCTTGACCAAGAGACATAAGCAAAAGGATCCCTTAGGCCAACAGGTTCCCTTCCAACCGAGCTAAGCTCATGTCTGAATTGAGCTTTGTTTAGTTCTTTCTTGTTACCTTTTCATTTTGAGGAGTACAAGTCAGTATGGGACCAATTGCAACACAATTAGGACAACTGAAACTATAATTTCCCTGTTAAAATCACTAATTAACTTGGAATTAACCCTTCTAATTAAGCATATTTCCTTTAATTACTCCCTAATTTAATAGTAATTTACTGGTTTAGCCAAAGCCACATACACATCATTTGTTCTAAGTAGATGACACTTAAAACATAGATTACAGTAACACCCACATGAAATATTTTTCGTGTACTTTTTATAGTGAGGTTTCATCATCTTTTTGTTTAAGACTAAATTCAATTTGGTTGATTAGATATTATGATTGATTTGCATAATAGCTAATGAAGTTCTTGTATGATAGATGTTAAGCAATATTGCAGCCAAATGGGTCCCAAACCATGTTAACCATTTATTAAGGAATTCCCTTGTGCTAATCTGATGTTAAATACTTAAAACTAATTTAGGTTAATTATAATAAATTCACTAACTGTCAATTGGATCTAATCACATACCACTCATCTCTAAATTATGGTTGCCAATTGCTCTAATTGCAGATTGAGCCCACCAGAATTTGACAATTGACCAACTTATTCCCTTCTATTTTGCTAACAAACAGTTACCAAGTCATTATTGTCTTATTGGAGTATATATGACAACTTGACCAACTTATTTCCTCTCTATTTTTGCTAAACAAACAGTTACCAAGTCATTATTTGTTCTTATTGGAGTAATATATATAATATATATATTATATATAATATATATATATTTATTATTATAAATATTCCCATCCGGCATATAATACCACCGGCTATACAACAGGATATCCCTCCTCTTAGCTCATCAAAGTGATAGTCGAGAGGACTTAAATTCAATATCTCAGGCTCCTTACATAAGTAAGAAAATCAACCAGACTGTACTTGATTGACAGTTTAATATTAAGCTACAATTAGATCATAAACCTCATAATAAAAAGAAAATAGAGATGGACAAATTTTCATCATGTCATTTTCTTTATTTCTTTTTCTATTGTGGGAACTGACAAGTATTTATAGCTACTTTCATACATGGAAAAATCTTGGTTTTAAGAGGGTATGAATTCATGTTGGAAAATCACTTTCAGCCAAGCTGTTTCATGTTAGTTCCAATTATAAAAAATTCTATATTATTTATTATTTAATGTGTTTCCACAAGAATTTGTATACATACTTCCTTAGAAGGTAGAATTAGTTCCTTCAAAATATTAACCTAGAGGGTTAAAATTACTGCTTGCATGCAATACACTAGCTACCAATATAAATCTTTAAAATCCCTAGAATTGATTTTCTCTTGATATCGTAGAAATGGTCGATCGAATTTAAACGTATCTTATCAATTTAAATATACAAGTCATTGTTATATATATATATATATATTTATTGTGGATTAACTTGCTTAGATTGAGTTCATAGTTCCATTTATAAACCAACTGAATGTAAATAAAAATTTTCATTAAAATGAGTGTATTCCTAATCATGCTGGAAAAAAAAATTAAAAAAAAATAATTTTTAAAAATTCTTATTTCAAAAGAAAAGGACAAAAAACTGTGCCGTCATTATTCTCATTGATACTTCTATGGATTAACATACACTTGCATCCTAATATGATAACATACATGCATATAACAACGAGTTTAAACCCTAATTCAAAGTAATTAACTAGAAAAATAGCAGACGTAACATGAAAAACAGGAAGCATTTTCTACAGTTGTAGTTGGGGCTAAGTATTATATATGAATTAGTTAACAAGGAAGATTGATCATGACATCATAACATGCATTATTATCATCATCATTATAGCATCCATCCAAAAGTATACCAGTACTCTATATTAGGGCTAATCATCTTGCTTTTCTTTCTCTTCTTTTATATATTTTAGAACTTAAAGAGAGATTAACAGATCTTAATTTTTAGGTATATATAATAAAGGCAGCACAAGCAATGAGCAGAGGCGGAAGCTACGGTGGCGGGCAGAGTTCCTTAGGTTACCTTTTCGGCTCAGATGAACCACCAAGTAACGCTGCACCGCCTTCCCGGATTATTAACCTACCACCGTATGGTATTGATACCATAGAACAGGAGGAAAAGCCTCGACATGACAATCCATCTGATAAGAATAAGCACAATAAGGTCACTTCAAACAATTATCACCGAGCTGAAGGCCAGAATTCTGGCAACTTCATTACTGTAAGTAATTAATTAATATTTTTATTTAATTAAGCTACTTAATTAATTACTCGTAAACCCTTTTTTTATTTTTTCAGGATCGTCCGTCAACAAAAGTGAAGTCAGTGCCTGGAGGAGACTCATCTCTCGGGTATCTCTTTGGAGATAAGTAATTATTAAAGTTTCTTAATTTTCTGCAGCTTTTAATAATGGATTAATTAGGCTTAGTTAATTAAGATAGTATTTGGATTTCAAGTAGCTTGTGAGAATAAGGGATTATTAGTGTTCTTATCCCCCATCATCAATGTTGTAATGAATCTGTAAGTGAAGTGTGTGGTTTCTGGTCTTGCAATCTGCAGTTAGTGATTAGCTTAATTAGTTAATAATGACTGTGGTAAGACTATATGTAGACATAAATATTTTTCTGCAATAAGAAAAGCTAGTTGTTTCCTATTATTGTGGGGATATATACTGACCATATTTGTTCAATAATGAGTTGTTTGTGGTTTATTTTTCATGGCCAAATTTAAAAACTAAAAAGGGAAACTTTCCATTTTGTTTTTCTCTTGTTTTGATATGTGGTCCTGAAAACAAGAAATATTTACACTGAAACTTGGTAAAATCCCTTCACCTGTATAGATTTGTGAGTTTCATCAGAAATTTCATCTTTTCTATTCATGGTTCTGTAGTATCGTTATGCATTAATTAGCTCATTTAAGTTTACTATTATGCCTACTTAATTTCTTAACATAATATAGCAGGAAACTTCTTGTATATTACCTGACCTTCGAGTTCTCAAATGGTGTTAACTGGAATAATTCTGTATGGTATGATATAGATATAGTTTTTCTGTCTTCTTTTCTTTGTTTGTACACTTGTTTCAACACTCGAGTTGGGAGTTCAATTAATCACTGAGGTCTGTTATTGTACAAAGTTACAGATACATGAAATGAACTTAGGACCTACTCCGTGATGATTTAGCGTTTTCTGTTTCAATTAATCACTGAGGTCTGTTATTACATGTCATCATCAAATATCTTGTTATCAATGTTAAGTTGTTAACTAAAATAGTTCTGATAAATATTAGTTTCAATTTCTTAACTTCCCCTAATTTTATTTAAAAGTTATAATTAAACTCTCTACCTTCATTCTCATAATAGTTACTTATATTTAATCAATAATGTAAATATTTTGTGAAGCATATACAGCATAGAACTCCTTATTTTTCCTTGCTCAGAAAAATTGCAAGATCCTCGCTCACAGAACAGTATGCATGCCGGCATTAGGGTTTTCAATTCTCTATTCTTTGTCTATATTCTTTGAATGGCAACTATATATAGTGTATACATAAGATATCATTTCCTTATAAGCTATTCATCTTTTAGTTGTCTCGAATAAAAGTTCATATTCTCTTTTCAAATTTACCTATGTATGTGTTCAACCTATATAATGTGCATCGTTAGTTATTTTGGCTTCATGTGTAAGTTGAAAATGCATCTTGTACAATAGATATAATATAGAGAATGAGAAGGTCATTAGCATCAATGTCTGAGGCTTTTTTGATTAGGTGGCGATGATATTATTTTGTACAAGTTTTTGACCTAGTTGATGATCAAAGATAATATAATGTATATGTATAATTAAAACATAAAGATATACATATCAAGAAGGTGTTGATTGGAGTAATAAACGACCTCAACCTCAATCTCAGTAAGAGTGAAACACAAATTCAACTCCTAGAAACAACATTTTATTAAGAGAATAAAAAAAATTTAGGCTCTACCTCCCACAACGATTATACCTCCTGCTTTTGTAGATACTAATAAACATTCTGTGGCCATGAGAAAAATTTAGGCCCAATATTAGGGTCAATCAGCTTAATTGTAAATAATGAGTCCAAAAACTAGAATCATTCTAGTCTTTAATGAACATACTGCAGGCTCATTGAAGTTGGGCCAGAATTGGGTTAAAATTGAACGCAGATTTTTCATATTGGGTCACTTTAGTTTTAAAAATATACTATGGGCTCATTATGAAAATGCAAGCCCAATTATAATTGGGCTAAAATTGGGCCTGGGCTCTTCGTAAACTAAGTTAAAATTGGCCTGAACATACGCAATGGCAAGAGTTGGTGATATTACTAAGACACCCAATAAATATAATATAAACCTATTATGAAAATTTCCACCACAGGACATGCCTTAGATGTCTACATACATTGTATACACACTACACCTATATTATTACATCCAAGAAAAATAATAATGGAAGAAAGTGATTAAATAATAAATGAATAAGAATACGAACTCAAGAGAGGAATTGTGATTTTGGTGTAAAGCACTTGAAGAAGTAACCTAATTTCTTCACTACAAATTAGAAAATAATTAAAATAGGAATTCAATTGTCACATGTTTGGGTGGACACAACCATAAATCATGTGTTTGTGGTTGCTTACCTATCACTTGTCTCATGAGTGCTTTGTGCTTGTGCTATGCTTTGCCATTTCCTTATATAATAATCCACACGAAATATATATATGTGATCTCATCTTATGATGTGGGGTTTTGGTTTCCTTTCACTCAAAAAAGAAAAAAAAAAAAAAAAAAAAAAAAGCTATTAATTTGGAGCAGTGATGGTCTGGCTGTGTGGGATTTGACTCATGAGAAAAATGACAAGTGAAGCCATTTCCTGCCAACACAGAAAGAAGATGGGGAAGTGGACCAGCGAGCTTAGGAAATGTGAAATGTAACGAGGAGTGAGGTGTGGTGAATGATCGCAGATTTTGAATATATATAGTACAATCAATGCATCAAGAATCATGTGAGCCAATAGTCGAATAATATATCAGTATGTAATATCATTGTTTGAATCTGTGGGACATAGCTAGATGAAAAATACTAAGAAGATCATTCTGCCTATGGGTTGAGCAAGTAGACACAGGAGATCCGTTCGATACACATATTTAAATAGGTTTCATGATGCATTGGCAATTAATCTGTATATTCTCCCCACTTAGATCTATATTGGCAATACGCTTAATTTAGTTAAAATTAAACCATTAAAAAGAAGTAATTTTCGGCCCATTTATATTAAACCCAAAAACCCAACTCTAATATCTAAGTAGATGATAACAGACCCCTCACACGGTCGACCCTCTTTTAAGTAACGCCATGGCGGTAAGCATGTAACGCATAAGAGTTGTATTCATTTATACTTAAATTAACAAAACTGGATCAACAGTCCATTTCTCTATAACAAGAGGTCTAATTAATGAACACGTGTCGTAAGATTAGACTGGAGTGTCGTTATTCAGCTCGACCAAAACGGCTATTTAAATTAACAATGTGGGTAGCTTCTGTGTTAAATTTTCACTGTTTCAACACACAATTATTCTTCCCATCTTTTTTTTATTAATTTTTCCCATTACTCTCGCCCTCGAGAGGAGTGGCCATCTTTGCTGCAAAGCCACCCCATATAACCAAGAACAATTTTATTTAACAACAAACCCGCAAATTAACATAAAGTCCTAGCTCTTTCAACTCTCTTAAACGGCTAAATCTTTTGCTATTGGTAGATTTTTTTTCAATTACTATAATTAACCTATATAGCAAGCATAGTGAGTCAAATTAGGAACTGTGGCTATAGCAGATTAGCACCCGTTATTGCTCAGAAAAATGCAAGCATTCCTTCGCGTCAACAGAACACGTTCATTGCATGCCACATGGTTATTATTCTGAGCTGCAGCTTAGGGTTATTACAGGGACAGAGAATAAGGGCTTGTTATATCTGAGTGCAAATTGTGCGGTGGCTTAGGAGACACCAGGCTAATTCCCTTTTCTTTTTCTTTTTTCCTATCTATGAGGTTTCCTATTATTTCTATGTTTTCATTGGTTAGACTTTTGAATTTAGGTGGTTCTCCCATTATAGATTAGATCCAATTCTTGCTTAATACAATTCTCAGATATGTGATGGTGCCCAACAATCATTGCACCAATTCGAGCCTAATGTCAATATGTAGTGTATACATAAGACTTATCATGTTCTCTTACTAAAAGCTATTCATCGTTTTAGTTGTCGTCGAAGTAAAGAAAGTATCAGTCTGTATTCTTTGCTTGTGTCCGATATCAATCTATCTCTTTCTCTCACATCTCTATTTTGAGATTATCGTTTCAGTTTTAATTTTAATTTATTGCTTTCTTGAATTTGGCGTTTCAATTTGGCAGCCAGCAGAACAGATTACAGAAGCATGCCTCAACTTATAACTATAGTTGACTATCAGTTTAGGCTGTGCGGAATTAGGCTAGCTGTATTTTTCCGCTTACAGCCCTTGCATTCTTCTTATATTGTTGTAGATATTGTGTTGAAACATACAACTGGCGCACACACATCTCATCTGTGGGTGCAGGAATAAGAAAATTACTAATACAGTTGGCTTTAGATGTCTTTAAGATAATCCATAGTGTTTTTATTATAAGAATGAAATAATAGATGGGTCCAAATGAAAGCGTCAGAGTTAGAGCCGAGTTCCAACAATTGGTTGCTGTATAGGAGAGGAAGAGCGTGTATGTGGATGGTGACGATTTTGTTTCAAAATCTCGCAACAAATAGCTAATTACAGGCTTTTAAAACATCAACTTACCTCATTTGGATTACCCCGCTTGAAAATTGTGCAGACCAAATAGGTGGGTTAAGTTCCCCCTAGTGATATTATATTTATGATACAGTTTTTGACCTAAGTTGGCATTGATCAAAGATAATTATAATGTATTGTATAATTACAAACATAAAGATCAGAGATGAAGGTATACATATCAAGAAGGTGTTGATTGGGAGTACCATAAAACGACCTCAACCTCTGAATTCTCATTAGAGATGAGAAAGAGCGCGGAACAAATTGCAAACTAAAAATACCTAGATTAACATACAGCGTGTAATGCAAATTTCAGTTCAGTTCTCAACGAGAAGTGACAGTTAGGAAAATGCGCGAAGAGACATATAAAAACGAGAACAATAAGCGCGTGATTCTCACAGTTCCAACTCCCAAGTAACCCACACAGGATCACAAAAAAAAAGATGTTGAATAGCGGACTCTCTTTTGTTATATCCATGCCTATCGTGTAATACGTAATAAACAAATTCGGCCCATGGAAAAAATTTAAGGCCAATATAGCGGGTCCAATCAGCTTAATTGTTAACTAATGAGTCCCAAAAACTAGATCATTCTAGTACTTTAATGAACATTTACTGCAGCTCATTGTAAGTTGCGGCCAGATATTGCGGTTAAAATTGAACGCAGATTTTTTCATTATTGGGTTCACTTAGTTTAAAAGAATAGTACTATGGGCTCAGTTATGAAAAATGCAAGTACCCATATATAATGGGCTCATAATTGTGGCGCTTGCGGCCAGCATGAGCCGGTTCGCTCTCGTAAAACTAGTTAAAATGGCACTGAAAACATACGCAATGGCCAAGTGGCGGAGTTGGGTGATTATTACCTAAGACACCCAATAAACGCGATATAATTATGACAACCTAATTATGAAAAATTTCCACCACAGGGACATGCCTTAGATGCGTCTAACCCATACATTGTCGCTATAGCACACATACATCCGATAGTATTTGATGTAATCGCAAGGAAATGAATCCAATAAATTGGAAGAAAGTGATATCTTTAAATAATTAATATGGAATAAGAATACGATACTCCAAGAGAGGAATTGTGATTTGGTGTAAAGCACTTGAAGAAAGTAATCCTTAATTTCTTCACTACAAAATTAGAAAATAATAAAATAGGGAATTCAATTGTCACATGTTTGGGTGGGACACAAACCAAAAATCATGGTTGTGGTGCTACCATACTCACTTGTCCATGAGTGGCTTTTGTGCTTGTGCTAATGCCTTTGCCCATCTCTCCTTTAATTATCAATAATCCCACACGAAACTATTATTATGTGATCTCATTTTCATGATGTGTGGGGTTTTAGGTTTCCTTTCACTTCAAAACAGAAAAAAAAAAAAAAAAAAAAAAGCCAGATGCCCGTGAAAGGCAATAACTAAATGTTAACGGGTTTGCAATTGGCCATTGAGTGTTTGTCCCTATTCGTTTGATTCTTGATCAAAGGCAGGCTCTTGACTCATTGAGCTTATTAAAGCCGGGCTATCATGCCCTATGGGTGAATTTCGGAAGAAAGCAGTGTACAGTATTTTTAAAATAGAATAATGTTTGTTTTTGAATCCATTTGAAAAAAAAAAAAGAATTTGAATAGTCTTATGTCCACTTGTGTAGTTTGAAATTGATTCAGACTGTTTGAAGACTTTTAATTATTTAATTTTTTTTGAAAATTGAAATTATTATTATTTAATTTTATATACATATTATTAATTATTATACTTAATGTTTTGATGATCAACTAATTAAGACCATTTCCACCCACATAATTAAATCAGTAAAAAAAAAAAAAAAAAAAAAAAAAGCAATGCCCGTGAAAGGCAATAATAAATGTTCACGGGTTTGCAATTGCATGAAGTGTTTTGTCCCTATCGTTTGATTCTTGATCAAGGCAGGCTTTGACTCATAGTTATTAAAGCCGGGCTAATCCCATGGGTGAATTCGAAGAAGCAGTGTACAGATTTTAAAATTAGATTAATTTTGTTTTTGAACCATTTGAAAAAAAAAAAAGAATTGAATTGAGTCTATTCACTTGTAGTTGAATTGATCAGACTGTTTGAAACTTTAATTATTTAATTTTTTTTGAAATTGAAATTTTAATTATTTAATTAATACATATTATTATTATTATTATTTTATGATCAACTAATTAAACCATTCACCCACTAATTAAATCAGTAACCTATATACATCCAGCCCTTTAGTCGAATCAATGTCCGGGCCGGACTGCTTTAAATACTTAATGTTTAATATAGTAATAATTAAGTTAATGTCAGTAATGTAATAATTTTAAATATTAATATAATTGTATGATATTTCTTGAACAAAATTTTAAGGCATGAGCTAAGGTTTGTGCGACTTGCATATATTTACTATATAGTAATATTTTAGGTTAAACTTTAGACCTTGACTTTGGCAAATTCAATGCATTATCATATCTTCATATCACTTTATCAATTGGAGTTCTCTATACTATAATATTGAAATTCTTTAATTGCTTCTTGGCTCTTGTTTTTTGAATGAACTCTATTGTAGGTTCAATTTTAAAAAACAATGATAAATTTTTAATTGATTAATTAAGGTAATTGCATAATTAGGGTTTTAATAGCTTTGACTAAAATTTTTTTTTAGGGTGATTGAGAGAAGTACTAAAAATACAAACAAATAAAAAAGAAAAAATACTGAGAAACCACTCAATATGCCTCCATAAATATATTGGTGTTTTATTAGATGAAAAAGGGAAAATAAATAAAAATACTTATCATTTGTTGAAATAATTAGAGTGTTTAAATTGAAATCCATTTATCAGTCCTAACAATTAAATAAAAATCACTCAAAAACTTAATTTTTTTTAATTGAATCGATTGATTTTGATGATTCACTGTTAAGTATTAATTGATCCATTTTTGTAGTTATAATCTTATGTTGCAATTGACCTATTCCTATAGCTCATCAAATTACCTTCCTCTATCTTCGCTATTTAATATTTATATAAGTATTAATTAATTAATGTGCAATTTATGACCAAGACGAAGATGCCATTCATGTCCCCAGTTGGTGGAGGACTTGCCGGCCGCCCATTTATGCCTATCTTTTCATCGACTTCTACCTTAGACAACATTGTCAATCCCTTTCTTACAAGTTGCTCTCTTCTAAACTTCAAGCAACTATTAAAGGTTATATTTGTAAATTTAAAAATCAAAATTTTTTTAAAAAAATTAAAAAAATTAAGCACTATATATAATCTGCCCTTCCACCAAAACCATATCAACCCTGTTATTCTTGTACAATGGAGCCGTGGACAGGTGCCATAAGATCTCAGGTATGTTATATATACATAAAGGAGTAATCTTTCTTGCTGCTATATTGATTTAGGTCAATTTCTTGGCTCTGTAATCTGTGATTCTTTGGATTGAGCAGATGGTGGAGGCTATTGTAGGGATTGGTGTTTTGCTATTTGTTTTTACAAGTGGAGTTGAGAGTAGAAAACGACCCAAATTTGGATGTTTTGAGTATGCAGCTATAAGTTGCAGAGCTCATGAGGCATCATTGGAAGATTTTGGAGGAGTTGGTGATGGACAAACTTCAAACACGAATGCCTTTAAATCTGCAATTGAGCATTTGAGTCAGTTCTCATCAGATGGTGGATCTCAACTTTATGTTCCTCCTGGAAAATGGTTAACTGGAAGTTTCAACCTTACTAGCCATTTCACTCTTTTTCTTGATAAAGATGCTGTTCTTCTCGCCTCTCAGGTAAGAAATCTTTGTAAAATGGTTGAATTGATTTATTTTTTTTAATATATCTTAGCCCATAATTATAAGACAAAAATGTTTCCAAAAAACAAGACCCATGTTGAAAAAATCATTTTTTTAAAAACTATCGGAGACCAATTAACGAAGAAAAAAATTTTCAATGTACTTAGTAATGTTGCTTAATCCAATTTCCGTTCTAGTTAATACCAAGAAGTTCATTTTCAGTGCTTTTATTAAAGAATAGCCAAGAAAAACTTTTGTGATAGGGAATTAGGGTCATTGTATAGCTGGGACCAACCTCATAGTCTAGTATAGGTCTGTAGTTACTGGACAGAAACTTTAGCCATAAATCCACTAAACTGAAAACTGAAAACTGAAAAATTCTTCTTGGTAAAAAGTCTAATAGAAAAGAGGATAAGCTTTTCACGGGCTAAACAATTCAACTGTCAAGGATTCAAGGCCACAAAAATTTGTTTCTGCATTCCTCTTAAATCAAGTAGAGTCGTAAATAAAAGACAAAAGAAAGTAGAGTTGTTCATACATCAGCCTTAAAAATATGCATAATTTGTGAACTTCTGCTTTTAGTAACGGAAAGAAGCTTATTTGGTGGTTTAAGTATTTGTCTCCTCATTATGTCAGGAAATGAAATCCTAGCAATCCCTTTTCTTTTGAGAATTTCTGATGTGGGAAAAAAAATTTTCAGGAATTCTGTTGATAGGACACCTTTTACTTGCCCTTTTAACCTTTTTAATGATTTGTGTTCTTTCTGAAATTTTAACTAATTAAAGTTTCCAATTTAAGTAAAGTATGATAAATTATTTTCTATATAATTATCCAATTTATGCAATTAAATGTCCTCCATTTTGGAAATTCAATTAGGATGAGAGTGAATGGCCTGTGATTGAACCATTGCCATCCTATGGTAGAGGAAGAGATGCAGATGGTGGAAGGTATATCAGTCTCATTTTTGGAACCAACCTTACTGATGTTATAATTACAGGTATAATCTCCTAGTAGATTAAACTTATTGAGACTGTTAAACTACCGAGAAATCTATCATTTTGCTTATGCACATTGTGGCTTTTTAGGTGCCAATGGCACCATTGATGGTCAGGGTGATATCTGGTGGCAAAAATTCCGTAATAAGGAGCTGAACTACACCAGGCCTTACCTGATAGAATTAATGTACTCTAGTAACATTCAAATCTCCAACCTTACATTGATGAACTCTCCTTCATGGAATGTGCATCCTGTTTATAGCAGGTAACCTAAATTTTTCCTTATTCAAAATAGAGTTTAATGTTCTTTTTTTTTTTTTTTTGGATTTGTTCTGATCAAGGAATAATATAAAATGCAGCAATATTGTTGTTCAAGGCATAACAATTCTCGCACCAGTAAGGTCTCCGAACACTGATGGGATCAACCCGGGTGAGAATTTCAAAATGAAATCTATTGCAGTATTCTAAAAGCAGTTTTTCAATTTTAGCAACAAGGTATGTAATCTAACATTTTGTCTTACTTGCATAGACTCATGCACAAACACCAGAATTGAGGACTGTTACATTGTCTCCGGAGATGATTGTGTAGCTGTTAAGAGTGGGTGGGACGAGTACGGTATTGCTTTTGGTATGCCTACTAAGCAACTTGTAATCAGAAGGCTTACTTGCATTTCTCCGACCAGCGCAGCAATTGCGCTGGGCAGTGAAATGTCTGGTGGGATACAAGATGTCAGGGCAGAAGATATTACTGCTATTGATACAGAATCAGGTGTCAGGATAAAAACTTCTATCGGAAGAGGGGGTTATGTGAAGGAGATATATGTAAGAAGAATGACAATGAAGACAATGAAATGGGTATTTTGGATGACAGGAAATTATGGGTCTCATCCTGATAATAACTATGATCCTAATGCAATTCCCGTGATTGAAAATATCAATTATCGCGACATGGTTGCCGAGAATGTAACTATGGCAGCTAGACTCGAGGGCATAGCCGGTGACCCCTTTACTGGAATTTGCATATCTAATGTCACCATTAAACTCACAGAAAAGCCAAAGAAGCTTCAATGGAATTGTACTGAGATTGCAGGAATTTCTAGCGGCGTGACTCCAAAACCTTGTGATCTCCTTCCCGACTCAGAGCCGGGGAAGGTTACACCATGTAATTTCCCTGAAGATAGCCTACCAATTGAAAATATTAAGGTCAGGGTGTGCTCTTCCGGAAGAAAGTATTTGTGACTAGGGGCAAACTTTCTGTACAGTGCAACTTGGTTTCTGTGTGTACTATTAACACTTCAGTGAAAATTAATTCTCACAATATGAGGATACTATAATTATCTCAGATATAATCACACAACTCTATTGTTCCCTGAAAACCAAAAATATAAAATTAGCAGCTATATACTAAGAATGCATTATCTATACAACAAAATAGAAGTGGACAAACAGCTCTTCACAATAAGATGATTTTATTTGAAAAATATGGAAAATATAAATCAGATCCATAAGCAAATACAACATGCATGCTGAATCTTTTCTTTGCTTCTAGCCCTAAAGCTCCCAACTGATAGTACTTACAGAAGATCCGCATTAATTTTAATAATGCACTTCATGCATTAATATAAAATATAAGCATCCAAATCCCTTGAAGAAGTTGCTTGTCAGTGTCTTAATCATTGGGTGCTTCCACTCTCAGGGTCTAGTAACGGGAAGTTTATGTACTCTCAGAAATGTTGATGTACAATATATATTATATTCAAGGGAAAGACACTATCCAATTTCCCAATGCATTTCTCCAGCACATTCATTTCTCCTAATAAGTTGGAGGATCTGGATTGAACTTCACTGATTCCCTCCAGATGAGTTCCTTGATGTGCTCTTCAGTGCATGATGGGTGCTCAAAATCAAATTGAAAAGGCCTTGGGCAGATAGGCTCGTCATTGATATCATGAAAAGCTGACAAGTATGGGTGACAAAGTGCCTCATCAACTGCCAAAACACAAGTATAAATACTCAATGGTGGAGCAGAAACAAAAGGGACTTGGAGTTTAAGCCGGTATGTAGAAGTGATGCACTTGAAAATTTGAACAGCTTCTTCATACCTGTAATGCGCTTGTTAGGATCAAAAACAAGCATTTTTTCCAGCAGATCGGCAGCCCCTGGAGACACATTAGGAAACCTAACTGAGAAATTCTGCTTTCTGTACTGTGGGAGCTGTCTAACATATCTTCGAGCATTATCACTTCGGAGAAACCCAAGGCTAGCGTCATCAGGTGAACCTATTAACTTTTAGACAAAAAAAAAAAAAAAAACCGTTGGGCATGCATAGGCTCGGTCACTGATATCAGAAAAGCTGACAAGTATGGGTTGACAACGAGGTGCCTCATTCAAACTGCCAAAAAACACACTAGTATATAATACGCAATGTGCGAGCAGAAAACAAAACAGGGGACTTGACGTTTAGCCCGTCGGTACTGTAGAAGGTGACCTCGCACCTTGAATTTGAACAGCTTCTTTCATACCTGTTAATGCGCTTTGCTTAGGATCAAAAACAAGCATTTTTTCTCACGCAGATCGGCAAGGTCCCCTGGAGACTACATTAGTTGAACCCAACTGAGAAATTCTGCTTTCTGTACTGTTGGGAAGCTCCTATCTAAAACATATCTTCGCAGCATATCACTTCGAGAGACAAACTCCAAGGCTACGCTCATTTCAGCGTTGAACCTAGTTTAACTTTTTTCAGACAAAAAAAAAAAAAAATAGAAAAAGATAAGCAAGTAGTGATCTTTACTGATAACTTATGAAAAAAAAAAAAAAAAAAGAAAAAGAAAGCAAGTATGATTTTACTGATAACTTAATGAAAAAAGTAAGAAATTGTATGAGATTGATCCATAAAAATAAATAAAAGACATTATGTTTTCTTCTATTGAAATAAAATGTAGTAGTACCAATAATCTAATGTTCGCTCGACAACTCGTGCGACGTGTAATAATTCAAGCATTTCCCCGCTTTATACAAATTAACAGGTTGAAAGGACGCTAGAAACACTGGGAGTCTGCGAACCATCTAAGCACCAGATAATATTGCTCTTTTTATGTCTAAATTGGCGCACCTAAAACTGATCATTGGTCTAAATAAAAGAGTAAACATCAAATTACTAGCAGAGTGTTCCCCTAGAGCAGCAAAATGGTAGCTAAATGCGACCGCTACCTTTGGAACTTTGGATAAATGTAAAACAATATCGCTTACCAGATGTTATCAACGGGAGAAAGGCAACTAAGAGAACAACAAACTTCTTGTTTTCTTGGGGTGCAGGATGGGGGGACCCAACAAACCAGGTTGGCCATTTTGACTTATTAAAAGCTAATTAAATATTTGTTCTAAAATTCATACCTCTGTAATAAGCCTTAGCTGATGAACATAATCTTTCCCAGGAAACATAGGTTCTCTGGTCATAATTTCGCCAAGGATGCAACCAACAGACCAAATATCAATCGCTGCAGTGTACTCTGAACAATTAAGGAGCAACTCTGGTGCCCGATACCAACGAGTGACGACATACTCAGTCATGAAATCTGTTTCAGATGTTGTCCTTGCCAAACCAAAATCTCCAATTTTGAGATCACAATTTGAATTAAGAAGCAAGTTGCTGGGCTTAAGATCACGATGCAGTACATTGGCTGAATGCACATATTTCAATCCTCGTAGCAACTGGTACAATAAGTACTGCAAAAATTTCATTGAGAATCTATCAGTTCCAAATACACTTTCAAACTCCATCATGTATAGGAGTTATCATGATGTATTAACTCCTAAAGTTTAGATGGTCAGGATGAAACAACAAGAAATAAGCTAATGTGCGTGTTCAGCAGAGAAAATTACGTGTCAGAAAAACCAATATGATATTATATGTGCCAAACCTGATAATGATCATCAGTCAGTGATTGATCAGAACGAATAATGTGATGAAGATCAGTGTCCATCAATTCATAAACAATGTACACATCATTGAAAGCATCTTTTTTTGGTGGCCGTATAATGTCCCTAATAGCTATAACCTGTGAATAGGGAAAGAAGAGATATATAAGCAAATATGTAATTAAAAAATTTGATGTCAAAGGTAAAAACCGAAACTCACGTTTTCATGATCCATATGACGAAGAAGCTTAATCTCTCTCAATGTTCTTTTTGCATCTACTCTGTTGTCAAAAGCATTTCCAATCTTCTTAATGGCAACTTCCTCCCGGGTCTCTGAATTCACAGCAGCACTGAAAAGAAAAGGAATTAGATATTACCGCCCTTTCCACCATATAATTAATGGTATAACCAATGGACAGAAAGAAATCTTTTAATGGGATTCCAAAGTGGTCAGAGCATCCGTAGAAAGTTTCTCAATCTTATCTGTCCTTCAAGGTACATAATGATTGTGAAAATGGAGAGGAAGCCATAGATACCAAAGTTCCATATTCCTAATAGAAAAAATATTCCATACACAAAATCTGACGAATTTGTCAAAGATAACTATAAAGCGACAACACTCATCAGTATGCATAAACAGATAGGAAGTTGCAGCACAACGTAAATATGGGGATTATCAATTTTTATTTCATCCTAAAAATACAACACAGAAACACATCTAAAAGAAATACAATGAAAAGCTCCTTCCAATCCTTTAGGTATCAAAAAGGTTTTGACTAATTTATGTCCAATTTTTAGGCAATATTTGCCTTCCAATGCTTGATAGGATGTACAAGTCCTGCTGAGGCACCATTAGTTATACTATCCGAGAAATCAAACAACATGGTCAACAAGGCAAGGTCCATTAACATAGAAGCAAAAACTGAGAGAGATACATATTGAGAGTTTTACGAAGTTCTGAAAAAGACTATAAGAGTAACTAGCTGTTCCAATCACGTTATATTCAAATTCGGCAGTTCAAACAGATAATAAAGGCTCCTTTAGCCATAAATTCACCACCAAAATAATCCATCAAAATTACATATTCAAATATACTTTAAAAACACACTTCTCATATAAGGAAAGTAGCAAACAGCACTAATCAAAAGATCATAATATAGGTTCAAGCATATCAAGCAACCAAACTAAATCAAAATCAGAAAAAAGAAAGAAATTACCAGACAATGCCATAAGCGCCACGGCCGATGGGGCGAATTGGAGGAACGTACTTGCTAGAGACCTCGAACAAGTTACCGTACACATTGTATTGAACATAGCGACCGCCATGAGTTGAAACTCCTTTTATTTTACTGCCATGACCAGCCTCTGTTGTTGAACCAGAGCTCGACTCTTTAGTACTTGCAGCCATGCTTTCTCTGCAACTTCCTTTCTTTTCCTTCCTGAACGTGGAAGGATTGGATTTTTTCCTTCCTCGTGGATAGATTTGGGAAGGAGAGAGGGTGAAAACCGTGAGCTAAACGCAAATGCCTAACTTCGCTTGATTAAAAACCAGACTGAAAGAGCTTCCCCTTCTTTTTTTTCTCTCTGAACTTATGAATATATCCGTGAAATAAAGACGACTTTTCTACAGTTCGAAAATTTTAAAGAGGCGCTTTTGATTTGGTACAGCAAACTCCTCGTTCAACTCTTTTGTGAGCCAATCACAGCTCGCCAGAAAGTGGATACAATCTTATTATTACTATTATTATTTTTCTTGCCTAATTGTGATTAATAGTAAAAAATCAATTACTTGAATGTTTCTGCTATTATTGACCGGTTCACACATATATGACCCAAAGCATTAATCACTTTGACTAAGCTCCAACCTTTTAATTCAAAGTTGTTTAATTTGCGATTGTGATATTAAATTAATAATATCCAAAGCAAGTTTTTAAGTTTTAACAACCAAATAGAATTATATTAACTAAAAAA
Source organism: Jatropha curcas (assembly GCF_014843425.1). The sequence continues at coordinate 15,477 of NW_023591387.1, read as the reverse complement.
AAGTTAAAAATTTAATTAACTAATCAATCTATTTCAATCATATTGATTCTTGACAAAGTCTTATCCTAATGGCTAAAGTAGAGGTACTCTTTACTACAAACATAGGTTGAATTCTTGTCCTACCACCATTTATAATGTAATATTGTTAATGTAATTTACAATGTTTGTAATCTATATAAGCGTTCGAATGTATAGAGTAATTTCCAATAAAAATAAATAAATAAATAAATAGCAGCAGTATGTAGATGATCTGTAGATGTAGAGGAACAAATCCAGCATTGAAGTGCTTTAACGATATGGTGGTTGAATGGTCACGGGATATTTGCAAACTTTCTCCATCATCTCATGTCTAAATGCTTCGAGAAGCCTCTAAATTTCCAGCTTCTTTTTAGCCTGGTAGGTTAGCTTGATAGCAATCTGCTTCGTCTTCCTATATATGGTCACCAAATTACTTAAAAGAAAATGAGAGAATATTATATATTGAATTATATAAGCTACTAATACAGAACCCAAATCCTTTGAAGTTTAAAACCCGAATTATAAAATGGTAAGATTTGTACTTACTGGGCTCCATAAGACAGGGACCTAAAACCAACGATTTTGAGGGCATGGGAAAGCCCAAAGTGATTGAAAAGAATACCGAACATTTCATGTCCGTTTCTGGGCTGGGCTTCAAAAGGTTTGTCTTTTGATGCTGTTCCCGCGTAAAACAACCGCCATGTCGTATAATATACAATTTCTCCTTTAGTTTTATGGCATAATGTAAACGACAGCTCAAATTCAAACAATTGTGGAATTTTACATTTTGAATAATGTAAGCTACAGTTCAATATAATAAGCGCAAGAACTCCTTTAAATTTTTACGAGACATAATGGCCTTTACTTTACGCTACGCCCTTATCTCGCTCCAAAGTGATTTGCCGTTCAAAAAATTTCCCAAGAAAAAACGACCTTCAAACAATACAGAAACGGCAAATCCTTTTTATATTTAATCAAGAGTAAAATGACAAAACTGTTTCGCACACCCCTCTTCATATTTACGTCGCACGGTCCAAATAGAACAGGCAATTATGGGGCAAAATAGGAAATAACAAAAGTGGAAAATGACAGATTAATCTAGAAACCCGCGAAAACCGATTCCAAAACCTTCCAGTGTCTCCATCTCTTTCTACCACCTGCTTGCTGGCATAAGAAGAACCCACCAGAACCCTCTTTGTCTTTCTTTCAGTGTATATATATAAGCACCGCTTCGTGTCGTTTCTCTTTGTAATCATAAACGGAAGTAGTCGAAAAGCCAAAATCACATTTAAGTCTCTGTTTTCGAATTGTTTTGGTGTAACATTTGAGCTTGTTGGAACAAAATGGCGGATGTGCAGATGAGAGAGACTGAGACCGAGACCTTTGCTTTTCAGGCGGAGATTAACCAGCTTCTTAGTCTTATTATCAATACTTTTTATAGCAACAAAGAGATCTTCCTTCGTGAGCTCATCAGCAACTCCTCTGATGTAAGTCATTAACTAATAAAAGTTCCTCCTTTCTTCTTAAATATATTTTTGGATTTTAAATTTGATTGTTTTATTAATATTCCAAACGGAATTTTGTTTTTAGAGCAATAATGTTTTGATTTCTTTGATGAAATGTTAGGATTTTCAATCTGAACCAATTGAATTTGATTGTTGTAGGCGCTGGACAAGATTAGATTTGAAAGCTTGACAGACAAGAGCAAGCTTGATTCTCAACCGGAGCTCTTCATAAGGATTGTGCCTGATAAGGTTAACAAGACCCTTTCCGTTATTGATAGTGGCATTGGCATGACTAAAGGAGGTAAATGAGTGACTCCATAAAGTCAGTTCTGAATATTAGTTTTCTAATCCTGTTTTGAGCATGCGGGTTTGATTGAACCTATAAATTCTGGTGTTAGATTTGGTAAACAACCTGGGTACAATTGCAAGGTCTGGTACCAAGGAATTCATGGAGGCATTGCAGGCCGGGGCTGATGTGAGCATGATTGGGCAATTTGGTGTTGGGTTCTACTCAGCTTATCTTGTTGCAGAGAAGGTGGTGGTCACTACAAAGCACAATGACGATGATCAGTATGTTTGGGAGTCTCAAGCTGGAGGGTCTTTCACCGTCAGGAAGGACGTTGATGGAGAACCATTAGGTAGAGGAACCAAAATCACTCTCTACCTCAAAGATGACCAGGTAAGAAAAATTCAAAATTATATGAATTTGTTTGACATTTTAGCTCTTAGGTTCTGAAATTTGAATTAAATTCACAATCCCACAATTTTTTTCATATAACAATAATGTTTAGTAGCTTTAAAAAATTGACTTAATTAACTTGCAATTGATGTTGGTGCAGTTGGAGTATTTAGAGGAGAGGAGATTGAAGGACCTAGTGAGAAAGCACTCTGAATTTATCAGCTACCCTATCTATCTTTGGACTGAGAAGACAGTTGAAAAAGAGGTCAGTGATGATGAGGAGGAAGAAACCAAGAAGGAAGAGGAAGGTGATGTGGAGGAGGTTGAAGAGGACAAAGAAAAGGATTCTAAGAAGAAAAAGAAGGTTAAGGAGGTTACCCATGAATGGGAACTTATCAACAAACAAAAACCCATTTGGCTACGCAAGCCAGAGGAAGTCACCAAGGAAGAGTATGCCTCATTCTACAAGAGTCTCACTAATGATTGGGAAGATCCTCTTGCTTGGAAGCACTTCTCTGTTGAAGGGCAACTAGAGTTTAAGGCTCTGCTATTTGTTCCTAAAAGAGCCCCATTCGATCTTTTCGATACAAGAAAGAAATTGAACAATATAAAGCTTTATGTGAGGAGGGTGTTTATCATGGACAACTGTGAAGAGCTCATTCCTGAATATTTAGGATTTGTCAAGGGCGTTGTTGACTCTGATGACTTACCGCTCAATATTTCTCGTGAAATGCTGCAACAAAACAAGATTTTGAAAGTGATCAGGAAGAATTTGGTGAAGAAATGTATTGAGATGTTCAATGAAATAGCAGAGAACAAGGAAGACTATAACAAATTTTATGAAGCATTCTCTAAAAATCTCAAGTTGGGTATTCATGAAGATAGTCAAAACAGGGCCAAGCTTGCAGACTTACTTAGGTATCACTCCACAAAAAGCGGTGATGAGATGACCAGCTTGAAGGACTATGTAACAAGAATGAAAGAGGGACAGCAACACATATACTACATAACTGGTGAGAGCAAGAAAGCTGTCGAGAACTCTCCGTTCCTTGAAAAGCTAAAGAAGAAAGGCTATGAAGTTCTATACATGGTTGATGCCATTGATGAGTATGCTGTGACACAGTTGAAGGAATATGATGGAAAGAAGTTAGTGTCTGCAACTAAGGAAGGGCTACAGCTTGAAGAACCAGAGGAAGAGAAGAAGAAGAAGGAAGAAAAGAAAAAGTCGTTTGAGAACTTGTGCAAGACAATTAAGGAAGTTCTTGGAGATAGGGTGGAGAAGGTGGTGGTGTCTGATAGAATTGTGGATTCTCCTTGTTGTTTGGTTACAGGAGAATATGGATGGACTGCTAATATGGAAAGAATAATGAAAGCTCAGGCTTTAAGAGATAACAGTATGAGTGCTTACATGTCCAGCAAGAAAATCATGGAAATTAATCCAGACAATCCTATAATGGATGAGCTGAGAAAGAGGGCTGAGGCTGATAAGAATGACAAATCAGTTAAGGACTTGGTGCTACTGCTATTTGAGACGGCACTTTTGACTTCTGGTTTCAGTCTTGATGATCCAAACACATTTGCAGCAAGAATTCACAGGATGCTCAAGTTGGGTCTGGGCATTGATGAGGATGAGAGTGGTGAACAGGAGGACATAGACATGCCAGCTTTGGAGGAAGGAGGAAATGAGGAGAGCAAGATGGAGGAAGTTGACTAAATAAGTGCAATAACGGTCGATGTATCTAATAATGTCTTTGTTTTCTATTTACTTTAGAAATTATAATGGTGTGAATTTTCTCCAGAGTACTGGTTTCAGTTCTTTCACCCCCTATTTCTTCTGTTCTGAGTTGTAGGCAACTCTGCCACTTTTTATGTATGATAGTGATAAAATGATAATAACTGCTTAAAAAACTGTTGCCTTTTAGTCTGGTTTTGTGTGTTGAACCTTGACATTAAGTAGCCCTTAAATTATAGTCATGTTAAGTTTGATTTAAGTTTGACTTATCTTCGCTTTACCAACGCGATGAAGGTCAAAAAGTAAGACGGAGTGCGTAAAGAATATTGCAGCGCAAGAAGTTTCCAAACTCGAGAAGAGTATTGGATCATAGTAGCAGTAACATACATAAAGATGCAAACGCACAAAGTAGAGTAAACCCAAAAAGAAAACGCTAAAACTGGAGTCTTAGCGTTCAAAATTCGTTCAATTAATTGAAAGCAGAGAAAATTTGGAAATGAAGATCCCGAAACAACAATCTCTCGTACTAACCTATATCTATCAGGCAATACTAAACTCTTAAAATGCAGCAAAACATATTGAACACTGTTTGGAATTGTAGCGGCCAAAACCGATATCAATCAAGAAAGATTCGAGCTGGCAGGCCCTGCACCAAAGCCACCAGCACCACGGCCAAAGCCAGGCCTTCCACCACTACCCTGCATTTTTGAAACAATAAAATGTAAGGGAAAAAGGATAGCTATGCATTTTTATTGGCAGAAAACAATTCCTATTCTCACGCTGTCAAAGTAAACAGCCAGCTTAAAATCAAGCATAATATGCAATACGAATAACAGCCTGACAAACTTGGTAATTGCGCATCTAAAACTTGTGGAAAAACATGCAGCACCAAAAGCAAAAATTAACACAGAAAATCCTATTATGTTTATCGAATTTAGGGCAAGTGTACAAAAGATGGAAAAGTTTGACACAGCAATCCAAAATCACCAACACCCGACAGTAGTTATTCTCAAACATGGCAACTAGCAAATTATACAGGTAATGCATGGAACAAGGAACAGTGAAATACACTACCAATAAGAAATAAAAGAACAAATCTTCTTTAACCAAAAAATGTAGGAAAATATTGTCAAAAAGTAGAAAGAGGGAAAAGACCGTCGTATGAAATTACCCCGTAGGTAGGTCTGTAATCAGCAGGGGCTCCACCCTTGTCACCAAACTCACCACCAGGTCCACGTGGACCTCCACGGTATCCATCTCGATCACCACCAAATCTCCTCTCTCCATCAAAACGTGAAGGACCACTGAAAGTTAACAGAGTAAAGCAAAACTATTCATGCAAAAGAAAAAAAAAGAATTAAATTCATGACCACAAAAAGGAGGGAAGACAAAAATACCGTGGGCGATCTCCTGGTGGGCCTCCCATGGGCCTACCAAGGGGTTTGCTTTGTTTCTTCAATGTAGCTGGAACAATTTCAGATGGCAAATTGAGGTAAGTTCGCAGAAACTCAATACCATCATTAGTGAGGTACCAGTAGTAGTGCATCCATGCAAATGTCTCGCGGACATACTCCTTTGACTTGAAGCTCTGCATCAGTTTAATAACCTGTAGATTCGGCACATCAATTTGTGGGTGCTTTGCAAGGTTGAAGTCCTTCTTTGCATAGCATACTCCCTCTGAAAAATCACACACACAAAACAACATAACCAAATATTGCCATCAACACAAGTACACAACAGCATCAAATCATACGAAAAGATGGTGTATAAAACCAAGTTTCATTTGCTTTGGAGAAGGAACTCGCCTCATGGGATACACAAGGACTCAGAAAACTATGATGACAATTTTTTAGTATTTTGAATAACTTGAAATCAGGTAGAGAAGACATTGACAATTGAAGTAGTATTTTGAAGGTTATAATTAATTTCCACCTAGTATAAGATTATCATTGTTTTTTGTTTGTTACTTCAAAAACCACATCATATAAAAATATTGAAAAATATTGAGACGTGAGGTTATATTTTCTATTCCAGTTTTCCATTAACTGAAGCAAAAATACAATACAGCTAGACCTTCAAATTACAGTAAGCAGAACATGCAAATTCAGCAATATTCAAATTCATAAACAGAAGCAAACCGATACAAAGTTGGTTCACAAACACTCCAATAGGCAAACAAACATAAATACGATTCAAGTCTGAAAATGAGTCCTTAAATGCAAAGGAAGCTCGAAATTTCCATCTAGACTACAATGCCAATTCTTAAATATAAAAAATGTGTGTACATGTACATGTATATATAAAAGTCTAGATAATAATACCTTGGAAGAGGTACTTAGAGATCTCGCGGCGGTTCTTCTCCGGAATGATCTGAAAACACATACCAGCAATTAAGGTCAAATAAAGCGTGAATGAATCGACTCTTAACTTTCTAATTGCTTCAAGTCCTATTATTCAAGATTTCCAGAAATCAAACAGGAAAAGATAGAGAGTAGCATAAGGTAGATACCATGGTTGCCGGTGGCGATGAGCAGGAAGTGCGATATGAGGCCGCAACGAGTGTTATTCAGTGAGGCGTAGTACTTCCTTCTCTCGTGGCAGAGGAAACCCTAACTTATTCTATATGTTTATTTATAAGCTTTTCGGGCTCTATCTGGGCTTTCCTCTTGGGCCCTTACTTCTAATTTAACCTTTCCTTTTGGGCTTTCTATATGCACATTTCACTTTCACTTTCCAAAGCCAAGGAAATTTTAATTCTCTCTTGTATATAAATAAAAATTTAATTAAATAATTTTTCAGTATGCCATTCTAAAAAATTGCATCTTAATCAATAAAATAAAACTAAGTTTAAATTCCAATAGATTGAATATCTAAAACGAAATTTGAAAAAATTAATTATATATCAAGCTAGACAAATCAATTATCATATCATAATTGCATATAAAATTCTTAATTTTTCTCTAATTAAATTTATTATATTAAATAAAGACTTATCTATATGTTATTGTGTTATGTTGGCTGCTTGAAAAAGGGGTAAAGCAGCAGGCTATCTTGCACAAAAGAGACATTACATAAAATAAAAATATTGATAGGATAGAAAGATTTGACTCTTAATTTCTTTCAAAACAACATTTAATTAAATTCGAAAATAACAAAATTATGAACAAGAAGAGTCATGATGCCTGAAAAACAAAAGGCAATCAAATAATATTAAAATGGAAGCTAATTAAATGATAGTATATTTTGAATTAAAAGATGATAAGTCTAAGCATATGGGACCTTCAATTGCCATTATTTATTATATATCATTACAAATTTTTCTTGTTATAATTATTTTTACTGTTATTAGATGTTGCAATTTGTACGTGATTAACTACAATTTGGGAAAAAATGATTATTATGAAAAGACATTAAACTAATTAAATGACCTCACAAACTATAAATTAAAATTTCTAGAAGTTATCATTTGAAATTTTGGCACACACACACGAGACATCATTAGCTTCCTTAAGTAACCTCAAATGCATCATAATATACGAGTCGTGTTTGAAAAATTTTTGCCTCCTTAATCTAATGTAATTTTCTTTCCAAGGCTTTATAGCATGTTACATTTACCTAAAGATGTTTGATTAATCAACTGAATATGTATTTAATTATTAATAAATTGAATTAGGGTTTCCATTTTTTTCATGCATGTATAATCACCAATATCGTTCTCAAGAGTATGTTAGTCATGATTAATAATCAATAAAATTAATTAATTTTTTATTAGTTACCTGCAAGAAACTGGTTTATATAATTCATGACATGGTCTATATATTTCCAATTGTTAAATTGGCCAGAAGAAAAAAAAAATCGATACACGAAAAATTCTACCATCCCATTTTGCAAAATTACAATTTTGCTTGTTTGACATTTTTTTTTTTTTTTTTTTTTTTTTCCATTTATTCTTCATGCCATGTATACAATCATCGTTCTCAAGAGTATGTTAGTCTACATAGACATTAATAATCAAATAAAATTAATTAATTTTTTATTTTTATTATTGTGTAGTTGACCTGCAAGAAACTGAGTTTATATAATTCAATGAATGGGTCTATAATAATTGTTCGTCCATGTTAATATATGTTGTGTAAGGAGAAGAAAAAAAATATCGAGAGTACTATGCAGAAAAGAGTGCTATAAATCCATCCAATAAATACTCCATTTCTGAGAAAATACAAATCTTGCGTTGTTGGTTTGTTTTCTTTCTTTTTTTTTTTTTGGAATTTGGGACTGCGAGGCCTAGGAGTTGAACAACGACATTTTTCTTCCCTTTACTCTTCTCATGCCCCTCTTTAATTTGTCTAGAGGTTACAGATAATTCAATGCGCACAACCACTGGCTTGTTATTGAAAATTAAGGCTTATAAATTGGGAAATTAACCAACAAAAAAAAAAACAAAACAAAACAAAACCCAACAAGAAGAAGAGGAAAGTCACAAACATCAATTCACGTATATTACAACAGCACTATCCAGACCACCATGCACAAAGAGGGTGTAAAAGGTTAATATAGAGACATCAACTATCAGCCACACTTTTATAAACCAATCAAAGTCGTACTAGCTTGTCGTCCAAAAGTGCCATATTATTTCCTCTTCTTTTCCAAGCACCAAAAGAAAAACACTTGCATGGATTATCAATATGTTTAGCCTGACAGTAATAATTTCGAATTTCCTTCACTCATTATATATAACTACATATCTAACTTGTTGGTGTAAGTTTTATATAAATGAGAGAGAGTGGAGAAAAATGGAAAGAACAAATATAAAATGTAATTTTACTATACCTGTGTCTCTCTCTATAAGCCTGTATATAGCTCTTTATGTTCTTTTTTTTGTATGATTTTTATAGTGTTATGTTTTGAGAGAAACCATCTTTATAGGCATTAAGAGTGAGAAAAGTATAAACACTTTAAGATCCATCATTGTTCAGCTCAGTAAAATATAATTATTATGTATATGTACACTTTGTATTATACGTATTATAGAGGTAAACACGAGATGAAAGAGCGAGAGAGTGAAAAATTCATACACACACGTGAGATAGTGTTAGGCTCCAAACTTGAATGAAGTTGGTGCAATCTATTTCTCCACCAATCTGCGATCTTCCATTCAAAACTCAGTTTATCCCCAAAATTAGATTATACATTTTTGAAACACATGAGTATGATTCAAAATTCACCTCATTCATGTTATAGTTTTTCAGACTCTTGTAAGCAACATCCAAAAGTCATATGTCTCTCCTCTTGTATCCTCGCTAGCTACTAAGATTGCATTTCCAATTGGCCCGATATCCTCTCCTCATATGTCAACTTTAATGGTGGGTAAGTAATTAGTATCCATACTCCAATTTACATTAATTTTGCTATATGCATGGATTGAGGGTAGTTGAGATCTTGATGGTGGTGGTGACATGGTAGGATTTGTAATTTCCGAGTGTCTTCTGTATATTTTATGGCAATTGCTGGTTGTTGTAAAACCTACTCTTCCCAGCTCCATCATTTATTCTGAAAATGATCAAGTTGGTAGTATGCTGTAGTAATTGATTCGTAGTACGCAGTGTGAAACAGTAAAGAAACGAGATGGAGATGAAAATAGGGTTTAATCTATGAACTCATGAATGATTGTGCCTTGTTGTCAAAAATCTTGATGAATCTAAATCGAGTCTTGTTTGAGCATAATTATTTCTTCATTATAAGTGAATGAAATTCAAGAACTATTGTCTTCTTGTGAGTATGATGGGTTGTGTGCACAGGGCTAGAAGGCTTTCTGTCACTTCTTGATTTAATCCAAGAACTTCCAAGTAGATTTCTTGTATTGAGTGATGTTTCGATCCAGGCAAGTGCTTTGCTATATCTATGTGAATATGCGTGGAGAGATGTGTGGGGCATTGCAGATTCATAATTATGAAAGGCGGACACATAAAAGTCAAGTTAAGTAATTATTACTAGTTGAAATGTCTAATTAGGTGTAAGAGAAGAAGTATTTTAGATGTGCAAAATTTTTAAAAAACTATATTAATTCTACAGTGAAAGATAAATTGCATGTTTGGTTGTGATTACATCTTAATGATAATCGACACATACTATTTCCATTTGAAAATGTGTCTTAACATACCTCCGATTTTGGGCTGCTTAACGGTCCGGCTCACTATCTACCACATATTGATCAGATTCTCTCAATAATCAAGGAAATTTATTTCACATGGGGGAACTCGCTGATTGTGTTTTCTGAGAGATATTTAAGAGGAAAAATGCAAAACACTGTGGACTTGTGTGAGAGTGATAAAATACTTTGCCTATCCTTATACTCTCAATAGTGCATATTTAAAAATTACGTAGAATCGACCATTAATTTCTCACTCTTATCTACTCAAGGTTTGGGAACCTGAGTAGCAAGCAAACAGAGTTAGATAGAGTAGACCCAAAATTGAACTCATCAGTTACGCTATGCATAATGATTCTTTCTAAAAAAAATTTTTGACCCATATTCAAGTGGCAAAGATAGGAATAAGAGACAGGAGTAAATGGAAGAACCCTACGAAGAGATAGAAGTAGTATAATTTATGAAGATAACACATATATATAATCATAAGGCGTCAGAACCCAGAGAACAAATTATGGGTATAATATAGATAAGCTTATTAAGGGTTAAAATATTAAATGCAGTTTAAAATTGTATATTGTATAATCAATAAATATAGATAACAAAAGCTGTCGTATTTTCACAAAATTCCATAGGAGGAGTCTAATAATCAGAGCTTCACGTTCACTAATGAGAGTCACACACCTTCCTCTCTGAACAGCAGTGGACCTCGGAAATATTGATTGTAAATCCATTACAACAGAACAGCTCTACCACTTATCAATTTCTTTGAAAGCCCTTAAAAAAGAATCAATATCCCCATCTATTATATTATATTCATATAATTTGTGTTGTAGTTATAATTAAGACTTCAAAAAAAAAAAAAAAAAAGATAACATATAGAGCCCAGAGAAAGATTAATTATCAGGATGCAATACTTTTCCAGGCACTTTTATCACCCCCTTCCATCGCTACGACGATCACAGGATAACTACGCCCTCTTCAAAGTTATTGATCACAGATCCAAACACCTCACTACACTTACCTTCTCTTCCCCATAGATGCACTTATTCCTCCTGAGCCGCAGCCAAACCACCATGCGCGACGCAAATCACTAGATCTCTTCATGCCGAGACGCCCTCTTTACCAACTGCACACCGACTGCGGCAACTATTATGTCTCGTCAACGCGAGCCAACAAACTGACCCACGAAACGAACATCCTCGACCCTACCATCGCCACAAAGCGACGGGCCCGCACCCCCCCGCGCGCCATCTTACCGCACAAACGACTCGACCGGACAGAGGCCAACGATCTAGCACGGCTCCACCACAGGCCATCCATGAGGTAATACATGGAATAAATCTAAAATAAAGCTTTTCAAATCCTTCTTCAGGTGACCAAAAAGGCCTCTCTAAAACCTTCTGTTGCCATTGCAGCAAGCAGATATGGTGAGCAGTATTACATAAAAAAAAAAAATCTCTCCACGTTTCTTTGTTCTCTTTTTGGGTTCCTTTGTTTAAAGACATAGAGAGAGAAAAACGATATTGCTAGCTAGCTCTGGCTAGCAAGAACTATGATTCAACCTTCTCAATTTAAAGGTAGCACAGTAACAAAGTAGCCGACATGAAACGGGCTCTGGGGTCCATTTTAGGAGGAGCCAGATTTCTAATCGGGTCGTAAGACCAAGACGAACAGCAATGTTGTCATCGTGGCTATCACTTATCACAAGAATGCAGATTCATCATATTAGCATCATTCACACACAATGTTATGCACTATGCTTACACAGAATTGCAAATTCTACTTACTGGAAGCAGATTGGTAAAAGTACGAAACACTCAACTTTGCGTTTTTAGAGTATATTTTAGTTTTTTTTAATTTTTATTGTGTATTATGTGTCTTTATTTATATTTTTACGAACAGTAACGCTACCAATTAAATGTTTTGCCGATGGGTTATTCACGCACATATGTTGTGTACTAGGTAAAGAACTTCCATTTCTACTGCATGAATTATAGAATTAAATACAAGTCTTTATGTTTGCATAGACACACGTATGGCACCATCAAGCTAATAACATACAATTGCGCAAATGGATATAGTGGTGGATCACAATAGCAGAATTATTAATCAATATAGAGGAGTACCCACCATTCTGAAAGAAAAGATCTGAGAGAATTTTACAGTGATGAGAAAGTTAGTAGACGATTTTTCTTTTTAGTATGTTATCTTTTTTGTTTTATTGTGTTTTTGTATCTCAATTGTTATATCTGGATTTAGTAGTTTTATGTTATTGTTGTATATTATTTGAAAGTGTGAAAAGCCAAGAAAACGCACTGCTCACTTGGCAAAGTCTTTGACACTATGCGCAAAGGAGATCCAGATCTGCGGTAAGAACGAGCTATATGGAAGAGTGAATAGAACTTCTGAAGGTGTGCAATTCATGGGCAGTAGATATGCACAACTATATAAAAAATATGCTTTTATTTCTTGTTTTACTTTAACACTATTGATAAATTTCTGGTAATTTAATTATCCTACCATATATCTATAATTTTGTAGGCAGGATGTAAATGCTAACTTAGTGATGTAGTAACGCTATGGGGATTCAGGTTGTGTTGGAACTCGATCCATAATAAACCATAACACAAAAAAGAAAAGTCTCAATATTAGATGATTACTAGCAAGAAGTTTAATTAAAGTTTACGTATTCTTGGTCAAATTCTCCACACTAGAGCACTACTTAGATTATAGTTTCGTATGTATCACAATATTAAAATAACTAAGTGAAGAAAATCACCAGATACGCACGAATACGTCTATTAAACTTTGGTAAGAGAAAGTAAATGGATACGGAGTGTTAGAATTGATAGCATATTCTTTTTTGTGTGAAAAGTAATTAGTGAGACACTAATAAGTAGAAAAATACAGTAATATAATAATCTAAAGAGATTTTATATAATAAATTAACTCACACAATTGAAGAAAAGAATATTGTCTGTGTAAAAGTAAATAAAGGAGATTAATTAATTCGAACAAATTTGTTGCAAAACCTCACTACATACATATATACACTCCAATTCAAACAAAAGATAAATCAAAGAGAAAGAAAATATAGCTTGACGAATAAGAAAGTCTCTTGATTTCTTATTTCGTAAGCCGTTATTTATTTCAAAATATGACCTACCGGTAAAGAGTGACATCAATACTATGCAATTTTTTAGATGACATAACATTATCTATGTATGATTTTTTTTTTATCATTTGCGCGAGTGTCCGAAGTCTGTTGGGCACCTCAAATAATATCGAATTTTATCACATGAGACAGTAATCCCACCAGAGGAGGTATAAAGTCACCGTATTGATAGAGATAGATATTATTTTTTTGAAAAAAACGAGCTTGCACTTTGCTTACTGATCCTATTACTCAATTAACCTTTTTTCCCTAAAAGAAATATATGTGCTCTGACCTATTGAATTGATGGACAATGATGAACTTAATAACATCCGTGCACGTATAATTATGATATTGATTACGAGTGTGATAAAAGGGAGTCACTTAATGAGTAGAAAATTTAAGAGTTAAAAAGAGTATAAAAATAATTCACGGTATTATTATTTCTAACCCTTCAGTTTTCACCGTTTAGGCACTTCTTGCTAAAAGCTAGGAGCAAACTGTTTATGACTCAACGAAATTATTAATCTTGATATGTTTATTAAAAGAAAGGAATGATTTATATACACAAACTTCTTAACTTAGTTAGGGGAATGTAGAGACCTCAAATGATAATAAAGAAATCACTATAATATTAGGTTTTTTCTTTCAATGATGGAGTTGTTATAAGCTCATAAAATTAACAACTACTCAATCAAAAAGAAAGAAGACTCTCTTCGTTTTCAAATAATTGATATTAATTCTGTCCACGCAGATTAAAATTAGTAGAACGAGCTACAAGGCCAAACGTACGCCGCATCCAGAAAATCAATCAATATATACTCGAAGATGAAACAGCAATTTCAGTATTTATTTTAAAAATACATATCACGAACAAGGTGAATAAGCTACTAGCAAATAAATATTAACATCTCAAGAGAGATTAAAGGATTTAATGTCGATTTGAAAATCTGTGATGAAATACACTATATATGAGAGATCTTGTTTACATTTGAATATCAACCCATGTATTAAGAAAGATTTTTTCGCGCAAAAACATGAAAGCCAATTTTAAGCCACGGAGACCAATATTGTAAACTCTTTTACATTTTTGTATTTTAAGCAAAATATGAAAGGAGAAGGGAAAAAAAAAAAAAAAAAAGGGGACAAATGAGAGATGGAAGGAACTGAGTGTTTAAATCTATACAGATGGGTGCTATATATTTATAGCATTCTATCCTCAATCAAAGCTTTGACTAATATATTGTTGTCTTATTTGAGTCTCATTACAAGAAACTATATCTCTTTCTGTAGAAATAACGTCAGGCGTAGTGCAGGAGGGCTCTAATCTAACAAATCATAATACCAATTGGGTATATGTAGCTTGACTTCCTACGAATACAGCTATGCAACCTTTACTCGATGAAGAACCGACCAATAGAGTATCTGTGGTGACGTATGGGTAAGAAGGATTCTCTATAATTTCTTACAAATTAACATAGGTATTATATGTCTCATATCTAGTATATAATATATATTTGTTGTCCGCATGGCTACATATTGAAGTCAGGAATGAGAATATACTGTGAACTGGTATAACAATGTTAAGTAACATAAGGCTATCAGTGGAAAGCTCTTAGTAAGAACCTAAGTGAAAAGGCCATTATTAGAATACGCATAGAGAGAAATAGGGAGCTATTAAGCGCAACACCATCGCATCGACATGTTGAGCTACTCATATCACCTTATCTAACAATAGAAACGAGTCAAATCAGAAGAAAATAGTAAATTATGAAATGTGCAATTGAATTTTTATTTCGCGCTCTTGATTATGTTTACTACGGTAATTGTCACCAATACCTCGAAGTAGAAAATCCAATAATAGTATGCAAGAAATCTAACTACTTAAGAAACAACATAATTAATGTCTTTAAAAATATTAAACTAAACACAACTAATTCAATATCGCGTTTTTATTGAGTACGAGGGAGGTAGATCTATCTGAGTTCCAGAGTGGAATTTTTAATGTCTTCTTCTTTGAGAGAACGAGAGAGAAGTGACGTTATTATTGAGTAGTAAGATGCTTTCTCTTAAGTAATTTTTTAACCACAGAGCAATAATTACACTCTAGGCACTCAATGGTCTAACCGGTACGATTAACTAACGGGATTGATCTAAAGTAAAATGCATATCAACAGTAATTCTTTAAACAAGAAGGTCAAGTGTTTTGATCATTGTGAATTAGGAGAAAAATCCCAT
>NW_023591386.1:0-31601 GCF_014843425.1 Jatropha curcas | reverse complement strand
AGAGAGAGATGTAGCTACGCGTGTTTTGCCCTTTTCTTTTCTTTTTTTTTTATATATATAATATAATTTTTTATGGTGGCATCAGCTGCATCATCAACACAGCTGCTACAGTAAGTTGTGTGATGCAGGCCATGAATGCAACTCTTTTTTTTATTTTTATTTTTTGATTTTTTAATTTAATTTATTTAATTTATTATTAAATTAATTTTTTTTTGTTTAAATCCTTGGAATTAAAAAAAGTACTTTTTCTAAGATGGGATAATTGAAAGCCAATCCTCGTATGCATCCCATTGGAATTTCAGGCGGGGACAATAAAAAACACGCGTCCCAACAGTTTTGCCCGACCACTTAATCATTAATTGGGTATAAACAATTTAATGTTTAAAAGTGGTTCCAACTGACGCGGACTTCCCAATCTGGTAATCAAATCCTTCAAAAAACTCGGTCTTGAAATTTGGTTTTTTGAAGACACCTCTGAGGCTGAAGCTCGGTCCTTGAATTGGCTCCAAGTCAGATTTTTGAAATTAAAATATTGATTTGATCTTCCTGGTTCACGTCCAAAAGCTCCAGTCTGATCGGCTATTGTCGCTCCGTCGAATCCTGTGGGATCAACTCCAAAAGCGCTTGGTCTGATCGGCTTTGTGAAAAGTCACCTCTCGAAGCGCGGTCTGATTGGCTTCGAGAATTTGAAATTTGAAAATCTGGTCCACCTCCATCAGCTCGTTTGGGAATCCGGGCCTTTTGTCGGGTTCCCCGTTGAAATCTATGAATGACTCCAAAAACTTCGGTTTTGATTGGTTTTTTTGAAGACACCTCCTCAGCTCAGTTTTGATTGGCTTTAGAGGAATTTTTGTCCGAATTTGTGATCTCTCCAAACTCGTTTTGATTGGCTTTGAAAAGACACCTCCGAGGCTCGGTTTGAATTCGGCCTGAAAGGCCCTCCCAGTTTTCAAAAGGTTCTGTTGAATTGACCTGAAAACATTTTCAAAAGAAAGAGAAATCTCCTTCAGCTCGGCATAGTCGGCTTTCCAGAGAATGTTTGGAAAAGAGAACGCAAAGCAGGCGTAGTCCGGCTTGGTTGTTTACTTCCGCTCAAGCTCGCGTAGTCGGCTTCAGAGAGTTTTTGAAAAGAGAACCCAAAGCACGGTGTAGTCCGGCTTGTTTGTTTTAACTTCCTCCGCTCCGGCGTAGTTCGGCTTCAAGAAGAGTTTTTTGAAAAAGAGACCAAAGCACAGCATTAGTTTGGGCTTTGGTTTGGTTTACTTCGAGCTCAGCTTGGCGTTAGTCGGCTTCAGAGAGTTTGATAAAGAGACCAAGCACGGCTAGTCGGCTTGGGTGTTTACTTTTCCTCCAGCTCCGGCGTAGTCGGCTTTAGAGAGTTTTGAAAGAGACCAAGAGCACCGGCAAGTCCGGCTTGGTTGTTTAGCTTCCTTGACTCGGGCATAGTCGGCTTCCAGAGAGTTTAGAACCGGCAAAGCAGCGGCATAGTCGGGCCTTTGTTGTTTCACCTCTTTAGCTCGGTGTAGTCGGCTTCAGGGGATTTGTGAAAAGAATGCCCAAAGCACGGTTTGATCGGCTTTGTTTGTCCCACCTCCCTCAGCCTCAAGTTTGATCAGTCTAGGGAGGTATTTTGTTGTTGAATAAATACCCTGAAGGCTGCCAGTCGGAACTAGACTTTAGCGTTTCTAAAGCATTGGCAAGGTCATCTGGCCAGTTCAAGGGTTCTGTCGAGAAGAAGCCAATTTCCCTCCTCAGCTCAGTTTTAAATGGCTTCGGAGTTTTTTAGTATGGAGAAATGTCTTGATCAGCTTTCGGCAGAATAACACCATCACTGATCAAGAAAGGACCAGCTTCGCAATACATCATCACTGCTTGGTGGGACCATAACGGCTATTGAGAAGACCATAAATTTAGAGGTTTGTCATTTGAGATTGTCCTGATCAGCGTTGGCAATAACATCATCACTAATCCAGGAAAGGGATTGACTTTCGATCAACCTCGCAATACATGCATCATTGACCGGGAGGCAGAAAATCCAAACAGCTTCGCAATACATCATCACTAGTTCGGTGCACGGTTTGAAGATTGGTTCTGATTTTTAGCTTCGGCAACACAACCCATTCAACTAATCAGGAAGAGTGGATTAACTTCGATTCAAACTTCGCAATACATCATACAATTGATCGGGAATGCAGATAAAGTCCACAGTTTCGCAAATACAGAGCACTAATTCCGGGTGGGGTCTAACGCCGGTTGACGCATGAAGACATTTTCGTAAAAGGAAAGAAGCAAATTCTGTGTACAACAGATCTTGCCTTTGTTAAATGTTAAGAGAGACATCAGAGGTGCGCATGCATAATTAATAATTCATGAACATTTTGAATTTTGGGAACTTTTCATCAGGGAAAAGAATTATATTTTTGCCCCCAGTGGAGAGGGTGCTGTCTTGAGACGCAAAATATTATCTTTTAAAAGCAAAACCTTGAAGAATTTTTATTTTTTTTATGCCATTGCCAAATTCTGAATTTAACAAAAGTCCACTTCTCTCAAAATTTTAACAAAAAATTGCTGTTTTCTTTTTTCCTCTAAATTTCCAGGTATACTTTTCCTGATGGCCGGTGTTGAAAGAAAACTTACCTGGGAGGTTGAGGGGATGTGCTTGAGTGCCCCCTTGTGTGGCGAAGTGACCAATGATTGTTTTTTTAATTTTTTGAGACTGTTGCTTTATTTTCATTTTATTCGGTTATGCCTCTATCTCCTGCATCTCCGGATGTTTCCACGCTATCTCTTTTTTTTGCGATTTGTTTTGGTTTCCTAGCACAGAGAATAAATCAAATACCATAGTGGACAAAAAGGAGGTATTCCACTCACTGCAGGATATGGTCGCACCTTGTTAGTGCGGACATATAATGCATTCCATCCTATTTAATTCCAAAAATTGACAAAAGGCCAATTAAATCGAAAGCCTCACGCACACTTGAACGCAAGAGAAAGACTTACGCTTTATTCGGACGTCATTTTGGTTCGCGATTGTGCTGCTTTTTTTTTCTTTTTTTTTTTTGATTGATTTTTTTATTTGACTTTGTTCCTACACAGAGCCACGGAAAAAGAAAGAGACAAAAATACCACTCATTCGGCAAGAGTGGTCCACCTGTTTAATGCGGGCATAAATGCGCCATCTTCTTTAGTTCCAAAACAGACAAAAGGCAATAAAAAATGAAAGCTAACTCAAAAAGCACAGAAATTAAAAGGAGGCAATCCAACTCAGCCTGCGAGAGTGTTCCAATTAATGTGGGCAATAAATGCCCATCTTACTGCAAGAGTGGTCACCGCTTATTTTTCTTTATGATTCCTGTTTTCTGCACTTAGAGATAGCAAGAGGTGCTCCACCGCTTTTTTCTTTATTGATATCCCTATTTTCTGCACTTAGAAGGATAAGCCCCCCAAAAAAAAAAGGAACAACAACAAAAATTTTTTTGAAATTATTTGCTGGATTAGCATTTGGGGGCCTTGCTGGGCCCCTTGTTGATTAAAAAAATTGAAAGCACATTAAAAGCGGGATTATTTAAGCTGAGGAACAAAATTTACATTTTTTTTTTTTTGGAAAGAGAGGGTGATTGGATAATAAATGTTGGCAACCTCCCTCATGTATATAAAACAATTTTTTTTTGTTTTTTGTTTTTTTTTTTTCGAATTGTATTCCTATAATCACTTTAAAATAACCAGCGATAAAAGGCGTAAAATGGTATAAAACAACATGCATATCATGCAAATCAATGAAACATACCATAACAAATTTGACCGCGCTTTTGTGAGGTCTATGCAATTCCCTCCTGCACTTAGTTCTGTGCTTGTCTCTAAAAGCCAAAACATTAAATCTTTTTTGAACTCAATGTTGATCATGTTTAATTTTTGGCTCGTTATGATTTAGACCTTCTTAGTTAATAGACACAAAGAATAAGAGATTGAAGTGTTATGAACCAAGTAAGTATAAAATGAATATGACATTCAAAATTGTCAATATGGCTACTACCAAAATCGTAGTCATTCAAAATGTGAGAATAAAGAAATCCCTCTACCTTAAAATGCCAAAATAGGAAGTACTTAGGACAGATTCTAGCACAGATGGTATTGTTTTTCTTAATCTCAAGGTATTTTTTAGATAAACGGTATTTCTTTTCACAAAGTGGGTTTAGCATTTTAAATGCTCTATACACAATTTTCCCTTTTTTTTTTTTTCGCTTTCTCCTCTCTTTTTTTTTTTTTTTTTTTTTTTTTAGAGAGATGTGGGAAATGTAAATAATAAGTGGTCGCAGTTTAATGCTCCCGTACCTACTTTGTTTTAAGAACGCGATTTTCATTATTCCGCTCTATCGTTTTTTTTGTTTTTTTCCCTGCTTAAAATACCCTCAATCCTTTATTGACTCGAAACTATACAAGTATTAAATGGCCTTTAGTTTCGCCTTTCCATTCCTATTCTTTCATTTAAGTTAGGATTCCATGCTTCTCATAAAGGTTCAAAGATAAATTAAAGATTAAATATTTGCATAAGAAAATATTTTATATTGTCATATCTTAATAACTAAGTTCATAAAAGCATTTAAATCTTCTTAATCATGGTATAGTTAATTCAAAGAAACTTCTAATCTTCAAACAAGCCAAAATAACGAACGGCAATGCAACATGTTAGAGACTAAAACATTGGAACTAAGGCAAAAGAAGTTGACCCTTTTTATCGTCAAGTTTTTTTTTATTATTAAATTTTTGTCATCGATTTTTTTTAATAAGTGAAATGAAAATGAAAATATAGTTCTGCTTCCACACTTGAAATGACACAATGTCCCTTCATGCGTGGGAGAAATACACGGCAAAATAAAAATACAAAAATGTACATGCATAAAACACATCAAGAAATTTAAAAAGAAATGGAAAAACAAAAGACAGAAAATCCTAGGCCTCCCGAAACGCTGAAGGTGACAGGAGTTAAAAAAGATTTTTTTTTTGATTTTTTTTAATTTTTTTATTTATTCTTATTTTTATTTTTTATTTATTTTTTTTTGGAAATATCTCATCCACTTCCATTCACATGCATGCTTGGGTTTTTGCCTAGATCGTGTGCAGTTGTTTGTCCCACTGTCCAAAAAATGTGATCTGCAAAATTCCTCCTGTGGTTTGCTGTAAGGCATCTACTTCTGCTTGTTTTTGAAGAAGACGATGTGAAATGGTGCTTTGCTTTTTTTCTGTCTTTGCAACTTATCATGCGATGAAGAATATAGGCACATGGGATGAGAAATGCAAAATCTAATGTGCTAATGATCAGTATGGAAATAGAATCTTGTTTTATTATGATTGGAGCCGTGAAAAATTCAGCATAGATAAGATAGCAATTATTTACCTTTGCACTAAACATTTCTAGGCATTATCTGTCCGTCGGGACCATTCCTTTTGGGATTTTACAGTCGCGCTATTTTTCTCTCAAGTCCCTTAATTTTTGCCTTGGAAAATTGAAAGATTTCCAAGCGGAAATTTTTTTTTTTTTGTGTCCTTTAAACTTTTTGCCTTGGGCAACAAATGGCCTAAACGCAGGATCTATTTTGATTAATTACAATTTTTTTTGCATCTCACTCTTATTTTCAAATAAATGCGGGATATGTGAAAATTCAGAGGAATCTCAACCCCCCTTATAGTCTCTTTTTTTTTTGGGTATCAATTCGCTATAAAACGATTTTTGCATTAATGTTATTCAATAACGAATTTGGAGATCCCGTCTCAAAATCAAGATATAACGTTCCGTGACCAAATAATTGGCTGTTATTAATGTATGGCTGAAACAAAAAATATTAAATGACGCATGAATGACACAACATATGTACAGTTTATATTGATACAGGGGAACGGGGAATTTGGGAAAATGCATGCACTTCCAACCTTATTCTCTCACACACGAATTCTGTTGGTAATAAATTTGCCGACATCTGTTTCCTAGGAATTGGGTCTAATCTCGACAACCAACAGGGGGTTTTTAGATTGACGATATAAACTCTCGGAAAATGAATGTGGCATAACAACAGCAAATAGAATCGGGGGTACTAACCTTAGGGGAAGTAAACTAAGGTTTTTTTTCCAACTATATGCATTGGCTTTAGTCCTTATTGGGACTTAACAAGTCTGGGTTCCGCAACAGGATTCGGGCTTTTGTTGGGCCTAACTCCTTTTGACGCAGCACTTTTAAGGTACTAGGCCCCTTGCGGTTGGTAGTAATGTTTAATTCTCCGGATGGATGCACCTAAAATCGCATGGTTTAGGCTAGATCCACCGTCCGAAACTTAACATCAAGATATACCGGAAGGGTTAGCAAAAATGGGTAAGAATGGAGGTTGAGAAAGAAGAGAAATGGGTGATGAATGCAAAAAATCGCTAGAAAAGAAAAGGAAAGCCTATTAACATATTCGGACGAATTAAATAATTTTGTCCGCAACGGCTTTCTAACCAAATTTTATTATTTATTTTTTTTAGAAAACATAGGTTTTTTTAGAGTTTTTAATTCCTAAATCAAACCATCTAATTGAAAAAATAATCGGGACTAGTGGTTTGTATCCCCTCAGTGAAGTCGCCAATGCTACTTTTTCCGCGCGAAAATCCCCGCCGAAAGGACCTGAAAAAACGAATCTTTTTTTTGTGATTTTTGATGAAAATATTTTTATTTGATGCGAATGCCAGATAAATTTCGGTCTTATAAACAATTTTTGAGTCGCCAACCCCATTGTTTAGGCAATGGGACCATTTTTTATAAAAAATGACTTCTTTTTAAACCTGCAATTTTGGTTTTAAGGCCAAATTATTTTAAAAGAAAAGTACTGGTTAGGAGGGCGGCAACAATGCGATTCTGGGTAAGGGAATTGGGGTACCAGCCGGCCCGCGTTGGAAAGCACGACGCCGGGAAAATCGGGCCTCTATTATTAACCTTGAATTTCCTAATTTATTTTAAAGTTAGAAAAAGCAAATTCATTTATTTTATTTAAACCCAACCCAAATAAATCGGAGCCGAGTTTTCCTATTTGGAAAATTATTTAATCGTCCAAACCAAATCTAATTATCACATAACTAATTATTCAATTTAAAGCAATTAAAATCAAAAGCAATTCAACCAAATAAATAAAAGACCCGCTCTTGCACTTAATGGTTTCAGCGGGCAACAAAACCGAATCAATAAATTATTAAAATGAAATAAATAAAGTGACCCGCTCTTGGCCTTAATGGTTTAAAGGCGGGGTAAACAACCGCGGTATCCCAAAAAATATAGTATACAGATCGAATCAAAAAATTAAATCCATAAACTATAAAAATAAACCATACATAATTGTTATTTAATATCTAAATCACATTTTTTAATTTTTTTTTTATTTTTTTAGTTTAATTTCATTTTTGCATTCAACCAAAAATAATAAAATTCATACAAATTAAATATATATAATCACATTTTAATATTTTAAGCTTATATTAAAAACTATAATCTATTCCATAATGGCCATTTCAGATTTATTAAAAAAATCAAAATTTTATCTCTATAGATGTGTGACATTTTACTGTCCATTCGATGAAAATTACTGTTTCACCGATGAACAACTGAAAAAATAATAAAATTCATACGGATAAATATATAATCAGTACGGTAAATAGTAATAAACAGCGCGTAAAAAGAATACAACTTAAATATAACTTAAGAACATATAAAATGACCAAATATAAATGAACTATAATTTAAAGAAACATAAATTACTAAAAGCTTAAAAATATGTAATAAAAAAGAAAAATACAAGAATATGTAGAAAATGTTAAGGAAATTACCTGATCCTCAGACTGAAGATTGTGAATGGATCAAATGTCTTTTTTATCTCCCCGAAGCTTTTTTTTTCTCAAGGATTCAAATGTGTTTTCTTTATATTTTTTATTTTTTTTTATATTTTAATTCACCTAGAATTAAAATCTATTGGTAATTTCTCTTCAAAATAATTCATAAGAATTTTTGAAGAGAAATGTTATCGCACAATATTTTATTTTGTGAAGAAGTGTGTGTAGTAGCAATGTAGAAATGTAGTAGTGTGATTGTGGTGTTGAGAGAGGAAGAGAGAGAGAGGAAGAGAGAGAGAGCCCCTTGTGAGAGTAAATAGGTGGTATTTATAGAGTTTAGGGAACGCGTGCTACAGTAGCACAGTAAGCAAACCTACTGTAGCTACGCGTTTTTCTCGCTTGCATTTGATTAGGGAACCGCGTGGCTTAAACAGTAGCACAGCTACTGTAGCCTACCGCGTTTTTTTCCCTTTTCTTTTCTTTTTTTTTTATATATATATATATATATATATATTTTTTTATATGCTGCACAGCTGCACTCACACAAGGCTGCCAGTAAGCGCTGTGTGAATGCAGCCATGATGAAACTCTTTTTTATTTTTATTTTTTATTTTTATTTATTTATTATAATTTTTTTTTGTTTAAATCCTTGGGATTTAAAAGACTTCTAGATGATATCTGAACCCAATCTCGTAATCAATCATTCGGATCAGGCGGGGCATAAAAACACGCGTCAACAAATCCGTTGGTAATTTGATTTAAGCATTCTTTAAATCCTTGGATTAAAAGACTTCTAGATGATATTGAACCAATCTCGTATCATCATTGGATCAGGCGGGGCATAAAAAACACGCGTCAACAAATCCGTTGGTATTTGATTTAAAGCATTCTCAGTGGGAAATCCACATATATGACTAACCTCGTCTACTGAAAGTTCATAACTTCTCCCAAACAGCCTGAATCTAATTTTGCTAGGGAAGTCATATAGGCGAACGACAGAAGAATAAGAACTCAGAAACTTTAAAGTGAGAGGTGCATAAACAAGATCTTTCATGTTAATAAATTGTCCCCATCCAATATGCCTAAGGGGGTTCTAACACAGTATCCCTAAGCCCCACTTATGCTAGTGCAGTCTCATCAAGAAATCGATTGGGTAAAATAGGGCGAAGAGAAAGTATGGTGTACCTTTTCTATTGTTCCTGGGAACCAATTTCAAATGGAGGAGGAGCCAGAGTCGTAGGAGGTGGGATGGGTGGAGGAGAAGCAGCGGAAGATCGAGTAATTGGTCGTTGTCTAGCGGCTACTGAAGAGGCCGGTCTGCTATGCTTGTACCGTGGAGGCATGGTGGAGGAGAAAGGTGAAGAAATTTGGTAGTTTGGTGTGAGAGAAAAAGAAAGAAAATTAGAGAAGAGGGAGGAGGCGGCTAGGGCGTGCGTTTTGGGAAAAGAGTGGGTGAGGGCGTGCTCTTTAAATAGAGGCGCATTTTAATGCACAGATCTGATCGTGGCACGGTCGTGCTACCTGGCACGGCCTGGCCGTGCGTGCGTCTGATTCTCTGAGGCAGTTTGCGGGCACGGGCGTGCTGGGAAGCACGGCTGGGGCGTGTGCGCCTCTGACCTATAGAAGAAAAACTTGACTTACCTGGCATGGGTGTGCTGGAGGGCACGACAAGGGCGTACACGGATCTGACTGCGAATCAAATTTCTCCTTTTTGGACACACGGGCGTGTCCTGTAGCACGGTTTGGGCGTGCAAGCGGTAATTCCTTGTCTTGTATTAGCACGGGCGTGCTATATTGCACGGGCAGGGCGTGCTAGCCTCTGACCTTCAAGGTTGATTCCCACCTTTTTACGGCACGATCGGGGCGTGCTAGCCTCTAACCTTAAGAGTGATGTTTGCCTCCTGGACACAAGGCTGTGTTGCTGAGCACGGCTAGGGTGTGCTATCCTGTGAACTTCAACTGGTACCTGAAAGAATTTTTTACTAAAAACAGAGGAACAATTGTGGAGAAAATAATTAAAATAAACTGAAAACACGAAAATGCAGAAAATAATATGGGTTGTCTCCCACAAGCGCTTTTGTTTATCGTTAAGCTCGACGCACTTAACCAGGTTCAGGCTAAATAAGATTGATGGTGTTTTTGACTGGATCAAAGTTTTCATTTTGATAAACCTTTAAGCGTTGAGCATTTACTTTGAAGCTCCTGTCACCATCCACTATTTCAACGGCCCCATGTTGGAAGATTTCCTTTATTGTGAATGGGCCAGACCATCTAGAGCGCAACTTATCTGGAAAGAGACTGAGTCTGGAGTTATAGAGCAATACATGTTGTCCTACCTTTAGATTCCTTAGGATAATGTGCTTATCATGCCATTGTTTGGCAATACATGTTGTCCTACCTTTAGATTCCTTAGGATAATGTGCTTATCATGCCATTGTTTGGTGCGGTCCTTATAGATTTTGGCATTCTCATAGGCATGGAGGCGTATTTCATCCATCATATTTAATTGAGCAACCGTTTTTGACCAACTTCTTTAGCATTAAAGTTAAGAAATTGGATTGCCCAATAGGCCTTATGCTCCAACTCAACAGGAAGGTGACAAGCGTTACCATAGACCATGCGATATGGAGACATAGCAATAGGTGTTTTGAATGCGGTTCTATAAGCCCATAGAGCATCATCAAGTTTCTTGGACCAGTCCTTCCTAGATTATCCAACTGTGGTCTCCAGAATCTTAAAATCTTCTTGATTTCCCTGATTGGTGGGAACCTTCCACTTGTCCACTTCTTGATTTCCCTATTGGTGACTTCCACTTGTCCACTTGTTTGAGGATGATATGGAGTACTTACACGATGAGTAACACCATATTTTGAAAGAAGGGAATCTAAGTTCTTGTTGCAAAAGTGCTTACCTCCGTTTGTGATTATTGCCCTTGGGGTGCCATGATGTGTGAAAATATATTTCTTGATAAAGTTCATCACACTTTTGGCATCATTATTGGGAAGGGCAACAGCTTCCTCCCACTTTGAAACATAGTTCACTGCTACTAAAATGTATTAGTTGGAGTAAGAAGATGGAAAAGGTCCCATAAAATCTAAACCCCAAACATCGAAAATCTCTACTTCAAGGATACTGTTTAAGGGCGTCTCATGCCACTTTGAGATGTTACCTAACGTTTGACAACGATCACAAAGACGAACAAAGTTAAAAACATCTTTAAATAAGTTAGGCCAATACAAACCGCTTTCCAGAATACGTGCTGCCGTCTTGTTTGCTCCAAAGTGTCCCCACATTCCATTGAATGACAGAATCGTAGGACACTTTCTATTTCCTCTTCTGGTATACATCGTCGCAAGAGTTGATCACTATAATATTTAAACAAAAAGGGCTCCTCCCAATAATAATATTTGAGATCATGAAAAAACTTTTTCTTTTATTGGTAAGAAAGATTGGGAGGAGTTATTTTGCAAACAAGATAGTTAACTATATTAGCATACCAAGAAGCTTGTGTGTTTGCCAAGAGGAGAAGATGTTCATGGGGGAAGTCTTCATTGATTTGTAATTTGGTGTGTTCTTCTTCCCCCAACTCGAGCCTGGATAAGTGGTCTATTACGAGGTTCTCGGTTTCTTTTTTATCGCGAATTTCTAGATCAAATTCCTGCAACAAAAGAATCCAACGGATTAATCTAGGCTTTGCATCTTTCTTTTCTAATAAATAGTTAATGGCAAAGTGATCAGTGTAGACTATTATTTTAGCTCCAATCAAATAAGCTCTAAATTTATCAAAAGCAAAAGCAATAGATAGAAGTTCTTTTTCAGTGGTGGCATAATTTAATTGTGCATCATTCAAAGTGCGACTGGCATAATAAATGACGTGCAACTTCTTTTCCTTTATTTGCCCAAGAACAGCTCCAACAACATGATCACTAGCATCACACATAAGTTCAAAGGTATTTTGCCCAAGAACAGCTCCAAACAACATTGGATCACTAGCATCACAACATAAGTTTTCAAGGGAAGAGTCAAATCTGGGTGTAAGCAAATGAATGGAGCTGAAATCAAACTCTTTCTCAAAAACCTATTAAAAGCATCCAAACCACTCTTTGGTCAAAATCAGAAAGGGACATCTTTTAACCTATAAATTAAACAAAGAGGTTTTTATGATTTTGGAAAGTCCTTAATAAATTCCCCTGTTAAAGATCCCCTGGCATGGCCAAGGAAGCTCCTTATTCCTCTCACGCGGTTTGGAGGTGGTTAAAAGCTTTTCAAATTACCTCGATTTTGCTTTATCCACTTCAATCCCGTGCTTGTGGAAGATTTTTTATGGCCCTAAAAAATGCCTTCACTTAACCATAAAAATGACAATTTTTCTAATTTAGTTATTGTATAATGTTTGATTGGCGCCGTCTGCGTGCAGGCCGATAAAATGACATTTTTCCCAATTTAAAATAAGGCTAGTGTCCTCGCATCGTTGCATTACTAAAGATAGGTTATAAAGACATGCATCAAAAGAGGAACCAAAAACAAAAAAATCATCCATGAATATTTCAATAAAATTTTCATCCATGTCAGAGAATATGGACATCATGCATCTTTGAAAAGTTGCAGGAGTATTGCATAATCCAAAAGGCATTCTCCTATAAGCAAAGGTACCATAGGGGCAAGTAAAAGTAGTTTTCTCTTGGTCTTCTAGAGCAATAGGTATTTGAAAGTATCCTGAATAACCATCTAAGAAACAATAAAAGGGATACCCTGCAAGTCTTTCAAGCATTTGATCAATAAAGGGAAGGGTAAAGAAAGTGGTCTTTGCGTGTTTGCTTTGTTCAACTTCCTATAATCAATGCACACACGCCAGCCTGTAACTGTTCGAGTAGGAATTAACTCATTGTTTTTGTTAGAGATAACTGTCATACCTCCCTTCTTTGGAACAACTTGAACAGGACTTACCCCACTGCTATCGAAAATTGGATAGATAATGCCCGCATCCAAAAGTTTAATGATCTTAGCCTTAACTACCTCTTTCATATTTGGATTCAGTCTTCTTTGATGCTCAATTGAAGGTTTATAGTCTTCTTCCATTAAGATCTTGTGCATGCATATACTTGGGCTTATTCCCTGCAGATCTGAAATTAACCACCCTAAAGCTTTCTTATGTTTTCGAAGAACCTGCAACAACCTTTCCTCTTGATCAAGTGTTAAGTGAGAAGAAATAATAACAGGAAAAAAAGAAAATAATACAACAGGAAAAGAATATTCTCACCTAAGAATGCAATGTTTTAAAATGAGATGGAAGTTGTTTCAAGTTCTTAACTTTTGGCGTGGTTCACTCTCTTTCCCATTCCATGATGCTTGATCATTAATGTCTTTCTTTTAATCTTAATATGCATATGCAAAGTGTTTTCCACACATTCATCAACAACATCAATTCTAAAGCAATCATTATGATCCATAGGAAGTTTACAAGATTTAAGAACATCAAAGATAATTTCCTCTTGACCAACCCTTAAAGTTAATTTGCCCTCATATACATCAATAAACGCTCTTGCAATTGCAAGAAAGGGTCTTCCAAGGATTAAAGATCCTTCTCTATCATCATCGATGTCAAGAATAACAAAATCAATAGGGAAGATAAATGTACCTACCTTTACTAGCACATCTTCTACAATTCCTCTTGGATATTTGATTGATCGATCTGCCAATTATAGAGACATCCTTGTTGGCTTTAGTTCTCCCATCCCTAGCATCTTAAAACCTAGCAATCTTAAAAACTTCATATGAACTAAGGTTAATTGCTAGCACCTAAATCTTGCTAAAAGGCTTTTTTCAAAATCAAGAATTACCATATTCACAAGGATAGAAAAATTTCCTGGCATCTTTTAAACTTTGGAGCATTTATTTAACTTTGGAGGCAATTTATTTTGAATAATCGAACTGCACTCCTCAGTTAACATTACCGTTCTTTGATCATCAATTTTTCATTTCTTGCTCATGATTTCTTTTAGAAATTTTGCACAACTGGGCATTTGAGCAAGAGCTTCAGCAAGAGGAATGTTGATTTGAAGCTTTTTGAAGACATTAGGAAATTTGAGGAAGCTCTTGTCATCTTGTGCTTTCTTTTACCTTGGGGAAGGGAACAGGTGGAACATAAGGTTTCACTTCCTCTTGCTCTTCTAGGTCAATAATGGGAACTTTTTTCTGTTCTTCCTTTTTCTTTTCTATCTTTGATGGTTCTTCTAACTATTTGCCACTTCTCAAGGTGATAGCTTGTACCTGCTTTTAGGATTCTTTTCGGTATTACTAGGTAACGTACCTTGAGGTCAGGATGCCATCATGTTTGCAAACTGTCCTGGTTGGATCTCCAAGTTTCTTATCGTAGCTTACAGGATTTTGTTGTTTTCTCTAGTTTCGTTCATAAAGTCGATGTGCGATTTAGAAAGGGCAATAAGGAGATCATCATGAGATTTTTTTTTCTTGAGGTATAAAACCTGGTGGTGTGTTCAAGGCGTTGTTGGGATTCCCATATGAAAGGTTAGGGTGATTCCTCAACCTGTTATCATAAGAATTGAATTCTTCCTTCCTTGATTCATCACATAGTTTACTTGTTCCAAAGTTTGCGGATTTAAAGAGTCTATCATGCATTCTCCAATCCCATATTGCCCATAACTTGTTCAAAAGTTTGCGGATTTAAAGAGTCTATCCATGCCATTCTCCAATCCAAAATATTTTCCCAAATTATACCTGTCACAAAACTTGCATAATAGAAATTTGGACAGGGTTAGTAGTCAATAAGTCCAACTTTCTTACAATATTATCTCCGTAGCATTGAGTGCTGTAATGGATCTATTTCATAGACCCTCCTACAGTCTTTCTTTCTTTCGGAGGTGCTTTTGAATAATGGGCTATTGCTTGCCATCCTCTTCTAATTAGGTCCAATATGCTTCATCGATTTCTTTTCTTTTGAAAAGATCCACCCTGCAGCTGCATCTAGAAGGTGATTTTATATTAGGAGATAACGTTTATAAAAAGTTTTTGTACTGAACCACTTAAGAAACTCGTGATGTGGGGCATGTTCTCAATAAGTCTTGAATCAAACTGTGATGTGGGCACTTTCTCAATAAGTCCTTGAATCTTTCCCAAGCTTCATACAAACTCTCTTGATCATGGTGGACAAAGGTCATTATCTCATTAGCAGTTTTGTGGTCTTTGAAGATGGAAAGAATTTAGCTAAAAATTTTTGGGCTAATTCTTCCCATGTTGTAAAGCTTCCGGCAGGGCATGATTGTAACCAAGATCTTGCCTTGTCCCTAAGAGTGAAAGGGTAGAGTCTTAATTTTATGACATCCTCGGA
Organism: Jatropha curcas; assembly: GCF_014843425.1. The sequence continues at coordinate 16,402 of NW_023591386.1, read as the reverse complement.
AACACCATTTTGTTTGAAGGTATCACAGATCTCCAGGAAATTTGTGATATGAGCGTTAGGATCTTCACTAGGTAAACCTCCTTATTGAATTGAGATGGAAAGCATTTCGATAATGGCAGGTTTAATTTCAAAATTATTAGCTTCCACCCAAGGTCTTGTGATACTCAAGGTTGTCCCATTAAGAGAAAGTGTTGTGTAATCCCGCAAGGTGCAGACCGGATGCTGAGGTGGAGGTCTATTTTATGGGTTAACTTCATCGCCCATGTCTGCTTCCTTTTCGGGTTTGCTTTCATGTGCTCTTCTAATAGCATTGTTCCTATGACAAGTCTTTTCAATTTTTGGATCAAAGATTAGGGGTTCAGTTTTACCTGATCTTCTTTGCATAAACACCCGAAACAATTCTAAAAAAGAAAATTAAATAAAACAGAAAGGTAAATGTCTAAATTAATAATAGGGTAATTAGTATTGATATTGATATCGCCAATCCCTGGCAACGGCGCCAAAAACTTGACAGTGATTTTCGCAAGTATACGAAATCGCGGCAAGTAATACAGAGTGAGTAGAGTATCGTCTCCATAGGGATTGTAAATCAAGTACCAAAATTTTGTTAACCTATTATTATCTAAACGGCGATAAGAGAAATTTATTGTAAGAAAAATAAATACTTAACAAGAGAACAAAAATAACTCAAACAACAATATTTAAAGGAAAGAAATCAAGGATTTAAAAACTTCTAGGGACTTTGATTTTACTTAACTCTATCCAATTTATTTTATTAGTTTGTTAATCAATTTTAATTGCTCAAGTCGGGAAAACAACCCTAGAATCACTAACAAGCTCTAAGTCGGGAAAACAACCCCTAAGAATATCAACTTACAAGCTCTCCCCCGATGGTTTTGTTAGCTATTTCTTAAATCCAATTAATTAGCCTATCTTCCAATAGTATAATAAACACCATGAATTAAATTCATTAAGTTTATGGTTGTTTTTGTGAATTACCATAACCTAAGGTCCATTAACTTATGAAACCCCCCATGGTCAAACCATATAGCCCTTCCGCATCAAGTTAATTTATTCTCATCGTTAATTTATTACCTTTTTCATAATAAAAAACCCTTCTCCTTGATAGGGTTAATTAAAATAAAATCAAATCTAAGGGAAAAACTCTGCCTGGAAGCCTTTAAGTTTAATAATAAATTATACTTGAAACAAAGAAAAAACAAATCCTAATATTATTAAATTGGAAAAAGAAAAACTCTGCCTGGAAGCATTAAGTTTAATAATAAATTATACTTTGAACAAAGAAAAACAAATCTAATATTATAAATTGGAAAAGAATTTAAGCTACTTCAAATCCCTAGTATGAGGATTTATTTCGACATAGTAATTAAATAAAACTCAACAATACTTGAATAAACCTTCATAATCAATATGAATAATGAAAAGTAAAACAAGGTTAAGAGTTTAGAAATAAAAACTAGGCAACTGATATGTGGACGGCTTCCTTGAATCTTGGCACGAATCTTGAATGCTTGTAGTCTTTGATAGAGAAAGAAAACAATGTGCACGAATTATCAAGGACTGAAGAGATATCTTATACAATGAATGGCCCCTCTTTTTATATAGACTTCCTGGAAGAAAATCCGACTTCGTTTAGGAAACAGAATCCTATTAAATATGAAATCTTTTTGGAGATCACAAAACTGTTTAGGCTTTGGATTCTTCTCAATTAGGACTCTTCCATCTTCCTAAATAGGATTAGATCTTGATTTGCATATCAGGAAAATATCTAGAGTGGGCCCATATAAGTTATAGAGACTGGTTGGCGTTCTTAATTCAAGACAGCATTAAATTCATAGCACGGGTGTGCTATGTTGCACGATCTGGGCGTGCCAGGGCCTGAGTTTTATGGATGGCTTGGCACGGGCCATGCTGAGCAATACGTACAGGGAAGAATCTGTGGCACAGGAGTGCCCCATAGCATGGTTAGGGCGTGCTAGGCTCTGACTCTCCAGGATGAAATGCATCACGGGCGTGCTTAAGCAAGCACGCCCTGAGGTCCTTTCAAGCACGGGCATGCTAGATAGCACGGTCATGTCGTGCTAGAGTCTGAGTCTCCTCTTGATTTTCCTTAAGTTCAGCAAGGGTGTGCTAAGGTGCATGGGCAGAGCGTGCTAGGGCCTGAGTGTTTTGCTTTCTTTTGCTCTTTTCTGTGCTAAAAACCTGCAAATTTCTTTAAGAATAAGTGGATTATGATTCAAGGAAGCTTTTTCTTTAAAGAATAAGTGGATTAATGATTCAAAGGAGTGCTAGGGCCTGAGTGTTTTGCTTTCTTTTGCTCTTTTCTGTGCTAAAAACCTGCAAATTTCTTTAAGAATAAGTGGATTATGATTCAAGGAAGCTTTAAATAAAACATAAATAAAACAAAATAAAAATTAGTTAAAATGATTAAAATTACTAAAAATTCCTAATAAGAACTATATAAAAATACCATAAAAATAACACCTATCAGCTATGATATAATTAAAGTATGGTTAGCCAATTAGACTTTACATTTTAGACATACTTATAATTTAAGCCTAATTAAGTCAACTTAACACAACACCTTATTGAGTACGTTTGGCCTCTTTATACTAGTGACCTAAGTTAAGTTCAATCATACATTTAGACTCACTATAACTCAATTCAATTACCTTCTATTCTAATGACCTACTCAATCTTTTGATTAAGATTAGCTAGATTAAGAATCCCCAACATAGTTTATGTCTTACTCGTGATCAAACCACCTCCACCTATATTCAATTTCACATATTATTAACATTATAAATAATAGGATTACCAAATAACATTAATTAAACATCTTCATTATAGACCTTAAAGGTTCGACCAATATTAAAGGAAAAGCATGCAAAGTACATTTTCACATCTAAGTATACTATGTTCTAAATACACCTAATTGAATTAACATGCTTCCAATTACATAAATTCAAAGATACATCTCAAACTCACCACTTCATAGGTTCAGCCATTGCACATACATAGGCTCCAAATTCTTAATTTTGATCACATAACTTACCACAATCATCATTAACTCTAATCAACATCAAGCAACTTCACTTTCAACCAAAAGCACACCCTAGAGTGGCCATGGAGGCTTTGGCCTCTCTTGGAATTCCACTCTAGGAATGTCCAATTTTCAATTCCTCTTATACACATACTCATTCAATGCCATAGAATTTAATTATAAACTCATTTCAATCAATTGCATCATTAACACCAAAAATCCCAAAATGCCCTCATAAACCCTAAAATCAAACATGCTTCAAATCAAAATTACACACAAATATGTTAAGTACTAACCTCTAATTGCACAATCCAACAATTAATTGCACCTAATTTGCCTTCTCCTTGCCTTTGTCAAGCCTTGAAGTTTCACCTTTTTTCTATATGCAATTAATTGAAATCTAACTGTTAAAACTATAATCCGACATCACAATGATGCAATTCAATACTAATATAAAATCAATTGATCATCATAATTAGCAACACACAATTATTGAAAAATGGGAAAAATGAAAACTTACTTAATTAATGCACTAAATACCTTGATAAACTCTAATCAAATGCACCAACTGCTAAATCTAATGGCTTAGATTATTTTTTTATGGTTTGATTATGGTGTTTTTCTAAGAAAAATGAAGGATAAAGGTGAGGGGAAAGGAGGAGAGGTTCGGCCTCTCAAGAAGAAGAAGAAGAAGTTTTTTTTTTTGTTGCTTTGAAACAAAAGGAGGCTACTACCTCTTTCAATTCACGCTAGGTTTAGTTTTCTTTTTTTTCTTTTTTTATTAATTGTTTTTTACCTCAAGGGTGGCATAATCCTTTAGTAATAAGGAACCACCTTAATATTTTCTTTTTAATTTAAGCCATGTTGACGTGTTACTTAAAAACCACCTTTTTTTAATTATTTATCTAGCTAATTTTGAAGTTAGTGTGTAGCCCTTTTAAAATAATAAGGGTTTACTTTTACAATTAAAATCAAGGTAAACTAAATTAAGCAGTCAAAGTCAATTTGATTAAGGACTTTAGTCAAAATTAAAATCAAGTCAACTTATTTAAAATCATTTGTTTTTCTTCCAATTTTGAAACATGCTTTAATTTAAGTCAAATTTCAAAATTGAAAACACCATTATGAAATTCAAATAGTCAATTTGAGAAAATAATGCATACAATGGATGATTCATACATTAAGGGTTTTACAATAGCATTAAAAGATTATGATTCATACATTTGAGAAAACAATGCATACAAGAATTGCTCCAATTGGATTGAAATTAGTACCAAACCCTAATTGGCACTTCTAATTAATATATCATACAATTACTCATGGTTCCAGAAATCAGGATGTTACAATAGCATTGAAAGTTCCCTCTACTTACCTTTTCGAGTCATCATAAGGTTTGGTTACCATGTATAACGAATCCAAATCAAATATACTCAATCTAAACTTTGATAGGATTTGCTAGGACAGACATTCAACGTTGAACTATCATCAACCATAACACTGCTCGTTATTCTTCCTCTAGCCTCTGCCTTGACAAACAGAGCTTTAGTGAGATTCCTAGCCTCAAGAGGTAGCTCATCATAAAAAAAGGAATTAGTTAGTGGCTTACTTTGAACAACACCAATAAAATCACTCATGGAGATAGTAGCAAAAACAAGAATATCCACCATAGCTTTCAACAATGCCTCACACTGCTTCTTTGAGGCAACGAGTAGTTCCCACATACTAACATTTGCATGGTCTTTTTTAATTGTATTAGAACAACATCATCTTCTTCCATCTTTCTTTCTTTCTCAATTTGTGCTTCTCTTTTCATGCTAAATCACTCTCTCTGTCCTCCTCTCTAGCTGGTAAACCCTGCCATTTCTTGTTAGATTTTCAACATATTTACCCTCTAATTCAATGTCTTCCCATATATCAAGGGTTATACAGTCAACTTTAAGATTACTATCACTTGTACCTCATATATTAACAAGGATGACTCACTCTTCATTGCTGTTCTCCCAAATATCTAGGACCAAAACCTTTGAATGCTCATTTTCCTCAATTTCAAGTACATTAGATTCGGCTAATACTTCCTCCAGGGTCTTACCCGAGTCTGTCATGTTCAAGTTTCTTAAAGGAGGAACATTATGAAAGGTTGGCAGGGGATTAATTATGGTACTAGTAATCTCATATTTAAGACACAAACATTGATCAGTGTGATGACCATGAACTTGGTGGAACCGACACTAAGCATTGTGATTGAAGTTTTTCGATAAAGGATTTGGCAAAGATTTATGAGGTAATGGCTGTAATAAACCAACTGGCTTCACTTTCTTAAACTCTTTTGATGATTACATGTCGAAATTAAAAAACTTTCTTTGTTGGGTACTTGTGGCATGAACATCGAGAAAAGCAATAGTATTACTAGGACTCGTGATCTTGCTAGCAGCACCCTGATAACCAACTCTGTTTCCACTTTTATACCCATATCTTTTGTCTTCATTCATCTTAAAAAACCTACCTTGTAAACTTGGCCAAATTCTATTAAAGGCATATAGTACATATTATCCCTGAAAGCAGGTAAGGTGTCTTTGATGAAACTCTTGATATGTTCTTCTATGTCAGAACGATTCTTTATCTGAGTGACTTTTTCTCTCCAATGAGCCATATATTAAAATTTTGCTCATCATTCTTCTGTACATTAGTCTTTAAATCTCTCATATTAACACTCATCTGGAGGTTATAAGCATATTCTCGAAGGAAAGTAGAAGTGAGCTCAACCCAGTCATTGTGAACCCCTACCCCAAATGTCATAGGCATGTGAATGCATGTGACTAAGGGAGAAATGCACATGATGTGTGTGAGTCGCCACCTTGTTTAATAAAGTAAAGAAGTGAGCTCAACCCAGTCATTGTGGAACCCCTAACCCAATTTGTTCATAGGCATGTGAAAGCATGTGGACTAGGGAGAAATGCACATGATGGTGTGTTGAGTCGCCAACCTTGTTTAATTATTTAAGGGTAAACTAGAAAAAATCCCTGAGTGAACTCCAATTTTAATTAACCTAGTTACCTAGATTAATTTTATCCATGTTTAAGGCACAGTCTGCAAACCCGAGGTGGATCCCGAGACTATGTCCCCATGTTTGATAAACTTAACTGAGAATGAGCACTTTGCCAAGGTGAATGAATGGATTAATGAAAATGTTTTTGAGTGAATTTTGAACTTGCCGCTTCGGGGGTTTAAATCCTAAACGTGCCCTACGTACTTCGTTTGAATGGAAGATCCAAAGTCAACGTAGTTAATGCATGAGTGTGTGTATGCTTTGTGCATGTTTGTTTAGGCATTTTGCCAAAGGATCGATTGATTCGATTAGGCGTTCGTCGCCAAAAAGTGTGTATGCTTTGTGCATGAGTGTGTATGCTTTGTGCATGAGTGTTTAGGCATTTTGCCAAAAAGATCGATTGATTCGATTAGGCGTTCGTCGCCAAGTGTGTTGGTTTTAAGGCATTTGTGCCAAAAACGGTTGTCGGGCGATTTGTCGCCAAAATCGGTGTTTGGGCTTATTTTTGCCAAAAATGGTGTTCGGGCTTATTATTGCCGAAAATGATTTTGTCGGGCGATTTGTCGCCAAAATGGTTGATTTAAAGGCTTTGAGCCAAAATTGATTGAATTAGGCAATTTGTTTGCCAAAATGATGTGATTGGGCGATTGTCGCCGAAACGGTTGATTTTAAGGCTTTGAGCCAAAAATGGTTGATTTTAAGGATTTTAAGCAATTCATTTGCTAAAATGTGTAATTTAAGGCGATTGTCGCGCAAAATGGGGTTTGATTTTTAGGGCCCCTTTTGGCCGAAATGTGTCGATTTAGCAACCTTGTTTTGCCAAAAGCTGTTTTTTGAATGTGGGCGATTGTCCGTCAGAAATTGATTTGATTTTTAAGGCCTTTGGCCAAAAGATTGATTAATTTTAAGGCAATTTTGCCAAAGTTTCGATTTAAATCGATTTGTCCGCTAAGAACAGTGGTTTAATCTAATTTAATAGGAATTTGGTTTACCAAAATTATTAAACCGTAGGCAATTTGTGCCAATAAAAAAAAAACAGAGTTACTCATAATAATGTGATTTGATTTAAACTGTAGGCAATTTGTTGCCAAAGACGCGATTGATTAAGGCTTTTTTTTAGCCACAAATTATTGATTAATTGGACCTTTAGGCGAGTGTTCGAAATAAAGGCAAATTAACACCGTAAAGTTATTGATTAACTAGGCCATTTTAGCCAATTTGTCGGATTTAAGCTTTAACCGCCACGTTTTATTAATTAACCGGAAATTTAACTTTAATCGTGTTTAATTAAGACAGTTTTTGTCTAAATGATGAAAGTGAATGCATTTATGCCAGTTGTAAGAATTATTTAAGAGTAGAAAGAAATATGCCTATGAAGTGCTAAAAATTAAATGAGCAGAGTTTCGTTTGTGTACCCTGATTAATTTCGGAACGGCCGCTCTTAGCTCAGATTAAAGCTCCTCGTTTAGGAAATATTAATTAATTTTAATTTGTTTGAATTTTAAGTCGGCAAATATCAACAATAAAAATGCAAATAAAAAATTTAAATTAAAATGCAAAAAGCGTAAGAAAATCGCAAGGAGCGTGGGGAAGGGAGGAAAAAGATTCGTCCGTCAACACAGACAGGGGTGTCAAAATGAAGAGGTAAGTGGGCCCTTTTTTATAGGCAAAAATGGTTGCCGGGCGGCAGGTGCCGCCGGATGTTCAGGCCGGCAGGTGGCCGCCGGTGGCCGGAGCCACCGTAGCTCGGCCCGCGGTTACTTGGGCTTTTCACTCCCGGAGGAAGTTTTCGGGAGTTTCCGTGGTCTCCGAAAAATATTCGGGAACCTTGTTTCCGTGATCGTTGCGACATTCCGGACGTTTTAGTACCCATATTGGCAAATACCTTTGGGATTGTTGCGACATTCAAATTTACTGTAGCAAAAGTTCAAACTAAATTTTGGCAATGGCACTCGTTGCCAGGCCGGACTGTTTTGCAGTCTGGGAAAAAGTCAAACTAATTGGCATGGCACTGTTGCAGGCCGGACTGTTTGCAGTCTGGGAAAACTGGCTTTTTGAGCCTCAAAATTTGAGTATTCACAGTCATAACGAATCTTCTTATCCAAATTGTAGTACTACGTCTGAGCTTAACCAACTAGAGACATGGAAAACATCCTCAAAGTTTCCTTTAGAGGCAAACCAACTAACTCCACCATAGCCTTGTACTATATAACATGGACCTTGGGATCTCCAGTACCATAAAATTTTGAAACTTTGGGCATCTTGAAAGTAATAGGCATAAATCCACTAACTCCAATTCTTCATCAGCATCGTCATCCAAGTCCATATATTTGTAGCCCTTTAGACTTCATGAAAAAGTTTAGTTTCTCTACCCATTTGTCTATCTTATCCATCTTATTAAACTTCACAGATGGAATCACATCAGAATCAACTTTCTTGCTAGTAGCTTTCTTAATGAAGAATTGTTCATCTTGTCAAATATCACCTCATTCTAGTCTTTCTTTTCAAGATCCCCCTTATCTTCTTTTCCAGTTTAATATGCAACTTCCCTTTATTTGCAATGAAATCTTTTATTCGAGCTTCAAACATGGTGTGAAAACACTTATCGAGCTGACCTGATAAAATTCTTTCCAACATCTTTTCCAAATCACTCTGAGCAATCATTTCACTAGCTATGATATAGAAATAGGTGCATATTTCAATTCTTGGTTTATATAAACAACTTGGGAACCCGAGCAGTTGGTCAGAGCAGAATCAAGAGTCTTCAAAGGGAACTGAGGTCTTTTGTATTCTAACCAGTTTGTTCTTTGACCTTGACCAACCAAAACTTTGAATGTCAAAAGCTTTGTCTTTCTTATGAGGAGCTTTGATGGCTACAAACTCGAAAGGTTAGATATGATCCATGTATGTATGAGATATGATATAAAACACCATATCGAGAAATGCAACTAATGTAATATCCCGGCATACCATAGTTTCGATTGTTAGACCATACAAAGGCTGGCGGGGACCCTTGGATGTAAAGAAATGAATAATGTTAATTTGTAACAAAATATTTAAAGTGTCTTAGAAGGGCCATCCTACTTGAAGGGAAGAGTGACAAGGATAACGTTCAAGCACATTCTTCTTAATACCCTATACTAAGAGCAGATGAAAGAAAGAGTTGATTCCACAGCTCCTTCATCAGATTTGGGCGCTTTTGAATAAGCTACTTCTGTGAATGACTCAACAAATACTAAAAAGAACATTTCAACCAATTTCATTGAAGAAAATGGAAATTTTTATTATTGCCTAGCCCTTTCGAGTTTTCCAATCAACTATTTTTCTCTCAATTCTCATTTTTTTTTCCTTAAAAAGAAATGTGTTTAAGCATGGATTTTTATTTTTATTTTTTTATAAATTGTGATATATCTCACCTCACTAATTCAAAAGACAAAAAAAAAAAAAAAAAAAAAAAAAAAAAAAAAAAAAAAAAAAAAATTGAAAACAAATAAAACTTTTGCATTGAAAAAAAAAAAAAAAAAAAAAAAATTGAAACAAAACTAAAACTTTGCATTGCCATAAGAAGTTATTTTTACATGCTTCATTCCAAATAAAAGATGAAAGTCTTAATTAGGCCTTAGAAAGGGTTTTTGATTATAAGCTTAAATCAAAGATCATCTTGTAATGGGCTTCAAGAACTTTGATATGGTTTAGCATCCTTCATAGTGAAACATCCCATCTCAACCAAACGGTTAGCAACATGAGCGGAGCAAGCATCAATGCCTTGGAAAAGAATCATGGTATCATTCTGAGCTCGCTTAGTGTCTAGCAAAATATAATGGGCTTCATTATCGGGGTGCATTTGGATTGGCTCTTGGGGAGCAGGAGGAGCTTCCATTTCAATGGGCTCGGGCCCCGGCATTAGTGGAAGAGCAAGCAGAAGTTGGATGCAGTTGCCTGGCATTTTTTAATTTAATCACATTCAAAAGGTCCCTTCCCACTTGATGTTTCAAATGGCATAACCTAGGCATGACAGAATGTTCCTAAATGGTTGTAAAGTAAATAGTTATCTGATGCATGTGAAAGAATGTATATATAAACATAAATATTAGGGATGAGTGTTGGAAAATGCATGTCCTTCACCCTTATATCTCCCACACACGATTTATGGTGATAAGTCAAAGGCTAATCCTAAGACCACTGACAGAGGGAAGGGGGGCTGGGGGGGGCACCTTCCCCTTAGCTTTGATAAAAATTTTTACTACACTCTATAAGTGTATTATCCTTAATATATAATGGTGCCAAGTTTTTGCACTCAGATCCAATGACTTGAGTTCCAACCACAACATCTTTAATTTATTTTTTCAGTTATATTTTACAACGACAACAAGCCCTATAGCCCACAACCCAGCAGTAACATATTTCTAATCATAAACATTAATATACTCGCACAACACACACACACACACACACACACACACACACACACATATAAATATTCACACAGTTAAAAGAGAAACATAATTTATTTAATTTTGAAGAGAAGAGAATGAAACACAGTTTAATTTTAATTTTGAAAAGAAGAGATATAGTTTCAAGAGATGAGAAACAACGAAACACAACATATCTAACATGTATGTTTCTCACTTTATAATTAATTTTAATTTAGGTTTTTTAATTTTTCTTTTAAATTTTAGTTTAAGTTTGATTTTATTCTATGAATACACAAAAATTCTCATAAATATTAAATATTTAATTAAAACTTAACAACTTGAAAAATTAATATGTAATTAAATTGATCGAATTTAAAATTACAATAAAATATGTAAAATTTTAACACTAATAATTATTTTCATTGCAATTTCTAATATGAAAAGTTTAGGAAGTCATATTTTGTTGTAATTTTTCATTAAAAAATTTTGATCATATGTAGTATAAATTTACTTATGTAATTAATTATTTTTAGGAGTTTGATCATTCGAAGTCATGGAAAAATTAAGAACTATTGATTCATTTTTCAAAACAAAAATACTAAATAATTTGAAATTCAAGGAGATTCATCTACTTAAGAAAGAGTGGAACTTGAACCTGAAGTATTAATTCCTGATCCTTCTCATAACCTGAAGTATTAATTTTGGATTGTCCTCATAAGGCTCAAAGAGTGGAACTTGAACAAACTAATAATTCTTTCTTAAAGCGTGATCTTGGAAAGCATCCACAAATCTGAAAATATCCTGTAAACCAACAAGATGAAATTCGTCGAGCATATCTCAAAGCTGGTCCTTATTAATATAGACTTGAAAAGTATCCAACACCAAGTTAAATAATAAATCTTTATCATTTTTGTGCTACTTGGTTTCATTTGTTTCCATCTTGGCTTGAGTATTCTCCATCTAGTGATGCTACTTTTTGCTTACCTTGTTATATATTTAGTAAGCCACGTGAACAATCTAATTCAAATAAGTTTGATGTTGGAGGTTTAAAAAGGTGGAAAAAGGTTAGATGAGCGAATTGTGTATTTCTTCAACATGTGATGAAATTGTTATTAATTGACTAATGCTTCAAGTTTCTATTGATGTTGATGACTTAAATTTCAAGCTTGTGCATTTCGAGGATGCGATGAAAGTTTAGATTCTCTTAATCACAAAAATTTTCTTGAACTTATAAAGCTTCTAACTTCTTACAATGAAAAGGTATGAATTCTTATTATACTTTTCAATTTCAAATCAGATTTTCTTTTGAATAGATAGAATTCACGTCTTTAATACTTTATTATTTTATTTTTCAAACTAGAAAGGTTACAATTGTTGTTCAAAGTAAAGTGCCAACGAATGTCTATTGTACATCACCAGATATTCAAAAAAAAAAAAAAAATTCTTTTGTTGTTCAAAAGTAAAGTGCCAACGAATGTCCTTATTGTACATCCACCAGATATTCAAAAAAAAAAAAAAGAGTTCTTTCTATCTTTTCAAAATAAATTAAAATGAGGAGATTTATCAATATGATAGCTGATGCAAAAACTTTGCATCATCTTTTAATGATCTCGTAATGAGTCCCAAAAGAGAACAAATTGCTCTTGTTTTTATTGATTTGTAGATAAAGCCATGGATTCAATACGCGAAAAGTTTTTACTTTTATTTGTGTATGATACATTAATGGCTGCAACCTCAAAAAAAGAAGAATTTTTTTATGTTCTTACTCGATATAATTTGTATTCATAATATTCAATTGATGCGTCCCACAAACTCGCCCACGGAGTTTACATCCTTGGGCTAGCGGTCATAAGCTGGTTCAGTCCTTCCCCTTACAAGCTAGCTTTTGGGGCGAAGTTAGGGGTCCCAGATCACTTTATCATTTGGTATCGAGCTCTGGCTTTCGTGGGGTCGGTGTCTCCATGGGGTTCCGTCAAGAACGCCGACTGAGGCAGTCGGGTCTTATGGGGTTGGGGATGATGCGTCCCACAATCGCCCACGGAGTACATCCTAGGCTAGTGTATAAGGCTGGGTTCAGTCCTTCCCCTACAAGTTAGCTTTTGGGGCGAAGTTGGGGTCCCAGATCCTTATCATTCCATGGGCAAGGATATGATGGGAGCGTAGTAACTATGAGAGGTCAATTGGAATGGCTTACAAGCTTTTGGATTTGCAATGAATGTCCTTATGCTTACTATATCCATTATTTAGTCCCATCAACTTACACTTGCCTTTGGTTGCAAGCATCTTGCCCCCGAGTTTTGCACTAGTTCATCAATTTCCCTTCTCCCAATTTAATTTTTATATAATCAATATTGTTTATTTGGCATTTAGTAGAAAGTCCATCCAAATGATGATTTTTAGAGCCTTAAGCTATAGAACTAATTATAGGATTGGTAATAATGATCTTGAATCAAAATAAGGAGGCTTAATCAAATTGGCACTTTAAAAGTGTGTAGGAGATATCTCATTGGGGGTTCTCATTTAGACTCTATTTCCTAGTTTTAATTAAATCTTATTCCAATCCAAACTTGTGTGGTTTTCTATTAAAATGGCTTGTAAACACCTGATTTTTGAATTCATGAAATGATAGCTTTCTAAATTGCTAATTGGGTACAAAAATTAGGATTTGGTAATGATTTTCAATCCGAATAATTTAGTTTTTTCATAATTATTTGTCCTTGTTGTTGGAAATTCATGCAATTATTTTATTAGTGTGATCATTCCATTGCATAAAATGATTTTTGGATTGTGAACTACAAAGTGGTACCTTAGAAAAAGCCTAATTGTGGAATTTAATGTGAATGGCTCCTAATTGCACCAAGTAAAAATGAAATGGACTTGATATGTTATTTTAATTTTTTGAAATATTTTTTCCTAATTAATATGATTTTCCCTTTTATAGCTTTAAATGGCTAAGATTGTAATTTAATAAGTAATTAATGTATTATTATAAATTCCATAGTATTTTATCAGTGTTTATTATTATTTATTATTTAATATTTGTTCAAATTATGATACTATTATATTTATTTGTATTTTGGTTTATAAAATTTGCTTTTTTTGTTAATTAAGTGGGCTTTATTGATATTGCTTTATTAGTAATAGGGCGGCTAACTAAAGGGGAAAAAGAGGAAAAAAATAATAAAAACATAAAGAGGGCGACGCCTTCTGTGCTCCAAGCAAGAGATTGCGGCTTCTTTTTGTTCTACACGCTAAAAAAAGAAAAAAGGAGACAGAAATTTTCTTTGATTTTCCAATCATAAAGAACTTGTGATCAAACATCAAAACAAATGAAATTTAAAGTTCCGTATTGGTTTGAATTAAAACTAAGTAATCAAAGGTACAATTAAAGCTTATAGTTTGCAGGAATGCTTTCCGTATCGATGTTAAAGCTTTTTATCTCAATAATCCGCATGGAGTTTTTAAATTTTTGATAACATATTTAGAAGTCAGCATGATTGAGAATTCTAAATCACTATTCGTTGTTAATTTTCTGTATGTTTTGTTTTTATTTGCGTGCCTGTAAGAAAGGTGCGAAACCTTCGAAAAATCAATTAAAGCCTAGGAAAAGGCCTGAATTTCGAAATTGAATTAGAACATTTGTGGTTAGTTGGAGGTTAGTACTCTTCATATTTGTGGCTTGATTGAATTTTTGGACATTGTTGTTGTGTTATAGTGATCATGAGGGTAAATTTTGGGACTTCCCTTATTTCAGTTGAGATCTTGTGGAAATTGGGGTTCAAACCCCATAATGTGCCAAATTGGAGTATGAAATGGATGTTGGTACTGTGTATAATGTGAAGAAATTGAAAAACCAATAAATCACTAGCCCTATGAAACTCACACTGCCGATATTTATAGGCCCATGTTTGATGTGGATTTTTGTTAATTATTTGAACCCCTATTACTTTTTTAATGGTGTTTATGTGACATGGTGTGATGATTTTGTGTGTTGGATGATGAGTTTTAGTCCTCTAACATTGGCTATTTGTAGAGGGGTCGAACCTATAGGGAAAGGGGAAGTGTGGTTATGGCCTTTTAACTCATGCACAATTGGAACCTGTTAAGGTTAATTTGGTTTATTAGTGAACATATGGTATGATTATAAATCTTAAGTTGAGTCATGTATGCTTTAAGCCCGAAATTAATTGATGTGCCTAAGTTCTTAGTTTGACTTATCTGCTTTATTCAATTAGCATACTAAGATGTTGTTTAATTAGCTTAATTGTTGTTACATAGCATATTGCAGTGTTATGAAATGCAATGTTTTGAGGAGTTACCAATTAATGAGTATGAATTGACTATGCAATGATTTAAGTTAATTTAGCTATGGTTAATTGAGTCTAAAATATGCATCCTAAATCGGTAAAAATGTTGTTATAAATAGTAAATTCAGATTGATTTTGAATCTGAGAATACATGAATTAGACTTGGGCAGGTTAAGATCCCAAAGGAGGCCGAACTAGTAAATGCAAAACTAAAGGAATTTGAAGAAGTAACATTGAATTGTTGAACTTGGGCAAGGTTAGATCCCAAAGGAGGGCTAACCTTAGGCCTGTTGGTTTTATTAAATGAAATGTTTAACTTCCTTGCATGTCTAATATGCTAAGGTATATGAAATAGTATTTGTTACTTAATGAATTAATTTATACATTGATTGGATGTGTTTAAGATATGGATTAAGTTTTTTTAAGTTGACTAATGTAACAATTTGTGGGGATTATTGTCTTGATACTTAAAGTATGCAATTGGAATGTACCTTATTGCATTAAGTACTAGTACGAAGTTGTGTGTATGATTCAGCCTAAGAAATAATATGCATGTACCTTAGAAACTAGGACTGGTTTGAACATGTTCCGCTAGGGTGTGCCTTTGTCTAACTTTTAATTTATGAAAACATATATGAGTTTAAACATGAGGTATATTAAGTATGATTACTTCGGTATGATTGTGTAATATGACTAAATGATGTCTCAAGATTATTCAACTGTCACGTTGATTGATAGTGTCTAGCTTGACTTGTCAATTGATCCTTAAATGAGTAATATTCCTAATTCATGTTTTGAATTGATTAAATAGTAAACTTAAGCTGCAAACTTAAGTTAGGTGGAGAACCAAATAGTATAAATTGGTAATGTTTTACTTGATTAATGAAGTTTCCAAATTTGAATAAAATTTGGCAATTAACTTAATTAGTAAAATGAGTTATAATTGACTAATAAATGAATGTTAATTGTATGATCCGTTCATGGCTAAAATTAAGTTTTTAACCTAATTGGATTTTTGAAATAGAATAATTTGATTATGTAATACAACTAAATTAAAGCAAATGAAGCTTAATAATGATATGGAATTGCAACGATTGAACTTGAGTTAGCTCCTAAGTATTTGACGACAACATATACCATGATGAACTTAAGAATAAATAACACTAAGAATGAATGTAATGCATGTAATGACTTAATAAAAAGCGTCTTATTTGCTTTGTATGTGATTAATTTAATGTTAGAACAATTGGTTTTGATTGGAAATTAGTTAATAAATTGGGGCTTTTTTTTGTCCAAACTTACCTAATTTATTTAAATTGAAGTTCCCTAAATATGCAATTGAGTATACTATGGATGCTAAATACTTGATTTAAATGAGAATTGAATTCTCTTAGCCTAATAATTAGGAATTGAGAACCGAATAGGCCCAAGTTATGCCATGTATGGAATTCCCTGATCATTGAATTGATAAGTACTAATTGGTATAAAACTTGAAAATATGATTGAGCCTTTAATGTGATGCCTTAATGCCTGAGGAATAGTCCTTTTAAGTGCTTAAAAATAATTAGAG
>NW_023591385.1:265405-330075 GCF_014843425.1 Jatropha curcas | reverse complement strand
TATATAAAGTCTGTAAATATACATGAAGCAAATATAAATCAAATGTATCCAACTGTAATTAGGGCTACTACAAAAGCTTTATAACCAAGCACTCAAGCCACTAACGGTTGGATGGCAAATTCCAGCCTATCAGAATATCAGCTCTCAGCTCCTTAACGAGTCCCGTATTAGTACGTCACATGAAGTGTAAGTCAAATGCATACTGTAAACAAGATGTATAGGGAGTGTGGGGATACTATCTGGAAGAAGCGGAATGAGCTGAAATCATATGAAAAAAGGCAGGTTATTTGATATCAATAAATTCTGATATACAACGTAATACGGTTGAAAAAAGTCCTTTAACTTCCAATTGTCTTTAAATATTTATTCTTCTATCTTTTCTTCTTCTACTCAGATTGAATTTTTTTGAAAATTTCAGCCAATTTTTGCCCTTGTTTCTTCGATTCCTCTGATGAGTGACAATTTTGAGTGAATTCCTGTAAGCGTCCCGTTCTCATGCCTACAAGAATTGCTCTCCCTTACCAACTAGAATGCTCGTTACTCCATTTTTAAACTGACATTCCCAATTAGAAATGCTTAAACGAAGTCTCAATTCCAAAATAATAAAAATTCGTAGAAACTCACAGTAAATTTACAGATATCTAAAGGTTTTAAAACTCCTCATGGAACTTTCTACTATCAACCAAGTAGAAGTAGCAGGATAAAAGAAATTCAATGAAAAGGAGGCACAGAAAAGGCTATTTTTACGCGGCTTGATGTTTCTGTCCTCACCTCCATCAAAAAAACAGCATCGAGTTATAGGGTACACCAGTTCCTTGAATGAATCCTCTGGAAATGTTACAGTCTTTGTGGAGTCGCAACATGAAAAAATATCATTGCCTGAATATATATAAATGTATAGTCACTGTTTGCAGCGCCATCACAAAGGGGCAATTCAAAAACCTGTTGGTCTTGTCATTAAAGCCAAGTTTAAGCCCTACTAACACGCACGGTTTCACCTAGGAAATGAGAAGCCAATCGTGACCATGACTGCACTAATGCCAAAAAATATGAATTATGGCTCTTGGAGATTTCACCAACTAACAAGGATTTTGAGAGGTCCATTGCTCAGAAGAGGAAAATTGACAATGATTGTCAATTCCTAAGTTGCTTATTCTAATATAAGTTTGGGATACCCGAGATATCACTATTTAAACCATGCATATGTTAATAGTTATAGCTATGAATGATTTTCCTAATATGACAATTATTTCTTTGTATTTTAATTGGAAATTTGCATAAATAAATTGTTTATTAGCAATGGAAACATAGCTTAAAAAAGAAATACACAACCAATTCTGATACCGGATTCCAATGAATCTGAGGTTTGGATGCAAATTGATTCAAAGAATGTATTTATCTATCTCCTCTCCTGTACCTGCTGGCATGCACATGGACTGTTTCCCAGCAAAGATTAATTGTTATATCCATAAAAACTAAGCTATGTACTGGCCTTGAAATCCGACTTCTTACCAACTATAGAAAGAAAAAGTTTTTGTCAACTTCCAAATCCGTAAATTAATGCCATTGAAAAAGAGCTGTCAGTTTTTTTTCCTTGAAAAGTGAAAATGGACAGTATATAGCTCATTGCTTCTTCGTAAAGTTAAGTTTTTTCTTGAATTTGCAGACATATTGAATTGAATTTTAAGTGATTAAGTGTTGCATCCTTCTCAGAAACATAAAGTTATATTGTGATTTAAATAAATTGTCAGTAAGTTATTTAAATGACAGCATCTGTAATCTTAACATGGGGAACATTATTTTATTATGTTGTGGAATTGTGGAATTGTAAAATAAAATAAGGAGTTCAGTCATGAGTTTATTAGTGAATAATTCATGATTAATTATAATAAAAGAATAGTGTGGTCTAACATAGATTCCCTTATTATAATTAAGTAGCCTGAATTTATTTAATTCCCCTGTCGGTCCCTGTAGTGCCACTTAATTAATTTGGAAAGTTAAAGGGTGTATTAAATAAATAGATATAATTATTTAGTTTTATTAAAATAATTGATAATTAATTTTATTAAATAATTTTTATTTAATTTATTTTAATAATTAAAAAAATTCTTTCGCTATCGAAGAGAGTTTTTTTAATATAGACGGGATTTTGAAACCTAAGAATAGAAAGGGAAAAAAAAAACGCCACATTATTATATTCTCTGCCATTCAGAGAGTTTCCACAAGAGAGATAGTATAGGGATTACTTGCAGAATGATCGTGGGTGACTCAAAGATCCTCTAAAAAGAAGACCGGTGAGCTCGATTCTGCGCTTCAGAGGTCAGTTTATTGATTTGTTTCGATAATGTTTTTTAGTTTGCCCTCATATGGTTTCGAAAGAGGGTTTGTTTCCGTTTCTTTATACCCGCTCCATACAATTGGTATCAGAGCCATACAACTGTATGATGGTGGCTATTTTGTCATGTTTCAATCGTGTATCTATAATCTGTTTTGATTGTTTGATTGGTACATGGTTACAAGAGAGCTTCAAGAGGTTTTGAAGGACAGTAGCACAAAAGTGCAGTATCTGGTACAACCCTTGTTTTTGAAACTGTGGTTTTTAATGGGCATTAATATAAAAAAAAAAAAGAAATAAAAAAAATATTTTGGGTTTTGTTTCGATGAACAGGAGAGGGGCAAGAAAAGACGAAAAAATAAAATTTTTTTTTGTTTTTGTTTTGAAGATCAGTAGAGGGGCAAAAAAAAAAAAAAAAAAAAAAGGCAGGTCCGGACGGGGGAGTCCGAAGGGCGGGCGGGAGCTCGAGCATGGAGAGGCGTAATCGGAAGGGTTTGAAGGGAAAAGGGGCAGCAGAGCGGCTTAGGGCCTTCTTCGTGAAGAATGAAGCTGCTGCTTTGCCCAAAAATCACGTCTTGGTCCTTCAATTTTTTTAAATTTTTATATTTTTTGACCGCTGAAATCTTTAATTTTTTATTTTTGTGAACCCTTCTTGAATCTTTTCTGTTATTAAATATTTTAAGCCCTGACTTTTAATTTTTTAAATATTTTACGCAGAATAGTCATCAGTTTATTCCGTTTTGGCCGCCCGTTCCTGGATTATTTAAATTATAAAAGTGACCATCTGATTGTTTCTGGTTTAGTTAAAATTGCTAGACTATTTCCGGTTTTTGCAATAATTTTTCTGTGGCCGCAATAGTTTTTCTGTTTTAATGCAAAAATAGTCGCAAACAAGTTCTGAAATTTGCGGAAATGGGCCCAAAATTTTTCCTCGTTTTTTGCAAGAATAAACCCAGAATGTTTTAATTTTTTTTTGCATTAAAATAAGAACCGAAAACACTAAAAATTTTAAGACATTTTTTCAACCAAATAATGGTTAAATTTAATTTTGGCAAAATTGTCGTTTAAAAATATATTATTCTTGCACATTTTGATTATAATTAATTTATTTTAATTTATATGATATAAATTAATTTGGGAGAGGTTTTTTTTAATTACTATTACTAGTTGTAATTAATTTGCATTTTCTTCCCCATCGGTATATGATGTAGGGTTTTAATATAATTACTGAACTATTTGTCCTAATTTGTCTGTATTATTTAACTCTGCCATTCTGAGTAAATTAATTAGTGACATGAATCAGATGTAAATTTCTCAACACATTAATGTTAATTTTAAGAAGCATGTTATGCTACGCAGACGAGTAGTATGTGCGCTCCGTCTGTTGAATCTAAATTTATAATATGCAAAACATGTGATTGGTTGAATTCTCCCCATCGAGGTTGCTGCTCCATGATGATTGTGAAATGTGTATTTTTTTTTTTTTTTTTTAGAATTGTGATATCAATGTTGTATATTTGGCAATTATTGATTTATTCAAATGTTTATTATTGATATGCTATTTTTTGGTTTAATGCCATGATATATAAGGAAATGGCATCATTCAGTCCCCTTCGCAAAAGCCATCTAATCCAAACAAACTGAGGGTCCAAACTAATGTTGAATGGAAGAAGAGAATTTGGAACATTTTGCTTACTGCTGGAGGAGTTTATAAAGTTTTTGTGCTTCCACGAAAGTTTGTCCTGAAAAAACCCGGTGAGGGTGGCCTTCTGAGGAGGTCACCGAAAGCTTACAGAAATGGTTTTAAAGCTGATGAGAAATGGCGCGACTGTTTACATTTTTGGCTTCTGTGTCAAATGTTTTGGCAACATCAAGCATCAGAAGATGGACACAGCTTTTGACAATGACTCAATAAATCTTAAAGGTTGATGGTTTGGAGATCAAAACTAGTGCAGCAAGTGCAAATGCAACTAGAGGAGAGATTCCTTAACTTCCAAAATGGGAGGAGGGAACGTCTAGTTATGACACATGTCATTGATAGAATCGGATGAGTCCTTCTGAATGACATGGAGGTTTCCTTAGTGGCTGAGGTGACAATGCTACACACAGATAGAAATTGATCTTGAACCACTTTGCCAGCCAGTTTTTCAGCAGTTTCGTTGAATCTCATAACAATGACAAGATGGATTTTCACTCTGTCTAAGTTGCTAGATGAGCTGGTGGGTCTGCTAGAGACTATCATAAGCAGGAGCTGCACCTGTTGTGCTTGTTGAGCGAGGTTCTTCTTCTGCCCAGAATAAGGGTAAGAAGAAGAAAAATGCTCACAAGGCTAAGCCTAAAACAAGTGGTGCATCTACTAGTGCAAGTGTTACTGTGAAAAAGCCTAAGGGTAAGTGTTTTCACTACAAGCAACCTGGGCACTGGAAGTCACAATGTCCAACATGGTTAGCCAAGAAGAAGCAAGGTATGTCTTTGTTTTATGTGCTGATAGTTGAAACTTGTTTAGCG
Source organism: Jatropha curcas (assembly GCF_014843425.1). The sequence goes on along the minus strand of NW_023591385.1, from coordinate 325,232 downwards.
GTGTTGACTATACTCCAATGGTGTGTAGATTCTGGAGCCACTAATCATGTCTGCAATTCATTGCAGGGGTTTCAGGTAACTCGTCAGCTAAATAAAGGAGATGTAAGCAGCATTTTTCTGGGAGATGGCACAGAAGTTGCAATTCTAGCTATAGGAAATGTTTCTTTGAATTTTGAGAATAATAGAACATTATTTTTGAAGGATGTTTTATATGTACCTTCAATTAGAAGGAATTTAATTTCAGTTTCTAGTTTGAGTAAGAATGGATATTCGGTTTGTTTTTATGAATTTTATGATGATTCTGTCGTTATTAAATTTAGAAAACAAATGATATGTTCTGGCTCAATGATTGATGATCTTTTTATTCTCAAAGTTTCACCTGAGCAAAGTTTCACCTGAAACTGCAAATTCCTAAGATATCTGAAACTTAATAACTTTGATGTCATTGTTTCCATTGAAAAGAAAACGTCTATTTGAATTTAGTCCATACTATTTGTGGCATTTAAGGCTTGCGGTCATATAATTTAAGATAGGATTTCTCTAGTGGTCAAGGATGGACCATTGAGTTTTCATTGAAAGTGGAGGCACTAACAACCGTGAATCTTGTTTATTGTTTAGAAGGTAAAATGACTAAGAGGCCTTTTCCTATAAAGGGTAATAGAACTAATGATGTACTTGAATTAATTCATTCTGATTTGTGTGGTCCAGTGAGTGTCCAAGCTAGGGGTGGTTTTGAGCATTTTGAGACTTTCACAGATGATTATTCAAGATATGGATACATTTACCTGTTGCGTCGTAAGTCTGAATGCTTTGAGAAATTCAAAGAGTTCAAGGCAGAAACGGAGAAACGACATGGAAAATATATCAAGTCGTTACGGTCTGACCATGGTGGCGAATACCTCTCTAGGGAATTCATAGAGAATTCATTACTTATTTATCAGAATAAGGAATTACTTCACAGTTGTCTACACCTGGTATGCTACAACATAATGGTGTAGCAGAAAGAAGAAATAGGACGCTTATGGATATGGTTAGATCAATGATGAGTTATTCAGATTTGCCCATTTCGTTTTGGGGGTATGCCATAGAAACAACAACATATATTCTGAATTTGGTTCCATCTAAGTCAGTACCTAAAACTCCTACAGAACTGTGGACTGGGCGGATGTGGACTGGGCGGAAAGCCAAATCTGAGACATGTTCGGGATTAGGGGTTGTCCAGCCCAATGTGCTGAAAGGGAAAAGCAGATAAAGTTGGAAATCAAAAAACAGACTTATGCTTCTTTATTGGATAGCGCTAGAGGAAACGAAAGGTGGTTTATTTTTTATAGTTCGCAAGATAAAACGGTCAATTGTTAAGCACCAATGCACATTACTTGATGGAGAGACTATATTAAAAACCCATATTCCCAAAAGTTCAATTAGCCTTGGTTATGAATTGAGAGAGAAAATAATATCAAGCTAAGAACCTTTCCATTAGACAACACCTAACCATCAAAATGGTTGGAGGCTGACATCCATTGCCTAGTCGTAGTGGAAGAAATTTAAGTCGAACCAAGTGAAATCAACATCAGCCTGGAATATTCAGTACCTAACATTCATTCTAACCACCTGAAAGTAGTGGGAGTTATGTAGAAACTGAAGTGGGCAGCTGTTGATCCAAAATATACAGGAGCAACATGTTGGGGCTTCTAAATTTCATTGCCTCCCTGGTGATGACGAAGCTATGTTGAAGTCCAGACATGAATTCAAGATTAGTCCCACCAGTCATGGACTGTGCCGACTTTACAGCACAAGCAAAGATGAAGGTGTGATTGCAGAAACCTGTAGTTACTTTTGTCGTAAGTGGGAGAATTATGACGACCACCGGTTTCGATATACACGTTTGGGAGAAGAAGCTTTTGATAAGACCGCCTGAAAAGTGAAATTGAATCCTGTCTGTCTAACGATGAAGCACTACAAATAAAGATGCTGATAAAGATGCTGATAAGTGGCTTGTAGCTATGAAATCTGAGATGGAGTCTATGTACTCTAATCAAGTCTGGGAACTTGTAGAACCACCTGAAGGGGTTAAACCCATCGGATGCAAGTGGATGTATAAGAAAAAGAGGGGTATAGACGGTAAAGTGCAAACTTAGAAGGCAAGGCTTGTTGCGAAAGGGTTTACTCAGAAAGAAGGGATCGATTATGAGGAAACTTTTTCGCCGGTAGCCATGCTAAAGTCTATTAGAACTCTTTTATCCATTGCAGCTCATTATGATTATGAGATTTGGCAAATGGATGTATGAGATTTGGCAAATGGATGTCAAGACAGCTTTCCTAAATGGAAGTCTTGATGAATGTATCTATATGAAGCAACCAGAAGGTTTCATAAACAATGGACAAGAAAATTTGCTTTGCAAATTGAATAGGTCCATTTATGGGTTTAAACTAGCATCTAGGTCATGGAATACTTGTTTTGACCAAGTGATTAAAAGTTTTGGCTTTGATCAGTGTCATGATGAGTCTTGAGTGTATAAGAAATGGAATGGTAGTAAGGTTGTTTTTCTGGTACTATATGTGGATGATATTCTGCTTATAGGGAATTGTGTAGGTATGTTGAATCAAAGATTGGCTGTCCCAACGTTTTGATATGAAGGATTTGGGAGAGGCTGCTCATATTCTTAGGATTAAGCTTATGCGAGATCGCAAGAAAAGGATGATTGGCTTATCTCAAGCACTTTTTATTGATACCATTCTTGCTCGTTTCAGCATGCAGGATTCCAAGAAGGGTTTTCTTCCCTTCAGACATGGAATCACTCTATCTAAGGACCAATTCACTCTATCGTATGAGGAACCAATGTCCTAAGACACCTGAGGAGATAGGGAAGAAACATGAAGGCAGTGTCATATGCTTCTTGCAGTGGAAGCCGCTTATGTATGCAATGTTGTTATACCAGACCTGAATCAGACCTGATATCTGTTTTGCTGTTGGCATGGTTAGCAGATTTCAATCTAATCCTGGGCGAGAACACTGGACTGCAGTCAAGCATATTATCAAGTACTTGAAAAGGACTAGGGATTATAGGTTAGTTTATCAATCTGACGATCTTGTACCCATTGGGTATACAGATTCGGATTTTCAGACTGATAAGGACTCTCGGAAGTCAACCTCTGGTAATGCTTTTGTCTTGGGAGGTGGAGCCATAAGTTGGAGGAGTATTAAGCAAACTTGTGTTGCTGACTCCACCATGGAAGTTGAATATGTGGCAGCTTCTGAAGCTGCAAAGGAAGCTGTATGGCTTAGGAACTTCCTTATGGATCTAGGCGTAGTTTCTTCAGTGCAATTGCCTGCCCCTATTACACTTATGTGATTATGTGGGGCAAGTTGCAAAACTCGAAGAAGGAGCCACGGAGCCATAAAAGGGCAAAACACATTGAGAGGAAGTATCATTTGATACGAGACATGGTTCAAAGGGGAGATGTGGTAGTGACAAAGATTGCATCGGAAAACAACCTGGCAGATCCTTTTACAAAAAGCTTACCAGCAAAGGCTTTTAACAGTCATGTAGAAGGAATGGGAGTTAAAGTTATTGATGCATGGTTATGAGTCTAAGTGGGAAATTGATAGAGATATACTATTAACCATGCATATGTAATAGTATAGCTATGAATGATTTTCTATTGACGATTATTTCTTTGTATTTAATTGGAAATTTTGTATTTTAATTGGAAATTTGCATTAAATAAAATGTTATTAGCATTGAACATAATTGGTGAATTAGTACAATTATTGTATGTATTTAATTGGAGCCAAGTAGAGAATGGATGTTAGTAATGACTGTTAAACATATTCTCTAAGACATTAGAAATAATGTTTATTGTTCTTAATCTTGATTTATTTTAATATGAGCAAACATTGATTGTCTTATGCTTTGATTCATTAAAGGATGAGTTTCATTATTGGAATAATATTCTCGGTGAATTGGGCAAAGCTTTTTGTGTTTGTGAAATATTAATTAATGATAGAATCAATGTCTCGGTTTAGAGATTGATGATGCACTTTAAGTAAGCTTATAAGGTTTCATAGTGTAAACCCTGCAGGTGGATTTTGAATCCGACACATGAAATAAATGAAATAAGTTGAGCGACAATCTTAAAGTTATATTGTGATTTAAATAAATTGTCAGTAAGTTATTTAAATGACAGCATCTATCTTAATCTTAACGCATTATTTTATTATGTTGTGGAATTGTAAAATAAATAAGGAGTTCAGTCATGAGTTTTTAGTGGAATAATTCATGATTAATTATAATAAGAATAATTCAGTTGGCAGCACAAGTGGGCATGTGGGAGGAGCTCTCAGGTTCGATCTCACCAAATACACCTACAGGGAGGGGCGAAGAGTCTGAAATGTGACTAAGTTCCAATCCAGATTTAGTCGGTCCCTGATAATAAGTCCTGCTTTTTGACAGGTTGATAGATACTATAATAAAGAGTGTCTGTTAGCAATTCATACTCATAACCAAAGAATACAAATATTAACTAATTTTCGGATATCGATGGTTTAAAAAAAACACTACGAATCATGCAGATAAAATTTGTTAAAAATGTCAAATCACCAATCCAAGGATCAGATGATGTGGTATTAAAACAGAACCCTTTGAAATTGATGAGGTTTGCTTGCTCTGGTTTCTCTCTCTATTTATTTGTTTATAGAGATATAGAGAGAGGAAGCTTTGGAAAATCCCATAATGAAGAGAGGGGAGAGACAGTTCACTCACTATGAGCTTATAACAAATAAGGTGGTTGCGTCCAATATGGGGGAAGAAGAGAGTTTTGATGTTTGGGTTGATACCTAAGGGCATTTTAGTCTTTTTATCCTAATTTAACAGTCAAAACTCTTACAATTGGATGGAAGGACTATTTAGAATGACAAACCTAAACCTCAGGGACGTGCTAAATATTTGACCAAACAATGAGTACTACTTAAATAACTTGGTCATACCTCAGAGACGACAACCTCCAGTTAGATGCCACATCTTTCTCGTTATCTCTGCTGGTCATGCTCAAAAAACTAAAAAAGCATATGACAACTTTTGGCATTTCATATGCAACAAAGTGTGGACGACAAAAATAACACAATAGAATATTTCTAGGAAGAGAAGCAAGCAAAAATTATGAATGAGATACTTTCATGTTATTCACCTGGGCTGCAAACATCGATTTTATGCTCAACTTTTCAAGAAACATCTCTGCAATATCCGGGGTTGGTGATCGTGAAGCAATAGCTACATCAATTCCCTTCTCTTTGAGTGCATATAATATGCCTTTAGCATGGGGATACAGAAATGGCATTTCACGTTTTGAGCGACATTCACTCACTGTGAAGTTACAGGATCCAAACTGACATTAGATCTCTAAAATTAAATATGCCTTTATGGACGAAACAGAATATCGTTATGATGGCAATCAAATCAAGCTTCAGAATTTTGTGAATGCCTTCAACTAATTGATATTGATGCTCCATTTTAAACGACAAGTGTTCTGATTGTTGTCGTTGGAGCACCCATGTGTTGGTTTAACTTGTTAACCTTTCTTACAAGTTGGAAGATGTTGATTTTCATTCTTTTGGTTCAATTTTGCCCTAAAAAATTATCAGTTGCATTATGGATACTTACAAAATAGCCAGAGACTAGTAATTGCTGCCTAGTTGCAGGTGATGAGCAAGAAATACTGCTTAGACCGCTTAGACCACTGGGCTAGCTACTAATCAAATTGCTACTTTCTTTTCTTACATGCTTATAGATTTACAATTTTGAATTGTGCAATTCTAGATTATTTTAAAGAATTATCAATTCAATTGCAGTATGGAAAATATACAAAATCTAGATTAAAAAAAAAAGGAAGAAAATTTGATACCCATAAACTAGTAATTCTTGCCTAATGGTATGTCCTAAATGAAGAGAAGCAAATGATGAACATGATCTGTTTACTAGAGACTTAAGCAAAGCCTTCTCTAATCCTTTATCTAAACCACTTTCTAGGATTGAGAGTATGTACTCTATCAAGAGCGAATCACATGCAATTCTAATAGGGCCTTCACTAGGATTGAGAGTATGTACTCTATCAAGAGCGAATCACATGCAATTCTAATAGGGCCTTCACTTGGTAGTCCAAATTCTTCTTCTGAAATCCTAAACAGCTCTTGGAAAATGTAAGTGTTGAGATATGTCAAAGGTATCACAAATCGCTTCCAGTCACTAGAGTAGACAACAAAATGGCCTTTACTAGCCACAGATGATGCCTTGGAATTGGATTTAGTCTCATTCCAATTGGGTTTTCGGAATGAAATTTTTCTCCTCCTAATTTCAGCTACGCTCTGCTACTTCCTGGCAATTTTCTTGAGTCTTCTGGTGCTGATCATGGTCAGTTCTTATTTTTACTCTAGAAGAAGATGAGGGTTTGAGAGAAATGCTTAGACAAGTACATCAATGGAAGTGGGTTGTGCGCTCTTATATATCTTGAGAAATTTCATTTTCTTTTTGACATTTTCTATGCAAAAGCATTGAATTAGCTGGTTTTGTGCAAAGATTTGGTTTTTAACATTTTTATTAGTAATCATACATACCAAAGTCTCTCAGGTTAATTTCAAATTAGTTAACAAAACAATGCAGTTGAAGACAGTTACATAAACAACAGTATAGCACTAGTCATTTTTGCAAGGCTAGTGCTTTGAATGAAAGCCAATAAAATTTCTGAGGATGAAATTATGGGCTAATGGGTTAATCACTTTGTTTGAAGTTTTTGGCACTTTTAGATTTTATAACTGTATTAGTATTTTAAAACAATTTATTTGATATTAAGTGAGAAACTATAACTTGTTAAATATATGTTAAATGTGAAACTATAACTCATTTTGTGGTTTGTATACAAAATAAAAATTATTCTTTATTCTTTTAATTAATTTTTGTAGATTATTTGTCACTGCGAATTACTTTTTGCATTTGCACTGAAACCACCAATTGAGTTGGAGTTCTAATGCAACATTATCTCTCTGGCAGAAAAAACATTAGATTTGTAAATAGCTTTCATTTAACATTGCACTTGTAAATAGTTATTGTAAGAGTATTATTTTTGTCCAATCCTTTTATTAGGTATTTCAATAATGATAGAAAATATAAATTCCGAAAGAAATGACTTACTAATCAAATGGAAACAAATTACAAGAATATATTCATGTAAGAATTAAATGGCTGATTTCACCAAGCTATAAATATTACATCTGATCGATAATACTTATAACATTTGAAATTTCACGTCTTTTAGGTAAACCATTAAATTTATCTAAATTACAATAAATTCTTGAGTAAATTGATTATATTACCCTTAATTTAATAGAAATTCTCTAAGAAAACGATTAAATTGAAGTAATAATTATTAGTTATATACAAAGGGTAAACATGAAAAAAAAAAAAGATTTATTACTCCTTAAAATCACTTATTACTCCTTAAAATCACACATGTGACAAGTATTTTGAAACAGACTATATTCTCAAATGTGACAAGTATTATAAAATAGAGGTCGTAGTAATTTATCCTATTACAAGTATTATTGTTAAATACATTATGTAAACGTGAGATGTATCTTTAAAATCAATCAAAAAGAAAATTAACTTGGTCTAAATGCAAATAACTAAAAGAGAAAAAGACCTGTGGTTGTTCAGATTTCTAAAATCTTGATCAATGTGCTGCATCTAATTTTAAAAGAAGAGAAGCATTAGGTATAAATTTTTCTTGAATAATAAATTTTCTGAAACTGTACATGTTAAACTAAAGATCTTCAAAATTTATAGGGATACATTTTTATTATAGAAAATTAATTCTTAAAACACTTAATATCAAATAAAGAATAATCACACTCATCTCTTTGAGTAGACAACAAAATGACCTCTACTGGCCATAAAAATGCCTTGGAACTGTTCCTCTTGCAATTGGTTTTTGTAAGCGAAATCTGTGCCTTCTACTGCCTGCTATGTGCAGCCACTTGCTTGCAATTTTGTTCAGTCTTCTTGTGCTGATCATGCTTTTTAATTTTAACCCAGAAAAAGATGGAAGGATAAGAAGAAATGCTTATAGTCCAGTGTAATTTTAACCCAGAAAAAGATGGAAGGATAAGAAGAAATGCTTATAGTCCAGTGGAAGGCTATAATTAATCATCTTGGTGTTGAGATTTTCTATGGAAAAACATCATTTATATTAATTAATTAGCTGGTTTTCAATTGTTAGTTTTTGTATTACTTCTTATCAATTTTGTTAGCAGGTCATAGATCCCTGAGTCGGAGTATTTAACTTATTGGTGTATTTGTTCTGCAAAATATAACAAAAGTATGCAGTTGATGAACCGACACTTCCTCTATCCACAAACATAAATTGTTTTAAGATAGTTGTTTTGTCTACAAATATAATATCTAAGAGTAATTAATAAGATTTATCCTTATTTGTATTAAATAAAATAACTATCTCTATAATTTTCTAAAGTGTAATTTAATCAAATTATTTAACATTTTGTTATAATTTAAGAGAATTAATTGTTTTCCTAATTACTGTGCAACAACCTTAAACGACCTATATTTGTGGATAGAGGAATTGTTACATATAACCAACAATATCACGTCATTTTTCGAAGCTAGCACTTCAGGTGATGGAAACTAAGTAAATAAACATGAATCTAAAAGATTCATAAACATAATACAAACGTAAATCTAGTTAAATACATGAAAGAGATAGCTGACAAGAAAAACTGTTACAGCAGCATTGAAATGAATGTGTATTTTATTGCCATATGTATTAGTTATAGTAAGATTTAATGTCCTTCTAAAACAATGTGACAATGCAATGCATAAAAGAACTGAAAAAGAATCTAACAAAGTTCACCTTGGATGAAAACAATAAAGCATATAAAAAGATGCAAACAGTTCCAACATACGAAGAATTAATGAGTTCTCAAAAAATTTACATTTGAGATCATTTTAAGAAATAATGAAACTAGTGAGAGCCCATTGAAGATGTTGCATTTCATTTCAAGTTTAACCAAATTTGTAGAATTGCAATTCATATTTGAAGGTTGGAGTTAAAAAAAAAAAATGTCTATTTTTGAAGGTTTGGATATAATTATAATTTTTCAAACAATGTTGAATTTTTTTGGCATTAAGGCCTTTCAAATTGTGCAGAAGCAGAAGATTGCATAAAAACAAGGAATTATGGCTTTCTCTTTGATAAAAACAAGTACATAACAAGGAGCAACTAGTCATGATTCAATTTATCAGAAGCTTCCTCTGGCTTTTCATGTACGGAATGTACTATATTAGCAAGATCAAAACATTGAATGAAAAACAAGTAGACAACAAGCCTTAAGCTTAGCAAATAAAAGAAAATGACTACACCAAATATGTAAATGATCTATAACAAGAGGGATTAGACAGTTCAACAGAATGTGCTTAATTTGAAAATGATCTATAACAAGAGGGATTAGACAGTTCAACAGAATGTGCTTAATTTGATGCAGACAGTTATAACTCGACACATTCTTTGAAGAGTTTCCAGCTTGCATTAGCCAAAGCTAGTTTTTCTTTTGATTTATACCAATCAGAATTTGCTTTCTTGACATCTTCCTCCATCTTCTCTTGTGTTTTCAAATTCTCGGATACCATTTTACTAGTGTTTTCCAATTCATGTTCAGCAGACTTCTTATCCTCTTGAAGCTGCTCTTTCTTGTCATTCAACTGCTGAATTTCAATTTCTAGTTTCTCCACTTGTTCTGAAAGACTGCAAACCTTATCCTTTAAAGAATTTATCTCTTCTTGTTTTTGAACTAGACTTGAATTCAACATTCTAGACTTCTCCAAAAGAGATGTTCTTTGGGCTTGAGTTGTTTCTGCTTCAGTCTTAGCCACAGGAACAATCTCTTTGAACTCTACTAAACGAGAAATAACATTTTCTAGACTTGCCTTCGCAGATAAATTTGGAACATTATGCATAAGGTTACTCGCAACTTTTTCAATGACATCAAAGGCATTAGCTTGATGAATGGATTCTAATGACATGTTGAAGTATTCTCTTAATGCTTCTTTCTGTTCTTGCAAAGACAAAGTGCCACTGGGCAGAGGAGTTGCTTCTACTTCTTCTTCAACTTTTTCAGTCTTAACAAACCGATTTGGTACCAATATCTCTTGCCTTCTCTCAATGGATTGAAGATTCTTATCAGGAGCCAATCCAATTTCCCTTCCAGGTGGTGTTGGTTCCTGTAAATTAAAGTTATAAATTTTATAAATCATTAGTATCTATTATTTTTATGTTCCATGTGGAATCTTTGGATCCCCTTTTCTTCCTTTTATCTTTTTGAGAAAAACTCTAAGAATAAATTTACGGTCACTTGTCAGAATAAAGTCCATACCTTTTCTATTTTCTTTTGGGAAAAGTTTTCTTTCTGTGGATTAATATCTGGCTTGGAGGATTTTTCAGAGTCTTGCACTTCTATTTGAGGAACTTTAGTCGGATTGGCCTTTAGAGGGAGAACTCCATAATCTATTTCCTGACAATCGAACACAAAATTATATCAGTAAAAAACATATCTAATTACATTAATTTCTAAAAGACTAATACCAAAATAATTTCATTGAAATGCACTTGCTGAATTAGAAATATTAATAACGAAAAACCAATCAAATTGCTTACCAAAACGTTGAGTCTTCTATGCTCACGCAGCAACAAATTGTCAGTATCAGAAATAGTTATGGTAAATTCATCTATAAGAACCTTCATTCCAACTTTTCCTAGGAAACCACAATCAAGTAGTAATTTCCTAATTCTCATTACATTATCATCATTCATCTCCTCGAAGAAACATATAATGTCCAAAAATAATTTCTTATCCCTGTTTGTTTGTCCGTCGATATTTATGTGAAGCACATTCATCATATTTTCATTCAGATTGCCAACCGATATGATTATTCTACTTCCAGGACCAAACCAATCTTGCTTTCTAGCAAAAAATACCAATTGCTCTAGTTTATCCACTTCATGAACAATTACATGTACTTGTTTATTGTTTTGCAATTTTTTCCTTCTGAGATTGCTTTCTCTTGTACTATCCCATATCTTTCTATCCCATTGCAGACTGCAAAATTTTATAGTGCCAATTTCTTCGCATTCTTCATAAAACTTGAGTTTCATTTCCTCTAATTTAGAATTCTTCATAAAACTTGAGTTTCATTTCCTCTAATTTAGACTTCAATTGGTGTAGTTGCTTGTCAACACTTGGGCCAGCCTTTTTCAGTTTATATAGTATCTTTTTTCCAATTACTCTAATGAGCTTTGACTCGGACCTGCAAAGGAGACAGAAAACAATTACATACTCAGGAAGCAATAGAAAAAAAATCATAGAAATAAGTTGTTGGTATTACATTGAAAGGGTAGAGGTGAATTGGATTACAACCCGTGAAATGAAAATTCTATAATGTAAGACTTCCCAACACCCAATATTGGTCTACTCCTAATACCTTATTAATCAAAAACAACTTTTTGATTAAAATGAGGGTATTTTTTAGTCTGCACGGACAAAAAAAAAAAAAAAAAAAGAGAAAAAAAAAGGTGGAAACACTTTTCCTCCTCAGGAAAGAGCACATTACATATCATTTGGCTTGTCCCATCCACTTATACCACAAACTGTTTTAAGAGCATTTCTCCACTTATCAACTCTTCGCTTCTTGAAATTCTTGTCATGATCTCTAAAGATTTTCTTGTAAGGACCAGTTTGTTCAGCGACATGGTATGGTCTTACATCATAGAAAACTGGAAAAATCATGTGTCCCAGAAGCTTGTTACACTTAACAATCTTTACAAGCTCATCCAAGCACCATTTTGATGCAGCATAATTCTTTACACTTAACAATCTTTACAAGCTCATCCAAGCACCATTTTGATGCAGCATAATTCTTGGAGAAGACGATGATCGATGTTCTAGATCTTTCGATTGCTCGAAGAAGTGTTTTGGTGATGCAACATCCTTTTTCTAGGTTTTTGTCATCTCTGTATGCCTTAATGCGCCTCTCAACTAGACCTGCGTATAGATGGTCAGTGAAGTTGTAGCGGGTGTCCTGACCTCTAAAGCTGAGAAAGACCTCGTACCGCCATGTCGGTGTAGGAGGTGGAGTAGAATGTGGTGGAGGATGCGGGTAAGAGAGAGGGAGTTCTTCTATGCCTCCCACCTCCATAGCCATTGAAGGTATTGTCTTTGATTAGTATAATACTGTACTACCTTAATAATTAAAAAGATAAATCAAAATTCGCTTTTATATATATATATTATTTGGTAATATATACATTTGATATTGGGATGTATTGGATTGGATTATTGGAAGATGGGGTATTAGATTTGGACTTGCTAGCCAAGAGTAGGTAAACATCATAAGTTCTTCGACCAACGTGATAATAATGACGCACATCTAATCTAAAATATCTAAAAGACAAGCAAATAGAGATCAAGTGACTTGATTTAGCCGGAAGCAGAGTGTCTATATCACTACCTAAATTTATTGTTTTACCTAACTTTTCTTTCAAATCTTATATCTAGAAGGATAGGATACGAGAGTACTCGTAAAAAAAATTAAAAAATTTACCTAACTTTTCTTTAAAAATTAATTATTTTATAACCTAAATATCCTAGTACTAAATCTAAATTGATAAGGTTTTAATTTCATTAGCAAATACTGGATCAACATTTAACATCAAGATCGCATTCATGTGTAACCACAAGCTTAATTAATTACGTTGGAAATTAACTGCATAAATGGCAAATAGCTATTTCGACTTATTAGTTATGCTATGTATAGGCTTGGTGTGAAAAAATTAATCCAAAAAAAATCCTATCCATTTACTCCCGATTTTACGACTTTAATTACATATTAAATCATTTTGCATATGAAAATTAAAATTTTTTAAAATTTTCATTTTTAATAAAAAAAGTATGTAATATTATTAAAATTAGTAAATTAATATACACAATGGATCATCTACAAAACTCAGACGCCACAAGATCAATGTTGTAGTAATTTATCGATGAATTTATGTATTCTGTTTATTTATTATTATTATTATTATTGTATTTATTTCCTAACAACTGTTAAATGTAGCATCGGATATTGTGCTTAACATTAATGCACCTTGACTTAGCGAAAGCCATTTCATTGATTAGCCATCTGAACCGAAGAACCTTCACGTACATGACAGGACCATACACTGAAGAAAATAATTTAAGCTTGAAATGAAAAACAAATGATATATGTTAAATATTATCAACCTCAAAATTATTTCTAGTCTTTTTTTTTTTAATAGAACTAGGAAATATAATCATGTTCAAATTCAGTGTACTTTTTAGAGATCGAATTTTTAATTTTATTTTCACAGAAATTAAATTCGCTTCAACGAGATAAGATCGATTACCAAAATTGAGGTCGCATATCTCTCCAATCAATGTCTTGTCGGTAATTTCTAGTGAATAGCTGAATGCGAAAAAGACTGGGAACTAACTCGCATGCAGATGAAACCAAGCCACCAAGTTTTACCAAGATAAAAACCAATATTGAGATCGTATATCCCTCCGATCAATGTCTTATCAGTAATTTTTAGTGAATAGCTGAATGCGAAAAAGATTGGGAACCAACTCGCATGCAGATGAAACCAAGCCACCAAGTTTTACTAGGACAAAAACCAAAATTGAGGTCGTAAATCTCTCCAATCAATGTCTTGTCGGTAATTTTTAATGAATAGGTGAATGCGAAAAAGACTGGGAACCAACTCACATGCAGATGAAACCAAGCCACCAAGTTTTACTAGGACTTTTGTCTAGATCATAAAAGAAGAATAAAAGAATACTCAGTTTTTTTTATTATTTTCTAAATTGACTTGGAATAACTATATCTGTTACTACTAAATTTTACTTTGGTCTTTAATATTATTATTTTTTAATTTATTGGACAAAATGTTAAGAAAGACATTAAAAATTGAATTGAAATCCCCTGAGGACGGTCTTCATAAACACTCCATAGGAAACATTTTACCCCCTTTATAGGCATGTCCAACGTGAATCCGAATTAATCGAATCAGTGAATTTTAGATGCTGAATGATTAAAATAAAAAAATTAAATTGGAGTCCATATACAAGGACATAATATATTCCATAAATATCAATAACCATGTGAGAATAAATTATATTTTTTTTTACTATTATTATTTTCATCTCATCGGAGAAATAAAAGGATCATTGTAAACTAGGCGTAATTAAATTGATTGTAAAGAGCGAGAGATCTTGAGTTTGATTCTACTCAATCACAAGAATATTCATCAATTAATTTAGTGAGCTAAGGGAAAGACCCTGTTCGTATTTTATAGTCTATCATGTTATTTTGATTCATTGAACCTGTCAATAAAAATAAAAAAACATAAAAATCAGAAAATGATTTATCAGTAACTATATAAAGTCTGAAATATAATATAAATACAAATCAAATAGCATCCAATTGTAATTAGGGCTACTATCAAAGCTTTACCCCAATTGTAATTAGGGCTACTATCAAAGCTTTACCAAACACCTCAAGCCTAACGGTTGGATGCAAATCAGCTATCATATATCAGCTCTCAGCTCCTTAGAGTCCGTTTAGTAAGTCACATGCATACTTTAAACAAATGTACAGGGAGTATGGAGATACTATCTAGAAAAGCGAATGAGTGAAATCATATGAAAAAGGCAGGTATATTTGATATAATAAATTCTGATATACAACGTAATATGGTTGAAAAAAGTCATTTACTTCCAATGTCTTAAATCTTTATTCTTTCAATCTTTCTCCTTCTTCTCAGATGAATTTTTTGAAAATTTCAGCCATTTTGCTTGTTCTTCTCTGATGTAGTGACATTTTGAGTGAATTCTGTAAGCCCCTGTCTCAATGCTCCAAGATTGACCCCCTTACCAACTAGAATGCTCGTTACTCCCATTTTTGAAACCTGACATTCCAATTAGAAATAAACCTGACATTCCAATTAGAAATACTTAAACAAGTAAACTCACTCCCCAAAATAAATAAAAATTCTTAGCAGCTCACAGTAAATTTACGATATCTAAAGGTTAAACTCCTCATGGAACTTTCTACTCACCAAGTAGATAGCAGGACAAAAGAAATTCAATGAAAAGGAACAGAGTAAAGGCTATTTTTACCGCTTGGATGTTTCTGTCCTCATCATCAAAAAACAAAATCGATTTATAGGGTACACCAGTCCTTGAATGAATCCTCTGGAAATGTTCAGTCTTGTGAGTCCAACTGGAAAATATCTCCTGAATAATTAAAATGTGTAAGTCACTGTTGCAGCCACACAAAGGGGCAATTCAAAACCTGTTGCTTGTCATTAAAGCAAGTTCAGCCTATAACAGAGCTTGGTTCACCTAGGAATGAAGCCAATCGTGACCATGACTCAAAATCAATCCAAAAAATATGAGAGATCACCAACTTAACAGGATTTGGAGGTCCATTGCTTCAGAAGAGGAAATTACAATGATTGTCAATGAAGTTTGCTTATTCTATATATAGTTTGAACTTTGAACAAGCAGACGCTAGTAATCTCAAGTGATTCCAACATTTTGAAACATTAGTGCTGTTACTTGGCATGTTATGCTTATATGAATATCTAATGCACTGCCACCCAAAGAATTCACACATTTTTCTGAGCGGGACACGAAGAGAAAGAAGGAGAGTAATTCAGGGATACATTAGTTTACAAACCTTCCAGTAGATTGCCACATCTGTTCTCTCGTTATCTCTGCTGGTCATGCTCAAAAAAGTAAAAAAGCATATGACAACTTTTGGCATTTCATATGCAACAAAGTGTGGACGACAAAAATAACACAATAGAATATTTCTAGGAAGAGAAGCAAGCAAAAATTAAGAATGAGAAACTTTCATGAAGCAATAGCCACATCAATTCCCTTCTCTTTGAGTGCATATAATACATCAATTCCCTTCTCTTTGAGTGCATATAATATGCCTTTAGCATGGGGATACAGAGATGGCATTTCACGTTTTGAGCGACATTCACTGTGAAGTTACAGGATCCAAATTGACATTAGATCTCTAAAATTAAATATGCCTTTATGGACGGAGCAGAATATCGTTATGATGACAATCAAATCAAGCTTCAGAATTTTGTGAATGCCTTCAACTAATTGATATTGATGCTCCATTTTAAACGACAAGTGTTCTGATTGTCGTCGTTGGAGCACCCATGTGTTGGTTTTAACTTGTTAACGTTTCTTACAAGTTGGAAGATGCTGATTTTCATTCTTTTGGTTCAATTTTGCCGTAAAAATTATCAGTTGCATTATGGATACTTACAAAATAGCTAGAGACTAGTAATTGCTGCCTAGTTGCAGGTGATGAGCAAGAAATACTGCTTAGACCACTGGGCTAGCTACTAATCAAATTGCTACTTTCTTTTCTTACATGCTTATAGATTTACAATTTTGAATTGTGCAATTCTAGATTATTTTAAAGAATTATCAATTCAATTGCTATATGGAAAATATACAAAATCTAGATTAAAATTAAAGAATTATCAATTCAATTGCTATATGGAAAATATACAAAATCTAGATTAAAAAAAAAAAGAAGAAGAAAATTTGATACCCATAAACTAGTAATTCTTGCCTAATGGTATGTCCTAAATGAAGAGAAGCAAATGATGAGCAAGATCTGTTTACTAGAGACTTAAGCAAAGCCTTCGCTAATCCTTTATCTAAACCATTTCCTAGGATTGAGAGTATGTACTCTATCAAGAGTGAATCACATGCAATTCTAATAGGGCCTTCACTTGGTAGTCCAAATTCTTCTTCTGAAAGCCTAAAGAGCTCTTGGAAAATGTAAGTGTTGAGATATGTCAAAGGTATCACAAATCGCTTCCAGTCACTAGAGTAGACAACAAAATGGCCTTTCCTAGCCACAGATGATGCCTTGGAATTGGATTTAGTCTCATTCCAATTGGGTTTTGGGAATGAAATTTTTCTCCTCCTAATTTCAGCTACGCTCTGCCACTTCCTGGCTATTTTCTTGAGTCTTTTGGTGCTGATCATGGTCAGTTCTTATTTTTACTCTAGAAGAAGATGAGGGTTTGAGAGAAATGCTTAGACAAGTCCATCAATGGAAGTGGGTTGTGCGCTCTTATGTATCTTGAGAAATTTCATTTTCTTTTTAACATTTTCTATGCAAAAGCATTGAATTAGCTGGTTTTGTGCAAAGAGTTGGTTTTTAACATTTTTATTAGTAATCATACATACCAAAGTCTCTCGGGTTAATTTCAAATTAGTTAACAAAACAATGCAGTTGAAGACTGTTACATAAACAACAGAATAGCACTAGTCATTTTTGCAAGGCTAGTGCTATGAATGAACGGCCAATAAAATTTCTGAGGATGAAGTTATGGGCTAAGGGGTTAGTCACTTTGTTTGAAGTTGGCGGCGCTTTTAGATTTTATAACTGTATTAGTATTTTAAAACAATTTATTTGATATTAACTGTGAAACTATAACTTGTTAAATATATGTTAAATGTGAAACTATAACTCATTTCGTGGTTTGTATACAAAATAAAAATTATTCTTTATTCTTTCAATTAATTTTTGTAGATTATTTGTCACTGCGAATTACTTTTTGTATTACACTGAAACCACCAATTGAGTTAGAGTTCTAATGCAACATTATCTCTCTGGCATAACAAATATTAAATTTCTAAATAGCTTTCATTCAGTATTGCACTTGTAAATAGTTTTTGTAAGAGTATTATTTTTGTCCAAATCCTTTTATTAGGTATTTCAATAATGATAGAAAATATAAATTCCGAAAGAAATGGAAACAAATTACAAGAATATATTCATGTAAGAATTAAATGGCTGATTTCACCAAGCTATAAATATATCATCTGATCCATAATACTTATAACATTTGAAATTTTACGTTTTTTAGGAAAATCAATAAATTTATCTAAATTACAATAAATTCTTGAGTAAATTGACTATATTACCCTTAATTTAATATAAATTCTCTAAGAAAACGATTAAATTGAAATAATAATTATTAGTTATATACAAAGGGTAAACATGAAAAAAAAAAGTTTTATTACTCCTTAAAAACACACATGTGACAAGTATTTTGAAACAGACTATATTCTTAAATGTGACAAGTATAATCAAATAGAGGTCGTAGTAATTTATCCTATTACAAATATTATTGTTAAATACATTATGTAAACGTGAGATGTATCTTTAAAATCGTTCAAAAAGAAAAATTAAGTTGGTCTAAATGCAAATAACTATAAGAGAAAAAGACCAGTGGTTGTTCAGATTTCTAAAATCTTGATCAATGTGCTGCATCTAATTTTAAAAGAAGAGAAGCATTAGGTATAAATTTTCGAGAATAATAAATTTTCTGAAACTGTACATGTTAAACTAAAGATCTTCAAAATTTATAGGGATACATTTTTATTATAGAAAATTAATTCTTAAAACACTTAATATAAAATAATGAATCATCACACGTTTCTCATCTCTTTGAGCAGACAACAAAATGACCTCTACTAGCCATAACAATGCCTTGGAACTGTTCCTCTTGCAATTGGTTTTTGTAAGCGAAATCTATGCCTTCTACTGCCTGCTATGTGCAGCCACTTGCTTGCAATTTTGTTCAGTCTTCTTGTGCTTATCATGCTTTTTAATTTTAACCCAGAAAAAGATGGCAGGATAAGAAGAAATGCTTATAGTCCAGTGGAAGGCTACAGATTATATATCTTAATTAATCATCTTGGTGTTGAGATTTTCTACGGAAAAACATCATGTATATTAATTAATTAGCTTTCAATTGTTAGTTGTTGTATCACTTCTTATCAATTTTGTTAGCAGGTCATAGATCCCTGAGTCTAGTATTTAACTTGTTGGTGTATCTGTTCTGCAGAAAAGAACAAAAGCATGCAGTTGATGAACCGGTACTTCTGTATCCACAAACATAAATTGTTTTAGGATAGTTGTTTTGTCTACAAATATAATATCTAAGACTAATTAATAAGATTTATCCTTATTTGTATTAAATAAAATAACTATCTCTATAATTTTCTAAAGTGTAATTTAATCAAATTATTGAACATTTTGTTATAAATAAAGAGAATTAATTGCTTTCTTAATCACTGTGCAACAACCGACCTTCTAAAGTGTAATTTAATCAAATTATTGAACATTTTGTTATAAATAAAGAGAATTAATTGCTTTCTTAATCACTGTGCAACAACCGACCTATATTTGTGGATAGAGGAATTGTTACATATAACCAACAATATCACATCATTTTTCGAAGCTAGCACTTCAGGTGATGGAAACTAAGTAAATAAACATGAATCTAAAAGATTCACAAACATAATACAAACGTAAATCTAGTTAAATATGTTACAGCAGCATTGAAATGAATGTGTATTTTATTGCCATATGTACTAGATATAGTAAGATTTAATGTCCTTCTAAAACAATGTTACAATGCAACGCATGAAAGAACCAAAAAAGAATCTAACAAAGTTAGGTTGTTTTTGATTCAGCAGAAGATTCACCTTGGATGAAAACAAGAAAGCATATAAAAAGATGCAAACAGTTCCAACATATGAAGAATTAATGAGTTCTCAAAAAATTTACATTTGAGATCATTTTAAGAAATAATGAAACTAGTGAGAGCCCATTGAAGATGTTGCATTTTGAGATCATTTTAAGAAATAATGAAACTAGTGAGAGCCCATTGAAGATGTTGCATTCATTTCAATTTTAACCAAATTTGTAGAATTGCAATTAATTTTTGAAGGTTGGAGTTAAAAAAAAAAAGTCTATTTTTGAAGGTTTGGATATAATTATAATTTTTCAAACAATGTTGATTTTTTTTGGCACTAAGGCATTTCATATTGTGCAGAAGCAGAAGATTGCATAAAAACAAGGAATTATAGCTTTCTCTTTGATAAAAACAAGTACATAACAAGGAGCAAGCCAACTGGTCATGATTCAATTTGTCAGAAGCTTCCTCTGGCTTTTCATGTACAGAATGTACTATATTAGCAAGATCAAAACATTGAATGAAAAACAAGTAGACAACAAGCCTTAACCTTAGCAAATAAAAGAAAATTACTACACCAAATATGTAAATGATCTATAACAAGAGGGATTAGACAGTTCAACAGAATGTGCTTAATTTGACGCAGATAGTTATAACTCGACACATTCTTTGAAGAGTTTCCAGCTTGCATTAGCCAAAGCTAGTTTTTCTTTTGATTTATACCAATCATAATTTGCTTTCTTGACATCTTCTTCCATCTTCTTTTGTCTTGCCAAATTCTTGGATACCATTTTACTAGTGTTTTCCAATTCAAGTTCAGCAGACTTCTTATGCGCTAGAAGCTGCTGTTTCTTGGCATTCAACTGCTGAATTTCAAGTTCCAGTTTCTCCATTTTTTCTGAAAGACTGCAAACCTTAACCTCTAAAGAATTTATCTTTTCTTGTTTTTGAACTAGACTTGAATCAAACATTTTAGACTTCTTCAAAAGAGATGTTCTTTGGGCTTGAGTTGTTTCTGCTTCAGTCATAGCCACAGGAACATTCTCTTTGAACTCTACTAAACGAGAAATAACATTTTCTAGACTTGCCTTCTCATATAAATTTGGAACATTATGCATAAGGTTACTCGCAACTTTTTCAATGACATCAAAGGCATTAGCTTGATGAATGGATTCTAATGACATGTTGAAGTATTCTTTTAATGCTTGTTTCTGTTCTTGCAAAGACAAAGTGCCATTGGGCAGAGGAGTTGCTTCTACCTCTTCTTCTTCTTCTTCAACTTTTTCAGTCTTATCAAAGCCATTTGGTACCAATATCTCTTGCCTTCTCTCATGAAGAATCTTATCAGGAGCCAATCCAATTTCCTCTTCAGATGGTGTTGGTTCCTGTAAATTAAATTTATAAATTTTATAAATCATTAGTATCTATTATTTTTATGTTCCATGTGGAATCTTTGGATCCCCTTTTCTTCCTTTTTTCTTTTTGAGAAAATCTCTAAGAATAAATTTACAGTCACTTGTCAGAATAAAGTCCATACCTTTTCTATTTTCTGTTGGGAAAAGTTTTCTTTCTGTGGAGTAGTTTCCGGCTTGGAGGATTTTTCAGAGTATTGCACTTCTATTTGAGGGTTGGAGAGACGAATTACTTGGTGGTGACCATTTGATAGTGGCTTCAAAATCTTTGTGTCAACTTTAGTCGGATTGGCCTTTAGAGGGAGAACTCCATAATCTGTTTCCTGACAATCAAACACAAAATTATATCAGTAAAAAACATATCTAATTACATTAATTTCTAAATGACTAAAACCAAAATAATTTCATTGAAATGCACTTGCTGAATTAGAAATATTAATAACAAAAAACCAAATCAAATTGCTTACCGAAAGGTCGAGTCTTCTATGCTCATGCAGCAACAAATTGTCAGTATCAGAAATAGTTATGGTAAATTCATCTATAAGAACCTTCATTCCAACATTTCCTAGGAAACCACAATCAAATGGTAATTTTCTATTTCTCATTACATTATCATCATTCATCTCCTCGAAGAAACATATAATATCCAAAAATAAGTTCTTATCCCTGTTTGTCTGTCCATCGAAATTTATGTGATATACCTTCATCATATTTTTATTCAGATTGCCAACCGATATGATTATTCTACTTCCAGGACCAAACCAATCTTGCTTTCTAGCAAAAAATACCAATTGCTCTAGTTTATCCACTTCATGAACAATTACATGTACTTGTTTATTGTTTTGCAATTTTTTCCTTCTAAGATTGATTTCTCTTGTACTATCCCATATCTTTCTATCCCATTGCAGACTGCAAAATTTTATAGTGCCAATATCTTCGCATTCTTCATAAAACTTGAGTTTCTATCTTTCTATCCCATTGCAGACTGCAAAATTTTATAGTGCCAATATCTTCGCATTCTTCATAAAACTTGAGTTTCATTTCCTCTAATTTAGAATTCAATTGGTGTAGTTGCTTGTCAACACTTGGGGCAGCCTTTTTCAGTTTACGTAGTATCTTATTTGCAATTATTCTAATTAGCTTTGACTCGGACCTGCAAAGGAGACAGAAAACAATTACATACTCAGGAAGCAATAGAAAAAAAAAATCATAGAAATAAGTTATTGGTATTACATTGGAAGGATAGAGGTGAATTGGATTACAACCCGTGAACTGAAAATTGTATAATGTAAGACTTCCCAACACCCAATATCGGTCTACTCCATATACCTTATTAATCAAAAACAACTTTTTGATTCAAAGGAGGGTATTTTTGACTCTTCACGGACAAAAAAAAAAAAAAAAAAAAAAAAAAAAAAAAAAAAAGAGAGAGAAAAAAAAGGTGGAAACACTTTTCCTCCTCGAGGAAAGAGCACATTACCGATAGTTTGGCTTGTCCCATCCACTTATACCACAAACTGTTTTAAGAGCATTTCTCCACTTATCAACTCTTTGCTTCTTGAAATTATTGTAATGATCTCTAAAGATTTTCTCGTAAGAACCAGTTTGTTCAGCGACATGGTCTGGTCTTACATCATAGAAAACTGGAAAAATCATGTGTCCCAGAAGCTTGTTACACTTAACAATCTTTACAAGCTCATCCAAGCACCATTTTGATGCAGCATAATTCTTGGAGAAGACGATGATCGATGTTCTAGATCTTTCGATTGCTGGAGAAGACGATGATCGATGTTCTAGATCTTTCGATTGCTCGAAGAAGTGTTTTGGTGATGAAACTTCCTCTTCCTAGGTTTTTGTCATCTCTATATGCCTTAATGCGCATCTCAACTAGACCTGTGTATAGATGGTCAGTGAAGTTGTCGCGGGTGTCCTGACCGCTAAAGCTGAGAAACACCTCGTACCGCCATGTCGGTGGAGGAGGTGGAGGAGGTGGAGGAGAAGGTGGTGGAGGATGCGGGTAAGAGAGAGGGAGTTCTTCTATGCCTCCCACCTCCATAGCCATTGAAGATATTGTCTTTGATTAGTATATTATTTTACTAGAGAGAAAAAGGATTGAGCTCGCTATCAGAATTAGCTAGTCTTTTAATTTATATATAGCAGTTTCAGACTCTCAGTGTTCAAGATAACTTAACAAATATTATTATTATTATAATTATTATTATTGTAGTTGTTGTTATTATTATTATTACATTAACGTGATTAGCTCGCTGTCAAATAGTGTGATCTGATTGGTTTTCTCACTTATATGAAGAGTGAGAGATCTCGAGTTCGAATTCTTTCAATCACAAGTGTTCTCATAAATATTTAATTAACATTTGACAATTGGTATTTGGTTGAAATAGTGTATTTTTTATTTTTTATTTTTTATTTATTAGGAGATTCAATATTCGAAATAATGTTATGGGCTATGTAATAAAAATAATATCTCTTGGCTCACTAAATTAGTGAAAACTATTATTATTATCTAAACAATTAAAAAGACAAATCAAAACAAATCTTATTGGCTTTTATATATATATTATTTGGTAATATATACATTTGATATTAGGATATATTGGATTTGAAGATGGGGTATTAGATACGACCTATCAGGCCTCTCAATATGTAAATAAAAACATGATTAGCTGGCTTATGTATAAAAAAAAAGAAAACATGATTAGTTAGCTCATACATAACTAATTGACATTTGATAATCGGTATTTGGTGGAAATAGTGTATTTTTTTATTTTTTATTTTTCATTTATTATGAGATCTAATAGTCGAAATAACATTATGGACTACGTAATAAAAATAATGTCTCTTAACTCACTAAATTAATGAAAACTATTATGACTACCTAAATGATTAAAAAGATAAATCAAAACACATCTGATTGGCTTATATATATATGGCTTATATATATAATATTATATATATATTTATATTATAATAATATATATATATATATATATAGTATTATTTCATAAATATAATACATTAATAATATTATTTCATAATATATACATTTAATACGCTTTTATATATATTATTTGGTAATATATACATTTGATATTAGGATGTATTGGATTGGAAGATGGGGTATTAGATTTGGACTTGCAGTCCAAGAGCAGGTAAACATCGTGAGTTCTTCGACCAACATGATAATAATGATGCACATCTAATCTAAATTATCTAAAAGACCAGCAGATAGAGATCAAGTTGACTTGATTTAGCCAGAAGCAGAGTGTCTATATCACTACCTAAACTCTTTCAAATCGGATAGGATACGAGAGTACTCGTAAAAAAAAAAGGAGTTGACCTATCCCTTCGATCAATGCGTTGTCGGTAATTTCCAGTGAATTGCTGAATGTGAAAGAGAAGAAAGATACAAAATTGTCCTGGGAACCAACTGACGTGCAGATGAAACCAAGCCACCAACTTTTACCAGGACTTTTGTCTGGATCAGAAATGAAGAATAAAAAAAGACTCAGTTTTTTTTATTCTTTTCTAAATTGACTTGGAATAACCATACGGCTAGTACTAAATTTTATTTTTGTCTTTATTATGATTATTATTTTTTTAATTTATTGGACAAAATGTTAAGAAACGCATTAAAAATTGAATTGAAATCTCCCGAGAAGTGAAATGGGACGACGGTCTCTGTAAACTCCCAGTGGGAAATATATTTTACCTCTTTTGTCCCGGGAACCAACTCACATGCAGATGAAACCAAGCCACCAAGTTTTACCAGTCTTTTTTTATTCTTTTCTAAATTGACTTGGAATAGCCATATCGGCTAGTACTAAATTTTATTTTTGTCTTTAATATTATTATTTTTTTAATTTACTGGACAAAATGTTAAGAAACGCATTAAAAATTGAATTGAAATCTCCGGGCAAAATGGGATGACAGTCTTTGTAAACACTTAGTAGGAAACATTTTGCCTCTTTTATAGGCTTACCCAATGTAAATTCGAATTAATTAATCGAGTCAGTAAACTTCGGATACCGAATAATTAAAATAAAAAAAATTAAATTGGAGTCCATATACAAGGACATAATATATTCCATAAATATCAAGAACCATATGGTAATAAATTATATTTTTATTTTACAATTATTACTTTCATCTCATTTGAGAAATAAAAGAATCATCATAAACTAGGTGTAACTAGATTGAAACTAGGTGTAACCAGATTGATTGTGAAGAGTGAGAAGTCTTGAATTCGACTCTACTCGACCACAAAAATTTTCATCAATTTGATGAGCTGAGAAAAAATCCTTAACCCTATTTTATAATCTATCATGTTATTTTGATCCATTCACCTCTCAAAGAATAAAAAATAAATAAAACAGAAAATGATTTATCAGTAATTATATAAAGTCTGAAATATAATATAAATACAAAACAAATAGCATCCAATTGTAATTGGGGGCTACTATCAAAGCTTTACCCAACACCTCAAGCCTAGCGGTTGGATGCAAATCAGCTATCAGATATAAGCTCTCAGCCCCCTAGAGTCCGTTTAGTAAGTCATATGAAGTGTAATCAAATGCATACTGTAAACAAATGTATAGGGAGTATGGGGATACTATCTGGAAAAGAGAATGAGTGATATCAGATGAAAAAAGCAGGTATATTTGGTACAATAAATTCTGATATACAACGTAATATGGTTGAAAAAAGTCCTATACTTCCAATGTCTTAAATCTTTATTCTTTCAATCTTTCTCTTTCTTCTCAGATGAATTTTTTGAAAATTTCAGCCATTTTTGCTTGTTCTTCTCTGATGTAGTGACATTTTGAGTGAATTCTGTAAGCCCCTGTCTCAATGCTCCAAGATTCATTTGAGTGAATTTTGAGTGAATTCTGTAAGCCCCTGTCTCAATGCTCCAAGATTGACCCCCTTACCAACTAGAATGCTCGTTACTCCCATTTTTGAAACCTGACATTCCAATTAGAAATACTTAAACAAGTAAACTCACTTCCCAAAACAAATAAAAATTCTTAGCATCTCACAGTAAATTTACGATATCTAAAGGTTAAACTCCTCAGGGAACTTTCTACTCATCAAGTAGATAGCAAAATACAAGAAATTCAATGAAAAGGAGCACAGAAAAGGCTATTTTTACCGTTTGGATGTTTCTGTCCTCATCATCAAAAAACAGCATTGAGTTGTAGGGTACACCAGTCCTTGAATGAATCCTCTGGAAATGTTCGGTCTTGTGAGTCCAACTGGAAAATATCTCCTGAATAATTAATGTGTCAGTCACTGTTGCAGCCACACAAAGGGGCAATTCAAAACCTGTTGCTTCTCATTAAAGCAAGTTCAGCCTATACCAAGGCTTGGTTCACCTAGGAATGAAGCCAATCATTACCATGACTCAAAATCAATCCAAAAAATTTGAATAGGTTCTTGAGATCACCAACTTAACAGGATTTGGAGGTCCATTGCTTCAGAAGAGGAAATTACAATGATTGTCAATCAAGTTTCCTTATCTTAAATATAGTTTGAACTTTGAACAAGCAGACGCTAGTAATCTCAAGTGATTCTAACATATTGAAACATTGATTGTCAATCAAGTTTCCTTATCTTAAATATAGTTTGAACTTTGAACAAGCAGACGCTAGTAATCTCAAGTGATTCTAACATATTGAAACATTAGTGCTGTTACTTGGCATGTTATGCTATGCTTATATGAATATCTGATGCACTGCCACCCAAAGAATTCACACATTTCTGAGACACAAAGAGAAAGAAGGCAAGTAATTCAGGATACATTAGTTTACAACCTCCAGTTAGATGCCACATCTTTCTTGTTATCTCTGCTGGTATGCTCAAAAAAGTTAAAAAGCATATGACAACTTTTGGCATTTCATATGCAACAAAGAGTGGACACAAAAATAACACAATAGAATATTAGTAGGAAGACACAAGCAAAAATTAAGAATGAGAAACTTTCATGTTATTCACCTGAGCTGCAAACATCGATTTTATGCTCAACTTTTCAAGAAATGTCTTTGCAATATCCGGGGTTGGTGATCGTGAAGCAATAGCTACATCAATTCCCTTCTCTTTGAGTGCATATAATATGCCTTTAGCATGGGGATACAGAGATGGCATTTCACGTTTTGAGCGACATTCACTGTGAAGTTACAGGATCCAAATTGACATTAGATCTCTAAAATTAAATACGCATTTATGGACGGAGCAGAATATCATTATGATGGCAATCAAATCAAGCTTCAGA
The DNA here is from genome assembly GCF_014843425.1 of Jatropha curcas. The sequence goes on along the minus strand of NW_023591385.1, from coordinate 297,869 downwards.
TATATTTTTGATTGGGGAAAAACGATGCATGGCTCGACAATTAATCAATGACAATGCTATAAGATAATATATTTTTATATGCACGACATGCATGCACATCTTATATATATCCACATACATAGGCAGTTGATTTGCTTTAGTTAAGTGAATCAAAATCAATTAGTACTAATTAAAAGCAGCTGAGAATAAAACCTTTCCAACATGCAAAAGAAAGCACAAAGCAAAGGTCAAGGAAGCAGAAAAAAAAGAAAAAAAAGGAAAACCACGTATTCCTTTTGAAAAGCACACAAGACTGCAGTGTTTTAAAGCTTGATACTTGATGATTGAAACAAGCCAAACTATGAATTTCTGATAATCCAGTCATACGTATGCTAGGACTTTGTATGTCATTTATCCAATATATTCAATTTGAAAAGGAGGGAAGGAATTTTCACATTAATTGAATTTCTTTATAGGCCAATACTCTCAATCCTATTGACATGCAGCCTTAGTAGGGAGACTTCTAACAACTTAACATTTCTGCATTTTGTTACTCATCAAACTTGAATCTACAAACAAAACAACTAGATACTATCCCAGCATAAGGCAACATAAAGTAATCAAGAACCAAAGCCTTGGGAAATCAACAATCAGTTAATTCGGAAATTCAAAATCCAGAACTTGAAAATTTACATCGACACAAAGTCATGCTTTATTTAAGCTAAACAGCAGCAAGGAGACCAAAAAACTTCATATCCCTAAACCCCAATCTATTTGTCATTTTGCTTCCTGTTCCATGAGATTGAAACCAAACCAATATTTGCATTTCAGAAAGTTATGATATGTAAGCTATCAAGGGTTATTGCTAATTGAACAACTACAAATTACCCATAATCGAGTAGGATAAGATGAGATTCACCAAACCTATATTTGGCAAAACAAACAACCAACGTTTCAATGAACCACGTAAACAGAACCCACTACACAGAAACCAAAATATAAATATTCCCAATTCAAATTTCAATTATTAAGAAGCCTTTAGCACGTTAGAATGGTGCAAGTTGTAGTATCTGATTATTCAACTTTACTTTATAGAAGTAATTTGTGAAAAACACAAACTTGGCAGTGAGAGAGTACCAATAAAAAGGCCAGAGGGTGTAATCGAGATCGAAGACGACCAATCTGGGTAAGATTTGAAACATTCCTATTACCTGCAAGGCTTCGCTTTTCACCTTCTCCTCTCCCATGGCCATTTTCAGCTTTGATTGGCTTGTGTACGTCGGACGAAATGCAAGATTTTTTCAGCATCTCTCATTCGGGTTTATACTCTAATGATAAGCAAAACGACACGCCAATCTCACCTTTGATTGCCATGAATTTTTTATATTTTTTAATTCGAAATGAATTATATTTTAATATTAAAATATTATATATTCAATTATTATGAAAAATGATGATTTTATAATTAATAATCTAATAATTAATGTTTAAATATTTAATATTATAGATAATTCACGTTAGTTTAGACAAATTAAGATTAAGAGGCTATTTGTTTCGCAGCTTATTGAACATCTAACTTATTCAAATGATAAGAAATACTATACATTTATTTATCTATGCTAAATTAATAAATTACATATATAAATTTGCAAATCAAATTTTGTTCATTTATTTTTAGACCTGGTTCAATACAATAGATAATAAAAAAATAAAATTGTCCATACAATTATAAAATTACATTATACATCACTTATTAAATCATTCGGCTATCAATTCTTAATATCATTCAACTCAATAAAATAATGAAATTCATTTCAAATAAACATCATCTTCAAGAGTCATTATCTATCTTAAGAACAAATTTGCAATTACTTGTTTGATTAATGTACTATTATTAACGAGTAACAAAACATGAATTGATATAATTTAACTATGATATTAGTCATAATTTAGAAAATTAAAAAAATTTGGTAATATCATAATTTTGTAACTTAAAATTTTAAATATTTCAGAATGTCAATGTGTATTCTTTTTTTTTTTTTTTTTAAATTTCAATGTGTATTTCTTTTTTTTTTTTTTTTAAATTGTAGCAATGTTTTTTTTTTTTTTTTTTTTTTAAATTGTAGCCAATGTTTAACAAAATTGTAAAAATGAGATATTCTATTTTAATTTTTATGAATAAACAGCAATTGCAATCTGAAAAATAATATGATAAATCTTCAAAATTATATCTAAAAATGCCATCAAAATTTTTTTTTGTTGGATACAAGGGAGGGAGAGAGCCCCAAAAAAATGCCATCAAAATTTGAATTCTTCACTATACTTTTCCTTCTAAAAAATATTAAAAAAAATTAAAAATGAATAAAAAGATCAAGCAACCTAATTGTGTCAATCCAGGGATTGATCAGAACCTCGAAGGAAAATCATCAAAACAGTTCAAAAGGCAGATCATTCAAAAGGTTGACATTTCATTTTGCAAAAAGAATTCTTCAGTATCTCTGGGGTCATTTCCCCACTACAAAAAAACAAGCAACTTGTTTCCTCGCTTTTTCTATATCTTTCTATTCTATTTGCCGATCTATAAGCTAAATATTGTTCCTTTTCATAATATATACTTGGAAAATATTTGCTATTTACAGCAAGTTCCTTGTAGGCTCCTTACTAAGTTACCTTCCACTTTCTTGAGATGTCAGCTTTGAACTTTTCACAGCCAGTTCATCTGATTCTGCCACTAAATCTTTCTTGTCCATTGGCGCACTACTTTTTCTGACAATGTTTTTCCTTGACTCAAACTCTCCATCGGATTGGGCAGGATCATTTCCATTTTCCTCTTGGGAGTCATCAACAATATAAGTGGCAAGGTCCCCAGTTGCAGTTGAAGAAGATTCTTGTCTCTCAGTTTCAGTTGGATGACCAAAGCCCTCAAATTCTGGATGGGAAGGATCCTCATCTACCCCTATTTCCCAAGATTTCCTGGACCCACTGGTAGAGATTTCAGAACTTGAGGCATCATCAAAAAGTTCTTCAGCCTGCTGCAAATAACTCTGTGTCCAGGACGTTCTCAAGGATCTAAGATCTTCACCAATATATGAAGTTGGAGGTTCAGTCGCTGACTCAACAATATGGCAACAATCTTCTGTATCTGATGATGAATCAGAGATTTGCTCACAAACTTCTTCTGCCTCCTGTTCTCACAACATGCAAAAGTTCAATTAGTTTCGCATTTCAAATAAACCCAGGACAACATTCTACCTCCACTTCTGCCAAAAGGTTCAACCAGAAGGAATGATCATAAACAGTGAGACAATGTTTCATGATTTAAATTATAATTAGATCTCAGGAGAATGCATGCAGGGACAAAAATAAAAATAATGATTTTTTTTTTTTTTTTTTTTTTTTTTTTTACAATAAAATAATGATTTTTTTTTTTTTTTTTTTTTTTTTTTTTGGATTTTTTTTTTTTTTTTTTTTTTTTTTTTGTGGATAAGGAGATGAATGGATCCTGCTATTAACTTCTCTTAGCACTGTGAATCTGATGGGTTACGTCAGCATGCTTTCATTTGCAATACATGATAAGGTGAAGAAAGTTGTGGCTTGCAGTGCTTTGAACAATTGTCCGTTGATCACAATATACAGAGTCGACTAGAAACTTTAGCTGCCTAAAATAAAGTCGTATCGATTAATTTATTCATTTATTTTTTTGTTACAGTTTTAACTTTGGACTACGACTAGGTAAGCTAGTATACAATCGGCCTGCACGGCTAGACTGCAGAGAATGGTGGGATTGTAATGATCCTAGTTGAAAAGTATAGGATCAGGATCCCACATTAAGGAATAGGACTTTGGTGCGGAATTTATACTCAATTGATGCCTCCAACCTCTACAGTCAACGTGTTTTCCCAAGGTTCATATTAAATTACACCTTAATAAAAGACCAAAAAATTGTATACCTTTATTGGTGACATGAAATTTAAGCGAGATGCTCTCATCTGTGAGTAATTTCCGCGGGAAAATTTTCTTGTACTAGTTTCCGGCTCAAATGACTTCCTGGAATCCAATCCTGGTACTTCAACTTGTTGCCACCCCTCTGTCAGCAGAGATTTTGATGGAAGTGAAATCTCAATCCCCAGTTCATTATTAAGGCTTGAAGAATCAACCCTACACATTTCCAGTGAACAGCATCTCTCTGTTAGAAACTCTACCCCAGTTTCTTGCTCACCTGCAATGACAAACTGGGAGTGAGGATGTTTATCAGTGGATTCCACTTGAGAACATTTCTGAGTCTGCTCTTCAAGAATTTCACAAATTAACTTCTGGATATGTGCCCGTTTCAGAGAAGCCTCTGCAGGTAGAAACCAATTCCTATTAAGCTGCACATAGGTTAAAAAAAATCATGACTTGGTAAAATTATTTCACAGAGACAGAGAGAAAAATTGAGAAAGCATTGCCAAATATAAATACAACAGATGGTGACTATTGATCTAGTTAGGATATTGCATGAAAGTATTTGAAGCAATAATTTTCATCAAAAGGAATTTGCTATCAAAGTGAATAACTATATTGTTTCCTTCCGCGTAATCTGGTTTACCAAGATGAGGCTTTCAAGCACCATCTCACATCTGAAAATGATTGAGCTGAAGAGAAGGAACACAGTCAAAGCAAGAGGGTTTTAATTGACACAATCATGTGATCTCAATAAAGGTTTTACAGACCCTGCCTGATCATTGAATCAATAAAGGCAAAGAGTCAAGGGTCAAACGATAAACAAAGGTTGAACCGAAATTTTATTACATATCGTATAATAATTTACTATTAGTAACTTTAAATAAAAATCATATATGTGAATCAAAATAATCGAAAGTAGAAAAATTTACTGAAATAAAAAATATTATAATAAATAAAGGATAGCATTATTTAGAGAGTGCACCATCTTAATGTCAGAGCAAGAAATTTTTTATAATACCATGATGACTTAATTGCACTTAGCGAACTTAAACATACATTTAGCATTAAACAATACCAAAAATGATAAATTGATATTAAAATGAGTTGATAATATTGAAATAGTAGTTAATAAGCAAAATTTTTAAATAGAAGCACTTCACCATCTAGGCAAACAACAGAAATAATATGAAAAAATAAAAATAAAAAAACATTGGGAAATTTTAACAAACACTTCGTAAGCATATATATTCAACACCACAAAATAAATTTTCTTGCGCAAGAATATTATAACAGGAAGGCAACTGTCTCCAAAACAAAATTACAACTCAATAACATTTCAAATTCGAAAATATTGCGGCTAGGATTTAGGTAGAAAAACAAATTAAAATATAGAACTTAAACCTGTACAAACAAAGAAGTAAATTCTAAATCAGCAGTGTTTACAAATGTTCTTCTTGTTAAAACTCACCAGGTTGTTCAAGAGAGTTTTTAATGGTGAAAGATTGGTAAAACTCTTCAATGGCGCCCATATTCAACAATGCCTTTATACAGTGATGACCGTGGTGATGGTTATATGGTGAAGATGAACATTATTATGGGATCAGAATGGAAATATGGTATTTAAATAAAATATTTGACTAAAAATCAATTAAATAAATAAGATTTAGTATCCAAAATAATTCTAGAACAGGAAAAAAATTGTAGAGGGAAGAAGAGAGGAGTTAGGTTTTGAGAGAGAAAACATGAGATTTGTTGGGCAATTAAGTCATTAATGTGTCATAAAAAATTGCTTGCTCCGACGTAAAGATAATGCTATCTAGAAATAATACTACCTAAATAAATTTCACTATGATAATTTTTTTCAACAAATAAGTGAAATAAATATTATATTATAATATTCCAAATAAAGTAAATAGTCGAAAAGTTTTAAACAATTAATAAATATATCTATGCTAATAAATAATATAAGAGTGGTTTTTAATAGATTTGATACATGATAAATTTTATGAATCAGATACTTTTTAGCCTTATGAATGAGTGAGATCATTGAATAAAATCACATTTATAAACAAGAGTGAAACATTTAATTTGAGAAAAATAATATTCTATAAGATAAGAAGAAAATTTAAAATAAACTTATTGATAAATCATGACTACAGTTTTTGCTGGCAATGTTGAATAAGGAGTGATGTAAGAGTTAAGACAAAATGTAACTTTTAAATAATATTAATTTGTTCAAAGTAATTTAACACAACAAATTGCATATTCTGGCAGTTAACACTCAGGTGACATTCACCACAAACAATAAACATTTTGAAACAAATTTCAATTTATTAATGAGTTGCCAGCAAATAAACCAAACTCAGGTAGGCTCCTCTAAACCCACTAAACACAAAGGGGTGTTTGGCCAGTTGATGACTAAACCCAGTCAGTTCACTTAGTCAAAATTCCCGGTTTTGACCATTCTAGGTAAACGTCCAACCTGAATCAGAAATCTGACCAGCTCCCGAGTAATCCTATTGCATGGACTGGTCTAGTTCGAGTTTGAAGACCATGGATTTCAACTTCAAAGCCTTTTGAAGTGATTTCACTAGTTCACAGTATCATAGGAGGGTACTAGTCTGCCAAATTTTCATCTTGTTTTTATTCTCCAATCAATAAGACGACGCATCATTATCCACACCATAATTCTCTTTTCCCTCAAATTATAAAAGCTCAACAGTTGCACATACACATATCACAAGAGCCAATCTCCTCATCAATAATCACTAGGTCTCCCCTTCCATAACCCAGACAGTCCAAGACAAAGTAATGCCAGGATCACAGTTGTCACAAGTTAATGGAATTCCTAGATTAAATTACCTAGAACAAACAACATTCAGTTAAACAAGTCAAATTTAGATAGTCTTGTTACAGAATTTTATCACAAAGGTGATTTCTGGCTATAATGTTTTATCACCATCCAAGAAAACTGAAATCAGTATGCAATAAAAGAAAAAAAACCCTAAGCAAATCAAAAATAGGATAAAGAAATGAGATAACATACAAAGTTTGAGAATTCTGTTATCTTAAAAGGGCTGAAGTTGATAGGAGCTTCCTCAAGGAACAATTCAACATAGTGCAGCAAGAAGAGGCCACAGTCAAACGAATTTGCCTGCTGTGGCATCTGAAACAAAACCGTTGAAAAAAATTGAATTAGTATATCTTCTCAACTGTAGAAATCCCTGATTTATGCTTTTCTTGAAAATAGTATATTTAAGATAAAAAATTCAAAGCAAATTAGCAAGGACGCAGAAATTTGGAAATGCAAGCTCCAGACTTAAAAAATGTTAACCAATCTTAATTTTAACCCTTCTATTACCCAACGAAGCTAAAATATCTCCAACCCCATGAAGATTTGCAAGGAGCTCTTTTCCTTTTAGAACTCTGTTTTGCATAACTCACAGTATAAGTGAAATCCCCTGTATGTAATAGTTGTCACAGTGTCTTCACATGCCAAGCAATTATAGCCTAGTTTAAAATCTCTTATGCCATTCCATCACTTAAACATAGAAATGGAAAAGCTCATTTGATTTCAGCGTGAGAACTATTTAATTTGAGCTAAACCAAATAAAACCGCCATAATTCCATTTTCTGATTATTATCTCCAAATTATTCCTTTCCAAAAAAAAAATAAATAAATAAATTACTTCTCATTTGCTCTGTGGGAAATTAATCTTCCATCCAAAGCCTGAGAAATGGAAGAAAACATACAAAGAGTGTAAACTACAAAATTAAAACTCCACCGATTTTTATTTAAAAATCAATCAAGGCACTCATGATAAGTAACTTCACAAACTAAGGCAAAACCTCAAGTGGGACAAATCGTAAACGTGAGAACTTCAAAGATACATCATCCGGAGTGTCATTATGCCTCTCTTTCCACTCTTCGCACAGGTAACTGTCACGATATATAAAAACGAAGAATGTAAAACTCAAAGAAAAAAAAAATCAAACAACATCCTTTAAGACTACAAATTTAAACAAAAGCAAACAAATAAGAACAATCTTGAAATAAAATGTAAAAAATTCTCAAAATAGTTTAAATGATTAATGCAATTACAGTTTTCCTGTCCCACCAACTTTAGTTAGCACATTCAACATTTAAGTAGCATTTACGTTTGTTAATATTCACATTGGGACAACCTATTAAATATTAGAACAGATGTTAGTAAGTAAATTGCATTGGGGGAATTGCACAGGTAACAGTACAGTACAACAGGAGATAGGATTTGCGGTGGGAAGAAACAGCTCTCAAAATTCTGGGACCTATGCTGCCCTTTGCAATTGTGGAATGCCAATATTCACATTTGGTTAATAGATACGCAAATGGTTCACATTAATCTTTGGCTCAAAATTATCCAGAATTTGGTTTTTTAAATATGTCATGTTAGTATCATTTCCAGTTGCCCATATGCAGCCTTTTGCAATCATGGAATGGCAATATTCACATTTTAGTTAATTGGTTTGCAAATTGTTTGTATTCATTTGTCTTCAAACTTGTGCAAAATACAGATTTTTAAATGTTTCATGCCAGTATGATTTTACAGTTGCCCATACTGACATCCATTACAGTTCAGTACCCAAAAAGTTGATGAAATTATATTTGTGGCATATTAAGAGATGAAGTATTTCCATGCAGGATCTTTACAAACAACAGTTAGTTAGGCAAAGTGTTTGGGCACAGAAAAGAAGCCAAAGTTCTTTGGAATTTTGCTTTCTTTGTGGCCATATGGAGTTTTTGGATGGGAATGAATGCAATTATTTTCAAAAACAAGATCTGTTTTAATTTGCTATAGAACAAGGTGGTCGTTCTAGTTTCTCTGTGCTTATGCCTCAACAGCCTTAGGGGGCGATGACTGAGTGTTACTCAGCTTCATTGGAGAGAATCACATATTGTCTTGTGTTTATCATCCAATTATGTGTTGGAAATTATAAGGGTAGACTTTTCCTTCAAGTTGCTACCTTTGCTTACAAAATATTGTATCTGACTTTGGTATGCCCACTATTGGTAGCTAGCTTTACAGCATAAACTACTTTCAATTAAAGAAAGAAAAACACCATCTCAGCTCTTTAGGTCCACTAGTGCCAAGTTAATGAAAAGGCAACAAAATATTACTGCCACCATCAAGAATTTTACCTTTGAATAAGATTCTTTAGGCCCCTATGACTTCCTTTAATAGAATCCATGTGCAAGATGCATGGAACTCGAAGTGCCCTTTCACTTTCATCATCTGCAAGATTGTGAAGAAACGAAAAGGAATATGGAGATTAAGTGAAACTACCTAGAAAATGCATTAAAATCAGAAGTCAAAAGCTAAATCAAGTAAGTCCTTGCCTATAAAACAAGCCACATCACCCGGATGACAAACGACTATCAAACTCCAATGAAGACTGCAACCAACATCACATGTTGCATATAAGCAAAAAAGTAACATTAATATTTTCCTGTTCCCCAGCAAAATAAATGCAGAAGTATTTCCTCACCTATAGTTTACAGGAATGAAAATGTAATCCTTCTCAAAAAGGTTCACTTTCTTTGTCCATTTACGAACTCGTTGAAATGCTGCCCTACCCTCACAGGCACTACGTGGGTCCTTGTCAAAGTCAGCAAGCTTCCGAAAGAAAAAACTATTGAAGAAGTGGAACCTATGCTGGTCTTCCGGTTGAATTTTATTCTTTAAATATCTGACAGTAGAACATTATCAATAGATCTAGTAAATATCTAATAGTTCCCATAACCCAAACAAAGCAAATTATTGGCCTCTGCTATAAAGCCCCTTATAACAAATAGACTGAAAAGTGAAAACAACAATTTGACAACATTGTAATCATACTTGAAACTGGTCAGGAAAGAAAATGAACTGAAACCACTAATTGTTTTCCAGGTATTAAGATTATTTGTCAGAATAGTAATTCAACTGTGAATAATTGTCTATTTCCTCCATTTAATGCTGTCTAATTGGCCCATGATAAATGGGTACAAATGCTTGCAATCAGTTTACCCAAATAAGCACAAGAAAGAAATGCATAAAAGAATTGATTTTTATTTAAGTTTTTCATTCACATCAAATAAATTATAGATCTCTTTGAGTTAGGAGAACTAATCAACTGTAAATGGATGAGCCAAAATTAGCCACCAAACCTGTCAACCTGAACTTAGATCGAATTGCTTCCATTAGTCTTTTCAGTTCAAATTATCTGAAAAATCAGTAGCAAGAAAAGAGTTGGAGAGAGATGCCTGGCCAAGATCACCCCTAAGATGTCAGGCCCTAAAAGATGGAGATAAGAACATATGTCAACCTACAAACAACCTCAATAGTTGTAAGATCCTAGCTTGAATTAGCACCTTGGGAAAGTTTCCAAGCATTTTTCCAAAGAAATATGAGTTGCACATATTAAGACAAGTTTAAAAGCAGAAAAGATGTTCTAACTCTGAGCATGGGGTTCAATGTTGATTCAGGATAATTTGCCAATTCAAAGATTAAGGCCCTATTAGGCAACAACTTTTCATGTAGCTTTTAGTGTTTTAAATAAGTCAAAGCACTGTTTTTATTATTTATAATGTTTGGTAGCAAAGCGTTAATAATAGTGTTTAGAGTTTGAGGGAACTTTACTCCCTTTAACGTTTGATGAAATGCTAGTTAAACAGCTGACAGTTACTAAAACAGCTATCAGCTATTAAAACAGTTAATTTTGCCCAACAGGTCCTAAGACACCAACACAAAGCAAGCAAATTATCTGAACTTATAAATCTAGACAGCAGATCATCCTTGAAACCAGTGATCCTTGTACAGCTTCTCATGATTTCTGCATACTTAATAGATTATTTCCAAATTCTATAAACTCTTATGAGCCTAGACAGTAACTTGTAAACTAAACTGTCATCCAATTTAAGACCAAAATTATGAAAAGAATCTCTCCCAGAGATGAACTTCATCAAGAGAGAAATAATTGAAGTACACAGAAGAGACAGGTAAACAACAGAGTATCAATCCCTTCATCTCAAGATATTGCTTCATGACTGTTCTTAATCCTTATATATAAGATTTCAAGAATGAAACAATGCTACAACACATAGGCAATCTGAAAAATGAATTTTTCTAACATGCCCCAGATATTTTCCGATTCTTATTGACATTTTGCTTAAACTTACTTTATGTAGAAGTCGATTATGGTATCGTTGATGAATGTCTCAGGCCGCAGAAGTTCCATGTCTCTCTTACTAATTGAAACAGCATCAGGATCCCCTCTTGGATAAACAACTTCTTCAAAAGTCTCATCAAGACTGAAAAAGAAAAACTTAAATCAAGATGAATCATTGAATGGAAAGCAAGTACAATTAAGTGCGAAAGGGAAGAAAATTATATGATCAGAAACTTTGTGAACGGGAATTCAAGCACAAAGCATGATTGTAAAAAAGATCAATAATAAAACAGTTATACTAATCTACAACTTAAACAGCACAACCTGGCAAGATTAGCAATATGACTCCACACAAATTACTGAGCCAGAACATGTTATTTCCAAATTAAAATATCAAAGTTCTGAAATCAATACAAGCATTCAGCATAAATGTTGAATCTACAAGATTATTATATATTTTTATTGATCTTAATATATCAAGATTCAAAGGAAAATAATAATCATCAGAAAATGATAATTGTTTGAAAATGTTGTGTGCAAATTTAGTTTTCTTGCGGAGTCATTTTGCTCAATTTGTGAAAGAAAGATCATTGTAGCACAGTAGCAGCAGCCAAGTCGGTCTGATTCTACTACACAGTACCTACAACCAATCCCAGCATTCAAAACTCCGATCTCATTATTTAACACCCGGGTTAGAACAATCACAATAACATGGCAGCAAATGCAGCTTCCATGCTTCGAGCATATTAAGGCCTCTAAGTATCGCTCTCACCTGTAAAGACTTGATCAAAGTTCACTAAATTTTTTTCGGACTATGAAGGCGATATTGTTTACTTCTCCTACTCTAAATAGACTATCGTCTACTTTTTTTCACTCTAACAGGAGCCTATTTAGAGAGTGAACCACAAATAACTTTACCAAATAAATGGTGCCCACAACTAGAACTTTACATTTAACTAAAAAACATAAAAGGGAGAAAAAGGTCAGAAATAACATAAGCATTCATCGCAATCCATCAGAACCAAATACTACAAAGATCAAGAAAGAAATCAAACTAATCATGTTGATAATCCTCGTGAGGGTTTTAGCTCGAAAAGGAGAAAAAAAGGGAATATATTCTTTTAACTTACATATAGAGATGAGGCTTTGGGATGCTCATGTTTTTGGACCCTAAAAAGGCATCACCATCTGTTTCCTGATCAGTGCTGTAGCAAAGGAGTAAAAGATAAGTAATTGAAAAAGCAAGCCGTGCCAAGAAAAAGAGAGGGGTGCCATTACAGAAGTGAAATTGTAGTTAACAGTTCCAACTACAAGCCAAAAAACACAAAATTGGCAATGCTTGTATTGAGGTTTTTGAAATCCATGGAATTAAAGAAAAAAACATGGGTTTTTAATTCCATGGATTTGTACAATCCCTCTTGTTTAGTATAGAAATTAAACCTGTGGATTTGCTGAGTACTTTTGTAAATAAAAACTCATTCATTAAAAATGAGGGATTTGGGAAAGTCCCACCTCCCCCATGAGATATCAAAAATCCTCAAGATAAGGGATCATGGTGAATGAGGGATCTGAACAATCTAATAGGTCTTGCCCTGTTGTTGTTGTGCCAAATGAGGGATTTATATCAAATCCATAGATTGTTCAAAATCTCTCATCCGAAAGCCCTCAAACCGAACATAACTAAAGAATAATAAAATTACAAGTTACACAATCAGAAAAGATTGAGTTAACAGTCATGTAGCACAAAAACAGCATATCAATTTATTAAGAAATTTTATCTTTGCGTCAATACACACATGTAGACATATATTGGTGATTGTAAGCAATAATATCTAACACTCACTCAAAAATAACATTCCAGATATCTCTATATTTGGAATCCAATGATTTGATTGCTTCCTGTCCTTCAAACCAATCAGGATCATAAACTGAAAATTTCAATTTGTCAATCCCTGCATGCATTTAGGGGAAAAATATATTATTTGATCTCTACTCATTGAAAAGAATTTTTAATATGATCCTACTTTTCTTCATGGAATTTATCCAATAAAATAATATTTGAGTACAAGCAAGAAGAACAAAAAAATGACTATTTCTCATATTAGCAAAAGGATTTTAAGAATCATCAATGTTTGCTTTTCTGTACCTAAGAGGCAGGTGAAAGAAAAAGACACAATGAAGAGATTTTTGGTACAGCTGATAAAATGGTATAATGCAGATTTTGGTATAAGTGAAATTACTTGGCATCAGACCAGCAGAATGATTATACGTTGGTGCAAGTAGTGAACAATACAGAATTTCAAAAAGTACTCCCCAGCATTTAGAGGTGCAAGACCCCTAATCAACAAAAAGGAAAATTAAGAACAGAGAGTGCATTTTATGCTGCTTTCTTGCAATGATTTAATTTTTAATCCATCAATATATATCACATAGCCCAATAGTACTAGTTAGCAGAAATGTACAAACCTGGAATTTCATTTGCAGTTCCAGATCCTTTAGAAACCTTTGATTTAAGACTAAGATTAAGCATAGCAGTCTCAACCTGCATCCATTGTATATGAGAAATTCAATAGACAAATTACAAGTGAATAATGAAAAGAGTAAAAACTGGGGACACTCACCCTCCCCCACCATTCAGACTCAATGCTCATAATATCACCAATGGCCCATTTAGCTTTAAAAGATCCTTTGGCCCCATTTACAGTAGAACCCTCAACACTGATGCAGCTGCTTGAGAAAGTTAAACGAGACTCTGTACAATATATGTCATCATATAGGATAAAATCGGGGAAGATAACAACTGCATTATTTAAAATATCCTGCAAATGGGAAAAGATAATGCTTGAGGAAGATTTCAAAAGAAAAGTACAGAAATTTAGGCATACAATTACTTAGACAAATTCCTAATGATTACCCTAATTTATCTCAAGCTGAATGATTATTCCTATATTCCAAGGATAAGAATATTCTTACACTAAGCATCATCACTCTTTATCCTTATGCTTCACTTATTTAATCCATAATTTATAAATAAATTGAGACACTCATAGGCAGAGTGGCAGATTCAATCTGCACCACATCAATGCTCCTTTAATACATAGAATTTTGTGTATTCTCCTTCATGCACATTTATTAATCAAAAAGTATTTTGAAATTCTTACAGACCCAACCATTTGTAATAACATCTTCAGGAAACTATCAATACCAAATATAAATATATGTAAATATAAAAACAAAACTGAAACAATTACTCGTTTAGAAAAAAAATTTCAAACAGTTCAAAAAAAAAAAAAAAATAACACTTACAATCTTATGCCCAACAGAACAACATTCTGGCACTAGATCTTTGGATGGAACTGAAACAGTGCAGAGGTTTTAAGTAACATCATAGATTAATATGCTACTCGGAGAAGAAAATGCAGAATAAGCTTGCAGGTAAATTATAAAAAATGGGGAGAGCAAACCTTCTTTCTCTCCAAGAGTAGAGACGGAAATCGATGAAGAACTCATTTCACTTTTTTCATCATCGTCATCTAAAATCATATCCACTGTTTTCTGCAATAATTTGATTGAACACAAATTATTCAAATAAGAAGAGTGCATCAGCAAAAGACTAAATATCAGGTTTCAGTATGCCAATCAAGTGTTTGGATGCAAACTAAATTTCGCCCGTCAATATGGATTCTCACTCTGAGGTAACTCAATTTAGAAAGAGATTTATAGTAATTGGGCTAGAATAAGCATACTTCATCATTTGAAGAACTGGATGGCACATGTGCATCCAAACAACATATCTCCTTAACATCACCATCTTCTTGTACCATGCACATAGGAAGTGAAATGGAAGGTTTATGAGAATTGCCTAAATCATTAGCATCAATATCTATCAATTCATTGACAACTTCCTCGCTTAGAGTCTTCATCCCTCCTGCAGTCGTTGCATGACGAACATAATATAACACTGAAATTTCATATTTGTTTGACCAAACATAAACAAACTTAAGTGATATTGTTACTCACGTCCTGAGTCAACATCAATTGGTCCATCATCAAGAACAATAGGTTCATTGCCTCTTTCCTTTTCTTGAGCCCTGGCACATCCTGGCACTTCATTGCGTGACGTACATAATATAACACTGAGATTCATAATTATTTGGGAAAACATAATAAACTTGAGTGATATTGTTACTCACGTCCTGAGTCAGCATCAATTGGTCCACCGTCAACAACAATAGGCTCACTTCCTCTTTCCTTTTCTTGAGCCCTGGAACATCCTGCAACTACATTTTAAAATAAAGAAAAAAGTTTGGCAAAATACACTCTTAAATAATATAGCAACAGCAAAAACAAAGCAATGATACTGACATCTATAACATTAAAATGCATAAACAGAAGAGGAGGAAATATAGTTCAGCCAGCCACAGTTCAGCTTATTTTTGTTTTTGTTTTGTTGATCATATTCAACCAATTTCAGCATTAAATTTTCTGATTCATCATGAGTGAAATAAAATTCTTTATGTTCTCAAGAATTTCAGAAACAAACAACTAACTAAATCATCAGCATCATTTTAGTAGAAACTGAAAAATATAAGACAAAATTAATACGGTTTCAAACTTATTCTAATAAAGAGAAGAAAAAAAAAAAGCCAAATGGTTGGAAGTGGCTTAGCAGAGTAGTCCTTCGACCAAGATAACCCAATGTCCCATCACATAAAAGAACTAGACACTAGAAATTCTTGGAAAAAAAAAAAAGAATAAAACAAGTCCCAGCGAGAACTAAAGTGTCACACAAAAAGACTACAAGAGGGACTTGTCAATTTTTTGTATTATTTTTACATATGATTGGACTGGAAAAGAATGAAACGCCTTCAATTCATAATGAAATCCCTAGTTTCCACATTTTCTGACTCACCAGATATTTAGTGTTAACTACAGAGGGGGGGGTGGATTCTAAAAAGAAAGCATCAACAACAACTGAAACCCACACAAATAATTCAAATTAGGTAGGTTTATTTTAATGCTTGTTCTCTCTGAAAACCCAAGGGTGAAATTCTGACATAAAAATCAGCCAGCAGTTAAAGGCTAAACAAGTACATTTCATCGATTAAGAGCCCATTTGGCATCATGATTGAAATTGCATTTCCAGAAAAGCACCACTTTAGATGTTGTAACGGTTCATAGGTTGTTTAGCTGTTTTGTAACTTTTATGCCAAGCAAATGTGAAATTCACCTTAACGATAAACTTCGATAAACTCTTATTAACAGTTTCAACGAGTAAGACTGGTTGACAATATACAGATAAACTACAATTATTATACCTACTTAGTATAATGCGTGAAAGCTGCCTATCACCTAACCGCAATACCGGAAAGCACAGTCTCCTCCACATTCATACGCATGCAAGGGCAATTCATCAACCATACGCACATACATACAAGACAACACTTTAAACTGCAACGCCAATGGCAACAGCTGCATTTCCCTTACCTTACCCAAATTTTTTCATCACCAAAATCAATTGCATTAATAGTACATTCAACATCACTCCATTCAGCAAATTTAGGGTTCCAAAAATTGTTTTAAAAAAAATAAACAAAATATAAAAAAAAAAAAAAAATACTTGAAAATAACGGAAAATTAGAACTTACAGAATCCGAGAAACTTATATTTGGTGATCGGAGAAGACAAGTCACACTTTCTCTTCTTAGAGTTTCCAAATTTCCCGAGTAATTTCTCCGACATCTTCTCAACTTTCTCGTCATCTTCATTGAAATCAAACACGCTGTATCGCTCGCTTGAACTCACACCTAAACTGGGAGTGCGAGTCATGACTCGCTCAATCTCACACGTCCGAGTCCCAATTCAACGCGAAAACAAGACAATGAAGCGACGATGATTGGCTTTAATGTTTCTTAATAATTTAATTGTATTACGGACTGTGTGTTTAAGAAGATTCGCATGGCCGTTCGTTAGGGAGCTGTAGGGGTTTTTCCATTTTCTTTTTTCAAATAAGAAAAATTGACAAATGGATTATAGAAGGAAAGTCAACGCTCGGTCAATGGGCCCAGTAAGTGGATGACATAAGTAGCTATTTTTATTTATTTTTTATTTAATAAAGGGATTTGACGTTCCCGAACCGGTGGTCCGGATGATTTAGAATCATTGATTTGATTCCAGTTTGGTTTTGGTTCGAAAACCGAAATTATAAAACCATTTTTGTAGGTTTTTTTTTAATTTTTTAATTTTATTGCATCATGGATAGTAATTACAAGTATAGTATTGACAATAACAAACTAAATTAATTTAACAAAAACTTGTAAAATTTATTTGTAAAATTTATTTAAGAGTTATATAAAAAAAATGAATCAGTGCGGTTTCAAACAGAAACCGTCATTCTGGCCTTAAAAATTTGAGAAATTGGAAGTAAACTACAGGCATATAATTAAGTTATACTTTAAAAGTAGAAACTGTTAATTTCGATTCAATTATGGTCTGATTCTAGTTTGAAACCAGAACCCTAAGTCATGCTTAGGAGTTGTCCTTGTAAATGGACCTTGGTTTCAGGGTTCGGATCATTGGGTTTATGGATTCGGATTCTGACAAATTGTTCAGAATTTTAATTGCAGGGCCACTAGTAAATGTCAGATATAGGTTATAACGGTTAAAGAATTTGAATTCCTAATTTGCAAATTTTGTGATTAGAACCATGAAATAGGCACCTCAATGGGAAAGGGGCGACCAATGAGGCCTTAGCTACATGACTAAGACAGAAGCAAGGTACCAGATTCAAAAACTAGCCATTCGTCTTCGATTGGTAATTTTGTCTCTAATAGATTTGTCTGCCTGTGAAATAAAATAGCTAAATTTATGTATACGAGCTAAACCAATGAATTGTTTATTTGAATTTGCAAGTCAACAGAATAATTTTGTTTTTAATAATTGATTCAATAAAAATGTAACGTGAATTACTATATGTGACGTGACCAACAACAAATCTCAAATGATGAAAAGGGTTCAAATTGTTGTAACTGTTGCCCATAGTGCAGAGAGTGTAGACGTTCATTATGTATAATATCGAATACAAAAAAAAAAAAAAAATAGTGCAGAGCAGTGTAGACGTTCATTATGTATAATATCGAATTACAAAAAAAAAAAAAAAAAGTTCGTTTTTCAAATGAAGAAAAAGGCGTGTCAAAATTATATTATTTGGATCAGTAAGCTTGGTTAGCCAACTTAAAAAAAACAGGAATAGTGTTATAGTTTAGGCAAAACTACACATACGTTCAAAAAGAAACTTAGAATGAAATGAACGTTGGAAAGCAAAAATTTTCTTTCTTTAAGAGATGAAGCAGAAAAATTTCCATTGTTATCCAAAAAACAAAAGCAAAAAGTCTCTGTTGATCACCGGGGACTTCGTGCTTTCGACTGAACTTGACTGATGGAAAAATAACAGTTAATGTTTAATGTTCGTTTCAGGCAAGCCTGCACTTTTGCCAGCACTCAGGCGTCCACGTGAAAGATCAAGCGCCTGTAACATACAATAACCAAAAATTTGATGGTCAATAGCAAATTCCGTGGAATAATATACCAATAACATTTTTATAGTTAGAAATTTCAACTAACTAGCAAGAAACAAGCGTCGTTAACCTTCCGGTAATCTTACAGGTACATTGCAATAACATGTTCATTCTACTGTGGGTCTCAAAGTGTGATGTTGCATTTCATAAACTCGTGCAAGTTACATTTTAAGCACTAAATATGTAAAACAACGGAAATAAAAATAAAAAAAGACTATTAGTTGCTAGTTTGTTTCAATTAGAAACTATTATTCACCTAATGCAAAAAATTTAGCTAGGAAGGCAAGCTTAAATATCCACTTGCACTTATCCACAAACGGGGCTTAGGCAATCTCTTTTATCTAAGGAAAATGGAAATGATAAAGTATGTTGTCTATGTGCACTTACAGCAGAATACAAACCAATGTATCATCTTCAGAATTGTTTATGGGTTCCGTATCTGTCGTAGGCATTCATTAGAATATTTCATCCACCAGGACCAAGCAGATCAGTCCTGGCTTCAGTTTCTTACTGTCAGGTGTGTCAGGTCTCTGCTTCAGTCGGAAACAAAAGCAATTATAGTTTTCCTTTAGGGGCGGCCAAACATTGTGGAATAAGAACAACAGAAGAAGATACCTGCCAGCAATATCAAAATTATGAAACTTTAACTAACTAGCAAAACGATAAAAGGACATGTATGGTAACTCATGCACTAAACAAGTAGGACTGTCTCAAATGGCGTCCAATGCACCCGATTTGAAGAGTCCTACTTTATCTACCTCCTTATCATGCCCATAAACAAGTTAAAAAAACATTTGCAGGCGGGGACATAACTTCTGCCATTTGCTTCTTTTCAAGTCAAAAGTGGGGTGGCATTGCGGGACCCGAGTTTTTGGACAGGACTAAAACCATGTGAAGATTAAGGATCGTACATATGGCAATAAGTTGAATTTTTGAAAGGTACAAGAGGAAAAGGAAACAATAAGTTTAGTGGCATACCATATCTGAATTTACGGACAAGTTGCTTCTGTGGCAGGAATTAGCTGGACAAGAGGTGAGAATCGACTAGTGTTTTGGAATTGGATGGCTCAGTTATACATATTAGCACGAGTAACTTTGTCCAACCTTGTCTTACCTATTGTGTTGAAGCAAGCTGCAATTGACTAGTGTCCAGTTTAAAGTGATTGAAGTTCATAATAATTATTTTTGTTCGTTTGTTAGACAGTACCGTTGTCTGGCATATTACGATGGGTCACAAACACTTTCTTGCATTTGTAGCAGTCTCTCCTTCAGAGGGGTCACACCAATGGCTTTCCCATCCGCACCAAAACTCTACCTTTTTGTTAAAAAAAAGTATATATTTTTAAATTTAGCTGCATGCACAATTCAATATTATATGTTATATATCCAAAGGCGAAGGTACCGGCTTTTCGCAGCGTATGGTCAAATTTAACCTTACATTCTGGCTTTGAGCATGTAAGTTCCACCATTATACTGCACTTTAAGCGTGCAAATGCCTGCCAAAACACAAATGTTAAAAGCAGCAATATTTTTGTGCAGCACAAATCCAGAAGAAACAATTAATTAACTAACCTGAGGCCAATTCTCCTAGTCCGTACATTGGATAATAGTAAGGTGCATCCTCCCTGAAAGCGGTGCTAAAGGGACTCTGCATTAAAGCTTGTAATGAAACAAATTTGCTAAAAAAATGGTTAGAATGTAACTCCCAACAGTCAAATGACTAAAAAGGGGGAAATCAAAGAAAATGGGATTTCTTGATTGTATTTACCAAGTTTCTCAAGTTTTCTAAATAGTGTTAAATTAAGATAAAAAAATTGAAAACCGCTAAAAACATTAATTGCGTCTAAAACCAATTCAGTTTAACGTACTTAAAAAAATACATGCTTGTAAGCTAGCCGTAACCAAACATGGACCTATCACTTCGCTTTGAGGAGGTTGTAACGAAAGTATAATGCAATATATATATGAAATGCTAATAAATTACGGCCATACAAAATATATTTTGATTGTATTAGGCATGTATGGCTCAGCAAAAGGGGCCTAAAAGTTCATTATGCGCACCTTTCCATTCTCTTCACAAAGTCCAGAGCAGGGTTGGTCTAAGTAATTATCATTCAAGGTGAAGCCGCCAATGCATGACCGATAAGTCAATTGTTATCATCTTCTAGCCCATATTTTTCTTACAAAAAAGAATAATAACTATACTTGGAGACTTTTGAAATTATAAGTTAAAGACAACTATATCAAAAATGAGTCATACGAGATAATATCTCTTGCAGTTAACGTTTATTCCAAATCAAGAACTCCCTTCATGAGGATTGTTGGATCATTGTCTCTATTAGTCTTGAAAACATTAAATGAAAAATTTCGCGCACGGGACGCGCTTCTCAAACCAAGTCCCATCAATGGTGATTTCACGCTTCAACATCATGTTGCAGGGACTTTATATATCTGATAATCAGTATTACTGAATTTATATGATTCGAGCACAAAAAGTCAACACAAGGGAAAAAAAAAATGCAAAAACTAAAAGCCTCGCCCATCATTACCTTTCCTTTATGTGTATACAGTAACTTCCATCAACAGGCCTTGAAGTTATAAGATACTTGTTGCGTTAACATCAGGTGTGATGAGAACCACGAACCCAAATTCCCATTTGCAATAATTGGAACTTATCAAAAGAAATATTACAAAATAAAGTTAGAAAACAATCAGAAAGCTTTGTCTTGGACTTGATATAAGACCACATACCTTAGGTATCATATAAACATGTATTAACCTCCCTTGCTGGTACCCAAAGCTTTCTGGAGGCTTGTCACGTTCCCCAAAGCGCTTCCAAAGCTAAAATCATATTAAAAGAGTTAGAAAATATGTAACTACAACTATAAGTGTTTTAATTATTGATAAAACAAAAGAAAGTTTCATTAATGCAAGGTCAAAGCAGGAAAATCATAAGCTTGCGTTCATTGGACGAACCTTGCAGAGTTGGGGGTCCAAAACCCGTTTGAAAAAACTATAAAAAATAGGGGCAACACGACTTCTAAAATCAATAGTCTCGTATTCAAAAGAGGTGTCAGATAGTTTACAGGATGTCAATCCATGGAAAAACACTTACAAGAAGGGCAGCCACACAAATTCAAAAATGAACAGTCTAATATAAAAAAAGGGTATTGAAAAATGTCGGTAGGAAATCAGAAAAATTATATAATATATATATAAAAGGGAAAATTCACACTTGCAGCTATTAGGCGAATAACCTGATTTAAGAGTTAAGAGAGGATGATTCTCCTCCAAATAAGTAGTCATTGGCGATCCATATGCAACACCTGTTGAATTAATTACATTGCCAAATCATATATTATTGACTTATGGCCAGCCCACTATATATTGAAACAGATAATATTCATGAAAGCAAATAAATATATAAATGTTAAAAAAAAATGGAAAAGCAATAAAAAATGAAGATAATTTGAAGATAGAGCAATGGGTAACTAATTACCTTAAAGTCCATCAACAGAAAGAAAGGCCACTGAGATATGCATTCCTTTAAGACCAGTACCAAGAACTATGACATCATATTTCTTTCATCCAGGATTTGTGCTTTCCTTGCTAATAATTAACTCAAAAGTCTGTGATTATGATTGTAATTTATTCAAGAAGAGAATGAAGGGAGGCAGCTTTTAATTGCTCTGGGTGTGTTTTTTCTGAAAATTAGGAAAGAGAAAAAGGGGCGAATTAGATAGAGTCAGTTTTTTTCTGTTGTTTGATGTGATCTTGAGCAGGTCTTTTAGCGGGAACCAACGTATGAAAACGCACTAACAAGTGCTTACCTCTACTCGAGTTTCAAAGCGCCCGTGGTTTGCCACCTCAATACAATAATATATTTTGAATAAATGTTTTAAGAAATTTATATAGTTTTGTAAATTTTTTTAAGAAAGAAGAAAAGCGAGGAAGATTAGTTGAACAAATGGTAGTATATGAAAATATAGTATTAATGTTTTTAAGAATATAATATTTGAAAGTTTAATTATAATATTAAAATGACTAATACTTCATCACAATTATGTATGATGAGGAAATAATATTTATAGTATAATGTGTAAAAATTAAAAAGATAATATTTGTTAATATGTAAAATTTAAATAAAAAAAGGACAAATTTCAACTGATAGTTAATATTAAATTTAATCCCATATTTAAATAAATTATATGTATTTAAAAAATAATAACAATCATGATTATGAAACTATAAATTATAGAACACGGTTCTGTTTGTTTTTTTTTTTTCTAAAGAGAATATAGGAACACGTTCCTAAAAACTAAAAATATCGGTAAGTTTGGTCCAATAATGCTATAACTATAAATATCTATGTTGCAACAAAATGCCAAAACCTGCTTGTTTAAGTTCAACCAATAACCTAATTTTTAAACCCTAATCAAGTTATCAACAATGGGGGAAACAGAGTCCCATACCACTGATTAACCTTTGGAAAATAATTAAATTGTCCAGATATAGATGCCTTTATTTTTGTTTCGAAATACAACTCCAGGTAATCAGAACAACACATTACAGCTGTCCAAAACTACTTATGTTTGTCAGAGTGTCTAACTTGTATATGGTAAAATTTAACAATATTATATACCACACACATATATAATTAAGATCTCTATGGTTTCATGGTGCTGATTTGATTCCAGTTGGAATAACCCAGACAGGGACGCAACCATAGAATTAAGAAGAATTTCCTCCGGAAATACGTTATACACAACAAACTGCAATAAGGCCACATTTGTCCTCAAAGGAACCATTTCATATCCGTTCAAAACTCAATCTGGGAAGGGTAACCTGCAATTTTTATGTTCATGAGGGTTTGTTTTTGCGCATTTCTATTCAAACAAAGAAAATGATTCTGTTCAGTAAATCAAATTGAATTTCTTGCAGCTGCATGTATCGTTGCAGGCAACCCAATTTTGTTTATTTCGTTGAGCAGTAGTTTGTCGATGATTAAATGCTTGTTCTTAAACTCGTCTCGTACTCTCTATATTATATATATATTGCAGGGCAAGAATTACATCAAGTAAATTTTTTGCAAGGAATGAACTGAGTGTAAAAAAACCACCCCAATCTAATGGAAAAGTGTAGTTCCTTTCATAGTCTAGAGAAAGAGTCTGCAGAGCTGACGTGGTATTAGTGATCATGGAATCTGATGATGTCCTGTTCAAGATAAATTGTAGTCTGCCCATTGGTTACATTCATTATCTACCAACAAAATACACAGAAAGGAAACTCAGAAGTTAGTAGAAGTAACTAGGTACAAATAAAGAACTGAAAAATACAAAGATCTCCACAGGACTTGTTGCTTTAGTCGCTCATTCTCTTCTATTAATTGAGCTTCCTGCAATAGTGAGGGAAAAAAAGAGGCAAAGAGTATAATTTTTTGTTTTTTGTTTAAAATAATAATAATAAGCAAAAGTTAAACCAACCCCAGTCAAATCAGGAAATTATATTTTATAGAAAATTATATATGAGAACAGTTTCGTAAAAATGATCTCTTGTGTACTCATTCAAGTTAAAAACTTACGTTAGAAGGCATAGCAACAGTTGTACAGTTCAAAGATGGGGCATATGACCTTCTTTTGAGGCCATTGATCTCAGTGTGTAATTACCTGATCTGAAACACCACAAATAAAATTGCATCACATTCTTAGAGAATTAATAAACCAAGTTGTTCAACGTTGGAAAAAGTATTTCTAAAAGCCATTTTCTGGATTTTAAGAGCCTTAAATTCCCTGAATTTGTCAAGATTTCTGGAATTACAAAAAACATGGTTTAGATGGATTTCAAAGAGAAAATTAACATTGCAACAATGAAATTTCACTAAGTAGTCCGTTTTCTTTTTCTTTTTAGGTTAATCTTGGCTATGTAGGGTTTTGAAATCAAGAACTATTAGGGTTAACTTAGTCAGGGTTTTAAGAAGAAAACCAAGTTAAAATTGATTAATACACAATATAAAAAATGCAGTTAAACCTTAGTTTCCAGAACTGCGTTTCAAGCCTCTTTCAAGTGACTTTCTCGTAATTCTTGTGATTGCTCAATGCTCAAATCGCTGGAGCTTCTTCTACCTCTCATATGCCTATCATGCATTAAATTGAAATAAATCTCAACATTGTAGTGTTAAACTGAAGAGATACATATTTTTTTTATCAGCAATAGTAATAATTCTTTTATTTAATTTAAATCTAGAAAATACGTTGGCATTTTTAAAGTTTCGTAAAATTTCTGAAACCATCATGTTCCTCCAAATACATCCCGACCTTACCTCGTAAATAACTAGGGTAAAAAAAAAAAATCTGAAAAACCTCAAGTTAAATAAGATGTGAAATCTTCTTGAGATAAGAAGGGTACAGCAGAATTCTAAAACACGTTACCTTAATTCAAAAGTGTCCTTTGTCGCTACGTTTCCTTGCTGAGGGCTGTGAATGTACCATCTTCGAGCTAAAAGGGGGACAAGTAAAGTGCTTTTCAAGTCACATTACAGTGTGCGAACAAAAGTAATACTAAGTCCTGTAGTATGAGGAAAATAATTCTACGAAAATCGGTTAAAAAATATAATAAAAAGCTAATTATAAACAAATGATAAAAAATGAATTCTACAAGAAAAGACGGCATGTATTTATAAACAAAATAATAAAAATAATAAGAGATTATGTGGCGGGAGTGGGGGGAGATTAAAGAAAATGATAATAAAATAAAAGCTATCTGCGGATATAAAAAATTAGCAAACGTTGTATGAAATTCTATTTGCTTAAATTTAACACCTAATATATTTAAAAGTCTAAAAAACAATCATTGTAATTCTTATATTTTGAAGTGGATTATACTTAATTTATTAAAAATTATTAAATTTTGCAAAGTTAAAATAAAATTTGAAAAAATACTAGCTACCAAGTTTGCTCTTGGGAGTTGTGTTAGTTATCGACACTCTCCTATTTATTGCTTAAAAGTACATCCAAGGTATATTTTTAAGGTAAAACTGAGGAAATATATATATACATATTATATATATATAGTATATAGTTGTAGTGGTCTGATTCTGACTTGATTTCTCTAAAATATAATATATATATATTGTTTTTAGAAATTAGTCTTTGAAAGTACTTAAAAAGTAGTAAACAATTGAAAAAATAGCTGTTGTTTGATAATGGCAATAGTAAATTTCGAAAGCCATGATGTCTTACTTTGCTGTTCAAGAGAAGACGTGATCCAACTGTGCCAGAGTTCTTTTGCTGTAGATGTTGCGCCTTCCAATGACCTGGTTCATACTCAAAAAGCAAAAGGGTAGGCCAAGTCATTGTCTGTTTGTATGGTATAATTACAAAAACCATAATAAAACAAAAAAATAAATTGAAATAGAAGAAAAGTTAGAAAGATTCATAAGGTTTTAGGCAACCTCAAGTTTAGAAAGATTCATCAGCGGAATGATTGCCAATAACCCAATTTACCCTTTATTTTACTTAGTGCATTACTCTTACTTTCTGAAAAAGCTAAAAGTGAGATTTAACTTAATAGTCTTTTGAATGAAAAGTTTCTATTTGGAAATCTTCAAATTTCAAATTTTGGATGTGGCTTTGGATTTAGTGAGAAAAGTTTATCTGTTATTATGCCATTATATTCATTCTTTTACCCTGTCAATATTTATTTACTATACCATTTTTTTAAATGAAAACAACGTCAAAACTCTGTTTACCCTTGTTTCAGTAAATCAGTTATTTTTATCAGGACGCATTAACTCAGTGTAGGGAAAGTAATTTCCTGAAGTTTTGATAAGCGATTAGAGAAAAACTATTATCTATGTATTTCTGATCGTAACATACCAAAAAGAGTGCTTTACGGTTGAGGTTGATAACTTTGGAGGGCATGCACAAGGCGGCAAGAAAATTGATAGGATTAGATGTCACATAATATCCTAATCGTAGGGTTTTAAGAGTGTCTTGGCAACTGAGAATCATAGCAGGAAAGGAAAGGAGAGAGAAGGACGATTGAGAGGAGTAAGGAGATTCAAAGAGGAACTTCAAAGAAGAGAGAGAAAGAAACAGGACTGTGATAGAGAGAGAAAGTTACATAGTAGTAACTATTGATTTCCAAAATTCACTTTTGTATAGCATAATATTTTGTGTGTTTGCTTAAACCTGTATGTACTAAGAGCGTCTTTATATATATATATATAGAGAGAGAGAGAGAGATAGAAGTACATATTATAAACTACTGTTGATTTCCAAAAGTTCACGTTTGTATAGCATAATATTTGTGTGTTTGGCTTTAAGCCTGTAGTGTACTAAGAGCGTCTTTAGTATAATATATATATATATAATATATTATATATATATAATATATATATATATATTATAATATATATAGTATATAGTAGTAATTCAATAAAAGGAGAGTGGGAAGATTAGGGCCAAAATTTGAAAAATATTTCATCAATAGTTAGCTGAAAAAATTGGTAAAAACAAGTAAGTTTATTTAGAAGAAGGTGTATGCTTGCAAAGAATTTTTGTTACTTTATGAGAAAAAAAAAAGAAGAAAGCCAAATTAACCTCAAATTGACAAAACAGAATTTAGAGAACATTAATATTAAGTAAGCTTACATGAATTAAAAAAATTGAAGTCTAAACCAAGGTTATAAATGAAGAAAATAATATATAGAATTTTCTTTTTTGGTTAAAAAATTTATTCCTTCTAACTGAGACCTTGTTTTGGGCAACAATTTTTGGGAATTAACTTTGTAGTGTTAAACTGCTTTTTATGAAACTGCAATGCTCTAAAACTTAGCTTTTCAATGTCATAAATCAAATTTTTTGAGAATCACACCTATAATTGATAGCTATTAGACTTGAATGTAGAAGGGGAGTAGAAGCTGATTGTGAATCAAATTAAAGAGATGGAAATTGAGAAAATCAAAAGGAATGTGCTAGAGACGTATCTTTTCTTTATGTTAATCAATTGCTGAAGTTGGAAGAGAAGAACTTCTTTGTGAAGGCTTTAATGATCTAGATCATGGCTTTTCTTTGATTGTCGATGAACTAGTGTTAGAGGAGTTTGATGTATTTGATGCGATATGCGTTTTCTTCTACAAATCTTATCAAGTAGTCTTTTATGTTCTCTTACTTTTTTTTTATTAATAGAAAGTCTATAAAACACAATCACATATATTTAAGAAAGAAAAACCCTAAAAAAACATGTTGAAAAACAAAAAGACGCGCTTTTTTTTAAGGAGGCGTGCACTCAGTAAGGTCGCCCGCCTTTCAACTCTTGAGGCTCCATGACCTTGCGCGTTTGAGTCTAGGCGCGCTTTTAATAACTATGCTAGTGTGGTTGTTAGTAGTTTAAGTATTCAAATTGAGTTGAATTCGTATTAGTTGAGGGTTTAATGGATGAACCTTAAAAATAGAAGGTGTCACTCAAGTTTTTTTAATAAAGTTCATTCAAGTTTATGTATGAAGTCTTTGAACTTTTAATTAATCTCTAAAAATTTCTGATTATATGCCACTTGATCAAGGCCTTGTTTTTTTTTTTTTCTTTTTAAATCAACAAGACTCATTTTTTGCAATAATGGAATAGGAAAAGCTACTCTCTTAATTTTTATAAAATGTGTTAAAATAATTTTTTTGAAAAAATTATTTATAAATATAAAAAATTCACGTTGAACATTGGAAACTTCAACAAAAACCGTTTAGATTATAAAAAAGTATTATTTCATTATAAAAATTATTCAATAAAATTAATTACAACTAATATACTAAACTGCTAGTAATACAATATGAAACCAACACCAGTGTATTCTATTGAAGGCATCTTAAAGCAGTAAAGGAAGTACTTAATGCACCAAGTTAAAAAGATCCATCGTCAGTGCAAATATGCATGTAAATCCATAACGAGTTAAAATATTTTGCAAAAACCAAAGTTTTTGTTTTAAATGAGCAAAAAAACCAAATAATCAAACATATATTTGTAAAATGATTTTTTATTTTTACTTTAAATTGAATAAAATATTTAAATTTATTAGAAAAAAGTCAAAATGGAAAGATAATATTTGTTGCACACTCAGATTACATCAAAATATGTATGCTTTGAACAACGAAAACAAAAGAGTTTTTTATGTTAATCTACAGGATTTTGATGTTCAGTTAAACTAAAACCGTTTCTTGTACTTAAGAGGATGATCTTAATCTACAATAAGGGATTCAATGCCATATTGTTTCTGTTCTGATTTCAATAACACATAGCAGTGGGTAATTCTACCTTTTCTTATGGCTTGACTAAAATGTTAATTAATATGAGTTAAGTGCAAAAGTGAATCAAATTTAAAACCCTTTATAATAAAACACTAAAAGCTAACCAAAACAAGGCTAACCAACGTTAAACAACTACTAAAACAAACTAATTTAATTATCTAACAGACTTAAATAGGAACATCCTAACTTAAAAAGTCTATTAAGAAACATATATTTCTGATAAATGAAAAAAACAAATATATAATAATTATATATATTTTATAAAATGAGTGAGAATTAATAGTGTATTTAAAAAAAAGTATTGCCTGTAAAAGGAAATCATAAAACTCAGTGTATTTGGAGGCGTTTAATGGGGTAAACTATATTTCAAAGCTATTTTTTGATTTTTTGTTAATTTTACCGTATTATACTCTAATTGGCCAAGTTTATTTTGCAATTATACTCTATTTGGTGGAAAAAAATGAAAAATGAATAGTTTTTATGGTTTAACTATGAACAAAAATTTAATTTCTTTATTTTTTTTTTTCTCCTTTCTACTTTCATAAAGTCCATCATACCTTAACTTTCCCTCTCTCACAGAGTAGAAAAAAAAAAAAAAAAAAAAAAAACCAGATTAGAAAAAAAAACCCGTTAAAAATTAGTCAAGCAATTTTCAAGAGAACCCATTAATTAGGGAATCAAGCAAACAACAATTCAAAACAAAGTCACAACTACTTTAAAATTTGATTCGATTAAAAGTTAGGTTATTTTGGTAGCGTGTCAGCGTTTGTAGTTAGCGTGTCAGCTGTTTTAGTAGCGTTTAGCTATTAGGTTGTTTGAATATTCTTCTTATGAGCTAAACGTTAGATGAGTTAGCTTTTCACAAGAACGCTACCGAAACCGTCTAAAAGCGTAGTTTCAAACGTTATGTTACTGAATTAAATCTTTTGTAAGTAGCGCTTACTTAAAGTTGGTTGTACCAACACAATCTAAAAATATAAAATATTTCTTACTATTGTTGATGGTAGTGGCAATGAAGGTAGTAACGTTATTGGATAAGGAGTCTCTGGATGTAATTTTAGTGATGGTGGGGTTTTGCAATTATAGCTTTCTTTAAATTGATATTTAGTGAGTGCTATAATGTGGATTTCACACTTGAAAACAAAAGTCATTAGGACAATGTTTCTATTAATTGATTCATAAGAAGGGTGAAGGACAGTGAAAGAAAGAAAGAGAGCAAGAAACAATGAGTGAGGTGGGAAGGATAGAGGAAATTAGACAAAATTAAAAGGTTAGTTTTTTATTTATGTTAATAATATTTCAATATTCTTTTTTTCAATTTGACTGGTGGACACAAGTTAGTAACAGAAAAAACATTTTTCTTTTTGTTATATAGTAATTTGATTGGTGGACAAACAATTATAAACAGGAATTATTCGTCTTTTTTGTATATATAATTTTGACTGCGTTAGAACCAAAAAAATTATTAAACAATTCTTGTCAAATTACTTAAATTTTAAATTATGGTAGAATTTGCAAAACATTATAGAACTTTGGAGAAAATTGACCCTTATAGTTCTTGAAATTTTTTTCTTGAGAGAATCATGAAAAAAACTATTATCAAAAAATATACTCTAAAAATATATTTTCTTTTGTACATATATGAAATTGCAATCTATTTTCATAGTTTAGAAGTATATATCGTTAGAAACAACTCATTTGTTACACCTTTCAAGTATAATTAAGTAAATAGTTTAAAAGAACGCCTATGAAAAAAGGGACTATGTAATTACTTTGCAAAAATTTTGTGTAGGAGTGTTTATAGTTTCTTCTCACAAAAAATTTACCTGTTATCGTTTGCTTTCTTTGTATTGATAATAGTTTCCCAGTCCAAAGTTTAAACTTTAAACATTTCGACTAGGATTGCGGTATGTTTTGAGAAAGCGTATTGGCTTTAGGTATTAGTTTTGCTGAGGTTTTATTAAAAATTTTGTTCTGTCGTAATTTTAATTAATAAAAATTAAAAAAATTTTTGCTGATTAACAAAAAAAAAACTAAAGGCTTATAATAAACAAGGTTAAGTAAGATCCATTCTCAGTGCAAATATGCATGTGTAAATCCATAACAAATAAATATTTTAGCAAAAAAACAATTTTTCAGAATGAGCAAAAAAACAAAGTATCAAACATATATTTAAAAATTGATTTTTGTATTGTTTTACTTTAAATGAATAAATTATTTTAAACTTATAGAAAAAATTAAAATGAAAGGATAATATGTGCACCACTTAGATTACATTCACAATATGTATGTTTGAACCAAAGAAAACAAAAGATTTTTATTTATCTACAAGGAGTTTTTGATTTTCATTAACTAAACCGTTTCTTGTTAATAAACATGACCTTTAAGTCGTACAAGTACAGATTCATGCCATTATTTGCTTTCTTGTTGCACTCAATAACCAATTAGCATGGGTAATTCTACCATGTTCTTATGCTTGACTTAAAATTTTAGTTAATAGTGCGTTTATGCAAATGAATCAAAAACCATTGCATTGATATTTTGCTACCATACAAACCCAAAAACTCTTTTTTTTTTTTTTATCAGAATAAAAAAAACAATATTATTAAATTAAAATCCAGCGAAAAAACAAACAAACAGCAGTAACTACTCCCAAGCAACGAGGGGTATTCCAAAAAAAAAAAAAAAAAAAAATTCAAACCTAACCCATGAAGCATGCAAAAAAATCTGGAGCATCTCATAAGTACAACAAGAAAGCATGCCAAACCCAAAAAGCAAGAAAATTGTAGAACAAATAGTTAATAAACATCCTGTACATAGTGATCTATTTGAGATAGGAGAAAATATAATTCGAATCAATGAAAACAAAAAGCCAAAAGTAGCTTACAATCCAAACAAAAATCTGTGCTAGTTGAAGAGATTTCTTCAAGTTAGAAATCAAATATACGGCAGTAATCAATTATGGAACTTCTCTTTTTTTTTTTTTTTTCCCCGCATTAATTGGCAAAGAATTTTAATGAAATTGGAGAAAAATGACCGAGCTGCCAGTAGTAATGTGATTAAAAAAAAATAAAAAAAAAGAAAAAAAGGACAACCACTTTAGCTAAGTGAGTGAATATAGGTTTTACAATTATGGAACAATGATGAACTTTTCTCCATATGGAAACAATCAAACACGGAACGTTTTTCTTAACCAAGCTGCAAGCAAGTAAGCACCCTCATCAGTTCCCTAAAGTATAGTCTAAAAAACCAAATAACATTAGTAGTTAGTATTTCCTTTGCCAAAAGAAATCAAGAAAACGCATATCCAATAGCATAGAAGTTACTAATATATAATCTTCTGAAGAATAGAGATGTAACAAACACCGTTAGATAAGAACCTTCTTGAGTCTTTTGACAAAAAAACCACAGACCAGAAATTAATTATTTTCGTAGTCCTTTTGAAGGCAAAGTGATTTGGGAAACATAAAATCAAACACT
>NW_023591385.1:230432-264905 GCF_014843425.1 Jatropha curcas | reverse complement strand
CCCATATAGGTTTTCTTTGAAAAATTTTTTTTCTTTTGAGAGAATCATGAAAAAATTATATCAAAATATACTTCTAAATATATTTCTTTTGGTACATATATGATTTGCAATTATTTTCATATTTTAGAAGTTATATCTTTTAGAAACAAACTCATTTTTACACCTTCAAGTATAATTCTAATAATATTTAAAAGAAACACTAGTGCAAAAAGGTACTATGTACTTACTACAAAAACTTTTGTTTTAGGAGCTGTTATTAGTTTCTTCTCTCCCCAAGAAATTTTATCTTCTTAGCGTTTGTTATTTGTATTGATTGTATTTTCAGTCCAAGTTTTTTTAACTTAACATTCTTTCGACTAGGATTGGGATGTTTTTTGAAGAGAGAAACGTATTGGTCCTAGGTTTAGTTTGCTTGAGGTTTTATTTTTAAGTTTTTTCTTTAGTAACTTTTTAATTAATAAAATTTAAAAATTTTGCTGCATAAAAAAAAAATACTAAAGGTTATAAAAACTTGCTTTATATTCCTATTTAGTTATGAACCTCACTTAAAGTTGATTCCAAACGTCAAAGGAAAATCTTGTAACATTCTCTTAGTTTTAATGCTAGACTTTATTAAATTGCCACCATTTATGAAATATTTTAATTTATAAATTTGTATTACTGAACACTTGTTTAAATATTTTAAAATATTGAAAATTAATTTGCCATTTAAAAAGATGCATAAAAGCTATATATACCTTATTAAAATACTCCCTCTGCCCCAAAATATAAGTCGTTTTTAAGGTTTTTTGCACAATGAGTAAGGAAGCCCAATTAATTTTCTCCTAGATATACCAAATCAAAATGGTAATTTGACCCAAAATTTACCCATTTATCTCAAAATCAATATATTGCTTGTTAAAGTATTGTTATATATATGTTAGTATTTAACAAGAGCAACATTTTTTGAAAAAAATTATTTATTTATTACTTCTTTGAAATACAAACAATAATAACAAACCAAAACGAGCTTATATTTTGGAGACAGAGCAAGAATATATGCTTCGTGAAATGGAAAAATATATAAAATTGATGTCAATTAGGCCTGCAGAGGTTGGGCTAAAGGCGCAAGGCCGCCAAGGCAAAGTCGCGCGCCCTGAGCCGACGTGATGCCGCAAAAATTAAAAAAAAAAAAGGAAAAATATAAAAATAATTCTTAAAATTTGAACAAAAATTCATTATTATATAATATAAAACATATAAACTCTTTAATTCACACTTAGTAATAGTTTGGAATATCTAAATATAATTGAAAGTATGCATAATAAGATTGTAAGAATTGTTTAACCATAGCTTTAAATAAATAATAATTCAGGCAACACTTAAACTAAAACAGTAATAACCATTAGCCTCAATTTCAGCAAAACACAAATCAGCCAGAAAATTCAGCAGCATAGCAACCTATAATTGAAGCTATTTGACTTGAAATAGAAGGAAGTAAGAAGCTTGATTGTTGAATCAAATTAGAGAAGAAATTGAGAAAAAATCAAAGAAATAGTTGAGAGATGCTATAGAGGAGTTTGCATGTATGCGTTGAGATTGCTGAATTTGCTGATTTTTGCGTAAGAAGAGAAGACTTCTTTGTGAGAATGGCCCTTTAATTGATTTGTCGATGAACTAGTTGCTAAAGGAGTTTTTGATGCTATGGTGGATTCTGCCCGTTTTTTCTTTCTACAAATCTGATCGAATATCTTCTATTTCTCTTACTTTTTTTTATTAATAGAAGTTCCATATAAACACAACCAGCATATATAAAATAGAAAAACCCTAAAAGACATGTTGAAAACAACCAAAAGGGCGCCAGCTTTTTTTTAAGATGAGCGTGCACCTCCAGTTAAGGTCCCCGCCTTTCGAAAACTCTTGAGGACTCTATGATCTACGGCTTGATCAGGCGCCCGCTTTTTCATAACTATTGGTCAGTTGTGGTTTTTATGTTTAAGGATTCAAATTGATTTGAATTCTATTAGTTGAAGGGTTTTAATGGATATGAACCTAAAAATTTAGGGAAAGTGTCATTTTAAATTTTTTTAATTAAAAGTTCAACAGTTATCTAAGGTTGATGTATGAAGTCTTTTGAACTTTTAGAATTAATCTTTCTAAAATTCTTGATATATGGCACTTGATCAAGGCTTTTTTTTTTTTTCATTTTTAAATCAATCAAGTACTCATTTTTGCATAATGGGGCATAGGAAAGCTCTATCTCTTTAATTTTTATAAAATGTGTTACAATAATTTTGAAAAATTTATTTTATAAATATAAATCATTAAAACATATTTTTAATTATATATTTTTAATTAGTATGCTGAGAATAAACAAAAATGCCACATTGCTTTGGATGTTGAAGGGATGGCACAAAGTAGTTGACTTATGCTAGCTTCCAATTTTACATTATCACCTATTACTTTCTATTTTCACCATATTCATTTCTGCAGACTAATGCTGGATTGAGAAAGCTATTTGGTTTTTCTTTTTCTTATTTCTTCCCGTTGTATGAATGGGGTTTGAAACCTTTAAGAACCTAACTGCATTGCGATTCTTGATCGTATGCAGCCATCTCTGCACTCGAATCAATTGAAAATGCGCAACTATGAAGGCCAAGATGAAGCTTTACCGATAGGCATGTATATTTATCCAAAATATTTAGCAATTTAGCAGCAAGTTAGAGGGGGAGGCCTCGACATTATCTTGGGTTTCCACAACTATTTAACAGAGTGGGTTGGAGATCCCTCCCCGGAAATTCTCTTCATGAATTAGAGATTGAGAAATTTCAATCTATTATTCTTATAGTTTATATATAAATATAAATATATTTTAATTTATTGCATTCACATTGCCATATTATGGTCTAATCTCTCTATATATATACTAACTTTTTTGAAGAGCATTCAATCTAATTCTTCAGTTTGAGATGGCTGATTTGACTGATTCATATTGCCTAGAAACACTTCAGACTCAAGAATTTGATTCATCATCCATGCGCCTCAACTATTTATTTTGAAGTTGCCTTTTTTTTTATTTCTGTTTTGCAAATAATTTCTCCTCAAAATCTATTGCTCTTGGCCTTAATTAAAAGCCCTGACCCCTCCGCCCCCCTTCTGAACCTTCTTGTGAAGAAAATTATTTGCCATTTAAAATAATTTGCTTTCATATTTTTAGAGATGAAAAATAATTGATCTTTTTTTCTTTTTTGGAAGGAAATAAAAAAAATAAAAAATATTTGATCTTAAAAAGACATTAAAAGTAGATGAAACCAAATTGTTATTATTTAGATACTGATTTGAAAAATATTTCTTAATTTTAAAAGTAAAAAGAAATATAATACAATCACATACAAACTTGTACTCCTAGATGAAGAATTCTATATATTTACCAAATTTTAAACTTCACAATTTCCAATTCCTTGTTTATTTACCGATTTTAGAATATTAATTTATCAACTATATGAAGACAGTTCAATCAAATTGCCTTTAATATTCATAGAGCCACTGTGACCAATTATTCTAGTAAAAATTAGTAATTAATTAGAAATTATTGGTGTGAAAAAGAATTAAAGGGAATTGTCAATGCAAAAAGAAATGTAAAAAAAAGAAAATAGTTTTGTTCAGGTTGCTTGTAGCCCATATATAAGTTTTGATTAATTTACTTGCTTTATCCAAATTCTTGTTTTAGGAGACAGGTAAGACCATTAGAACGGTTAACAGATCAAACAAACAGCCAATAAAGGAAAACCTTAAGCTTAAGCAATAGCGTCCTTACTCTCCGCCAATGGGCCAATTCGACATCTTACCAAGTTAATCATGTCACCTAATTTCTACTCCCTTTTTCTCCAATCAAATCTCTGGCCCTTCACCAAACTTTCAACAGAACCTCTAGATTATAAAAGTGATTATGTTCATATTGAATTAATTATTCGATAGAATTATTACAACTAATCTCTTAACTGCACATTAATAAATATAAACCACACAGAGTATTCATTTTTGAAGGGCATTCTTTAAGCTCAGCTAAAGGATGAGTAGCGTTAATGCCAACAAGTTAATAAGATCCATTCTCATGCAAATATGCATGTTAATCCATAACAATCAATATTTTGCAAAAAACAATTTTGTTTTTTAGAATGTATGCAAAAAACAAATAATCAAACATATTATTTAAAATTGATGTTTTATTTTTTTACTTTAACATAGTTGAAATAAATATTTTTAAACCTATAAGAATAAATGAATTTAGCTAGAAATGAAAGATACTTTTTTTTCATTTTTCAAGTTTCCTTTTCAGCGCTCAAAAACGCTTGATCACCGCTTCGATCCTCTTCGCTGCATACCTTGGCGCAGGCCAGTTCATTTTTCGGCTCCTCGGTGCAGATCGTTGTGAGGCAGGAAAATCCAGAGTTTCGGTGCTGTTTTCTAATAATCCCCTATTTTTTATCCTAGAAAAAAAAAGAGGTGAGTGGAAGGATAATTGAGGGAGATAATGTGAAGGGTCAGGAAGCGCTAAGGCACACTACGCACTAACATAAGAAAGGGAAGGCTGATGAATGGACGAGAAAATAAAAGGAAAGAAGTCGAAGGGCGATTAACCGAAATGATTCGCTGACTGAGTTAAGGGTGATTTTCCATCAAGTCTTATATGTGGCACACTCAGATTAAATCAAAATATGTATTTGTTTGAACAAAGAAAACCAAAAAGAATTTTTTATCTATCTTTACAAGTGATTTTTGATTTTCATGTAACTAAGCCTTTCATAGACATGACCTTTTAATTCTACAATAAGATTTTCATGCCATATTGTTTCTTTTGACTCAATAACACATAGCCCCATGTGTAATTCTTACCATTTCTTATGGGCTTGACTAAATAATTTATGTTAATATGGCTTAATTGGCAAAATGAAGCGATAAACAGAGGATAAAAAACTCACAATTACGAGTTAACAAAACCATGCATATAGTTTGAAGAGATTTTCTCTTCACAAGTAGAAATCAAATATACGCTGATGATTCAATATGAAAACTTCTCTTTTTTTTTTTTTTTCCGAACATTAATTTGTGCAAAAGAATTATTTTATAAGGAAATGGAGGCATAAAATGACCAGCTGCGCATTGAGCCATATGTTTGAAAAAAGAATAGAAAAAGCTTGAAATTCACACTAATAGAAAAAGTGATTCACACTTTAGCTAAGTGAGTGAATATAGGTTTTACAATATGGAACAATGATGACTTTTCTTCATATGGAACAATCAACACGAACTTTTCTTAATAAGCTGCAAGTTCAAGTAAGCTATCCCTCATTCAGTTCCCTAAATATTGCTTAAAAATCCAATTATTAACATTAGTATTAGTATTCCTTTGCCTAAAAGTAAATATTTTCTTGTTTGAGTGAATATTTTATGAGTACATGGTTTGTATAGAGGGTAGAAAAAGCAAATCAAAGTAAGTAACTTTCATATCCAATAGCATGTATCCAATAGCATGTAGAAGTACTATATATAATCTTTTGAAAAGAATAGAAGATGTACAACATCCCTAGAATAGAGAAACCTTCTGAGTTCTGACAAAAACCGCAGACTGGAAATTAATATTTCTAGTCCTTGAAGGCAAATGATTTGGAACAAATATCAGACACTTGAGAGCTATATATAAATGGCATCTCTCACTCAAGCTAAGGAAAATTATAATTTTGAGTTCACAAAAACCAAAAGAATATTCTGTTGCACATATATTTCATCTATTTCTCTTCTTTTTTCAGTTTGGTTGGTTTAAAAGAAACCAGAAATGAGTAATCCAAGATTGAACAATGAAATATCATTGAACATATTAGAAATATCACAGAAAAGTAGCCAAAAATGAAGAAATATGGCAAGAAAGAGGAAAGAGAGAGGATATGAACCTTGAACTTTGCATACTTCAAAAAGCTTTTCCAGTTCCAGAAAAGATATATAAGGCAATCTCAGCATCACAAAAGAGTGGCAGAGGCTCAATGCTTCCCTTGAAAGCCTCTTCTTCTCTTAGAAAAGTCACTTGTCTTGCTGTATTGTTTGTCATCGTCAATCTTTTTTATCTGGATTTTCTGCCTCGTCATTTTTTCTTTTTTCCAAGAAAATGAAAAATTAATTCAACACTGACCCTTCATGCAAAATCACCCAAAATAATTAATTATAATTTCAAGAGAATTTTGTTTTTAATCAAGAAAGAAACAATCTGACTGCACTTCCTTTCCTAAAACTTCAAAAAATAATTAAATAAAATTAAAGAATTGTGAAAAATCAGTCAGAGCTTTAGTTGGAAGAGGTAACATGTTATTAATTACCAAAAAAGAAAAAAAAAATCAATACTAGATCTTGCTTTACAAGAAGTGCAAACCCAGTAACCCAACACCGCAAAGAAAGGGGAAAACAATTTTAGCAATATATATATAAAAAGGGGAAAACAATTTTAAGCAATATATATATAAAAATCAAGAATTAAAGATCAATCAAGAAAAAAACTTTTACTTTATCTAATAAGTATGGGAAAATGCAGATGGAAGAAGAAAGAAAAGAGAAGGAAAAAGTCTCTGTTACTGAGTATTTATAAAGTTGAAAGAAACCTTAAAAAAAATAAAAAATTGAGAGAAAAGAAGAAAAGACAGTAGTAAAGCACTCCATTATATAAAGAGAATGTTACTTTAATGGAAATTTATAGACTGGATAAGATGATTTTTCAGAAATTTGAAAAGGAAAATACTCTGCCGTATGATTAAGAAATAATAAAGAAAATCAAAGAATCTGATAAGAAATTGAAGAACTAACAGAAAAAGGATCTTACAAGAGAATGAAAGAAATAGTAGATAATCAAGATATTCAAAAAGTAATTATACGACACATAAAAAAGAAAGAATTGAAAGAAAGAGGAAATTTATGAACGAAAATCTACCCTGTGGTTTAGGCTCTAGCCTACCATTCACCAAGCTTCATTTGGAAAACAGCAGGAGCAACAAGGATCAAGCAGATGTATTTTACCTCTACTTTTTTCCTTTTTTTTTTTTTAAAAAAAAAAAATTCCTTTTTCTTTTTTCTGAGGCTGTCGTTTCTGTCACTGTTGACACTTTGCATACAAAGTCCACCAGTTGTATTAAGGGAAGGAGAGAGAGAGATATTTCTTAACCTAGTTTAGAAAAGCAAAAAAGAAAGATTCTTTTTATGGAAAAACAAACAGGAAAATGGTGAAGTGAAAGTCCTCTCACATTGACTTAGTTGATAGTAATAGGAAAACAAAAAAAATTTGACCATTTTATAATTTATATATTTTAACTCTTTTTTCTTAACATCTTTTTTTCTTGGATTAAATATTTTTCTTGGATTAAATATTTTTAACATGTTCGCTTACGGTCTGTTTGGATGGAGGGATTTTAGGGAGAAAAGAAAATTGGGAGATAAAATTTGGAAAGGAAAATGAGAAGATACTCTACTGCTTTTTTAGTACTGAAGCATAACTTATTTTTCAAAAAGGAATTATTGGAAAATTCATTTAAATTCATTTTTAATTTTATTGTTTTTACTATTAAAATATTTTAAAAGTTACCCAAAAAAAATTAATATCTTTAGTATATAATAGTTTTAGTTAAAATAATTCAAATAATATTATAACACATAGGGTACAGTGGCGGAGTCAAAATTCAATCTTAGGGGCTATTTGCGAAGCCAAAAGAAAAGAAGGCAAAGTCAATGTCTTGGCAAAATTAGTCGTTCTAATAATTATTAGCTTCCGAGTAACTTTTAGCATTCGATGAAAACGTTATTTTAATCTCTAAAAGTTAGTTCAAACGCTACGGTTATCGAACAATATAAATAATAAAATTTAACGTTTTGACTAGAGTTACTTAAAAAGCCGTTGCGGAATAAAAAGAATATTTCAAAATTATGGGACAAAGTGAAAACAATTTCACCAATTTATATTTAATTTATAAAGTAAATTTAGAAATATTTTTGAACTTAGATGGCTATAGTCACCCTTAGCCCTTTTTCTGCCATTGAGAGGCGAAATCAGAATTTAAATATAAAGGGTGAAAAATAAAATATAAATATTAAATTTATATATAGAAAGTTGAAAATTTAATTACATCGTTTTTTGTTATTTAGAGAGATTACTTATAGCTTTTCAACATAAAGATTCTAAAAACGTGTAAATTCCAATTTTTTTATCTTTTATACAAACAATTGGAAACATTAACCAGTGACTCTGAGATTTTCTTAAATAATGTTTTCTTTTGGCAACTAATGCCCTAATATATTAATAAAAAAATACAGTTATATGTCACACTAATGTTAAAATATCCTTAAAAAATAAAAAAAAAAAGTGTTTCTTTACTTTACATGGCGTTATTAGCTTTCCGTACAGATAGCCATGCTAGCTTTCCGTACAGATAGCCATGCTGGCTGTCATGTCAGAATTCCGACTCCCTTGTACCCTCGTACCAATCATGTCTCTTCTCTCTTCTCCGTTTAAATTTAATAATAACTCATTAAATACTAGGTTATTTCCCCAAAACATTTTCTTAATGAGATGTTTAGAAAAACAAGTGAAAATATTTTTCAGATTAAAAAAAAATTAAGGCATTTTTAAGAAAAATAATTTCTAGACATTCACAAATTTATCATAACCTTATCAATTTATATTTTTAATTTTTTAATCATCGATAGTCACTATTACCAATCGTTAGCCGCCACTACCTATCACTGGTAACTTTCATAATTTACTAGTTTTTAAATAATTTTTTTTTGTATTTCATAATAAAGTTTGTAAAATACGAAATTTTTATTATTATATTATTATAAATATTTTTATAGTCTTATGAGTTAAAAATTTTAATATTTTTAACTAATTTTTGATATTACAACAAACAAAAAAAATAAATCATTTGAAAATATTTTATAAAAATAAATTATTTTCTAAAAACAAACAGAGCTTTAGTGTTCAAAATAAAAAGTAAAGCAATTTATTTGGAGATAGAAAATAGTTGAGCAATAAATGGAGGAAAGTTTTTTTTTTTTTTTCTTGTTTGGGAAGAAAAAAGAAAATAATTTAGAAAATGAAAGGACTTATCTGAAGGAACGAAGAGTTTGGAGGATCACTTAAGCTTCAAATTGTTTTCAATTTTACCCTAAAACGTGTACCTAAAACGTGTAAGTTTTTTTCTTTATTTGACTTTCCAAATGTTTGAAAGTTTTTCTTTGGTCTACAGTTAGAGTCTACTAGCTTCATCTCCAGCCTCATTTGACTGCACTTGAGATTAATAAGGGTAAATATGTCTTTTTATTGGGAAAAATAGTACAAAAAAAAAAAAAATAAATAGTAATAAATTTTTAAGTGTTATATAATCTGTTGACTTGAGGTATATTTAAGAGTGTTCATCGTTCATTTAACTCTTTTTTTGTACAAAATAAATGCAAGTAAATCATAGCTTTAAAATTAAAATTAAATAACAATTAATATATTCAATATTTCAATATACGATGATAAGAAAAAATATTGTCAAAATTATATATTTATTTATTTATTAATATCTATATATTTATTTTGTTTGGTTCAATTTGGCGGTATTAACTCCATAGCTTTAAAATTTTTAAAATTTAAATAACAATTAATATAATTCCATTATTTTACAGATATATGAGATAAGAAAAGATGATAAGAAAAAATATTGTCAAAATTATATATTTATTTATTTATTAATATCTATATATTTATTTTGTTTGGTTCAATTTGGCGGTATTAACTCTCAAATCATAACCAGACTAATATTTAGCGGTTTGAAAAATTTCAAATCAAACTAAATCATTAATTTTAAAAATTCCATTTTCAATTCAATTTGATTTGAGTAGTTTGAGATGATTTAAGAACGCTTATAGATCGGTCCACACAATAGGTTAAGAGTCAACATATTTCGGGTTGAATCGA
The DNA here is from genome assembly GCF_014843425.1 of Jatropha curcas. The sequence continues at coordinate 254,926 of NW_023591385.1, read as the reverse complement.
TTAAATTGACCAATTCAAGCGAATTTGATTAGGTTTTATCAGTCTCGGTTTTATGACACTTAAAAAAATATGCTCAAATCAAACTAAAAATAAATGCAACAACTGACCAAAATTCACCGATTGAATTGGTTTGATTCTAAACTATATTTCAATTTAAATTGATTTCATTTTTTTAAAATGCAATTTGGTTTAATTTATTTTATTTCTATTTTAAAATTGAACTCTACATTTAAGTGTAGGCAAAATTTTCTTCAAAAAGACAAATTAAGTATAAGGCAAAATTTTCTTTCAAAAAGACAAATATATCAAAATTTTCTTCAAAAAGACAAAGAAAAAGATAAAGTGGAGCCCACATGCAATAATGCTATCGGACCCACATGCAATGCCTCCAAATGGAACAGAAAATGGAGCAAATAGGAGAGAAAATGACAATGTCCATAAATAATTACACCAATACTTCCCATATTCCTTGAAAATAAAAATACTTTTTTATTCATACTTTTTTTTTTTATTTTTATACTATTTTGGATATATACTAATAAGTTAATAGTATAATATTTATTTGTAAGATAAATAGTAAAAAATTATATGGTAAAAATACTTATATACTTTTTAAATATTAAACAATGAATAATGATTTTTAATTTATCATTTGATTTAATTTATCCTTTAATATAAATAATTAATAACGGTAAATTAATTTTTCTAAATTATAACAAAAATTCAATGATAATTAAAGGTAATGATCATTTTATCTCAAAAACTTTTAAAATTAGTTTAGTCTATATAAATAAAGGATAATATCGGAAAAAATATAATTATTATACTTAAAATACTTCAAACACGAATTACATTTTTGAGAAAAAAATTCATTAGTCGTAAAACGACTTTAAAAAGAACAGTTACAAAATATATAAATATAGAGAGAGTTAAATTCAGAGAAATTTTTTTCAGGAATTATCACTGATCAAATTAATTATTCCGAATATATTATATCATGCACATATATTTTCATTTAGCTTGTTTATGTTCGCAATGTATGAAAAAGAAACATGACACCTGTACCCTGAAAGAAAGAAATAACATCAGAAGGGGTGGACATTGGCCCAGCTGCCATCTCCTGAGGCAAAAATAAAGACTTCGGCCCTAAATTTTTTGCCCTTGAATAAGCGGCGGGCGTATCCTGAGCAGATTTAGGGTCCGTCCTCAGTTTAGAGATGTCAGTCCAAGTCAAGCCCGGCCCTATACGGTGAATTTTATGCAATATTATATATTTTTTTAATAATACCTTGACAAAGACTTTTAGAAAAATAGAGTAAGTTTGGGCCAATTCAGCCCAGGCCCAAAGATTTTGCTTGGAGATATGGTTGGTTAGGGCATGTTGTGAACCAGCTTTGCAGGTGTTCAAGTTTATAATCACTAATTAGAGGTGTTGGGTAAATTCAATATTTGAAGTAGCGTTTCAAAATCCAATAATTAATACTTTAGAATTGTAATTAAAAATGGTGAAATTTTTTGAAACTTTAATATAAATCGTTTGATGTTTTTACATATGGATTAATAAGGTAATTAATTTTTCTAAATTATAATAAAATCAATTATAATTTAATCAAATTATCATTTATCTCAAAACTAAGACTAATTATTCTATATAAATAAAGATAATATATAAAGAATCATACGTTGAAAGTTTGAATTGTCAATTAATCCAATTTATTTTTGATTGACACGTAAACAAACTCAAAAATATCTTTCACTCGAAATAAATAAAAAAATTCAGAGAAATTTTTTTCAGGAATTATTCGGAATATATTATATGATGCACATATATTACATTTAGCTTGTTTATGTTCGTAATGTATGAAAAAGAAACATGACACTTGTACCCTGAAAGAAAGAAGTAACATCTGAAGGGGTGGACAAGGCCAAGGTGCCATCTCCTGAGGCAAAAATAAAGACATCGGCCCTAAATAAAGACTAGTTTCATCAATTGTCGTCCATCACTGCAGATGATTCTTCTCCAGAAACTTAGAAACCAATCTTAGTAATGCATTTTTTCCGGTAACTTCTGTATTGCACAAGAGTATTTAAGTAGCAAGAATGTAATGTAAGCACACAACAAATAATCAAAACAAATGACATGATCAGTTGTTGCATGCAATAAAGATTCATAATCAGATTTTGAGGATGAAGACAGCTTCGCAGTTATCTGCAATAATTTAATTATAAACAACACAAAATTATTTAATTTTCAAGTACTACCCGACTTGACTCAGCCATGCATCCATCCTCTCAATTTTATTGAACTGGGAAATGAACAGTATAAACAAGTACATTAAAAGAAAAAAGGGTGCACAGCAGCATCTTCAGGAAAATGAATACATTCACAACAAATAAATTCAGACTGATTTCACCAGCATAATGATTGTCCCATCAAATCCTTGAAATTCAAATAATAACAAAATACCCCAAGGCTTGACCTAATATATATGTTGGTTCTTAATTTTACGAAAATTAACACTTTAGTCCTTTCATAGACCCCATCAAATCCTTGAAATTCAAATAATAACAAAATACCCCAAGGCTTGACCTAATATATATGTTGGTTCTTAATTTTACGAAAATTAACACTTTAGTCCTTTCATAGACCAAAATGATGAGTTTTTACTAGGTTCTTTTGACCCCTAAATTTAGTTACTACTTAAAACACAATGAGTTCTCTGCTTCAAAGTTACAGAACATGTCCCTAAAACAGCTGTACAATCTTCAAGAAACATAGACTGATAAAGAAAATAAGACATTGCAATTTTATAAATACACGTGCAATGCTGTTGCATGTGCTGGACACTTTGCCAACCATGAAAATGAATAAGCATGAAACAAAATGACTATTCAACAAAAATACATCATAAAATACAGAAGTATTTTATACAAGTACCTTTAGTTGAGGATAAGTTATTTCCACTTCACCAAGTAGCTGCTATAAGATGTGAATTTTCATCATATTGGACTCACTGATAGAACAGAGCAAAGGAAGCCAATAAGAAATTTACAGGAGCGGAATGCATATTCGTAATTGGGGACTATGGATGTCGTGGAACACAACAGTGCTCAAAAAAAAAAAAAAAATCATAGACAGGACCAAAGAAAACCATATTGCTATCACAACTAATACAATGGGACATACACTCAATCATTGCCTTATGCATCTGCACAATACTCGTATGCATAAACAAAAGTCAGAATCACCCCTTTGCCACTTAAATAGGTACAGGACAAGTAAAACTTAAATGAAACAATGCATATTTGGCTATCCTATTAGAATCAAAACAATAATGCATTAATCAACAGGCATTACAGAACCAAGATGTGAATTGTCATTCATATCGGACTCACTGATAAGAATATTAAGGATTATACCTGTTTTTCTAGTGGAGATTACAGGAACTTGAAAAACAATTCACACTAGAAGGAGACTTTGGAGCACATATTAATGGTCTGAATTTGTTGGCCGGACCTCAAAAATTAAACTGCATATGTTCCTGCCTATAGAAAATAAAAAAGATCTTATGCTCTAAAACCAACAAATGATTTGTCATTAGTTTAAATATATAGTGAAACCTCTCCCGCGAACCTTTTCTCTTAAGGATTTCAACTCAGCAAAGAAGTTGAATAGTAAATGAGCACTCCACGATCATGCTAAAAGGAATAATCCTTACCATATTTAAAAGCTCGAGTATCATGTTAGGAAAGGGTAATAAAACCATCTGCCATAAACTGAAGAAGCTTCCAGGTTTAGGTGCAAACCAAAGCAATAGTTAGGCATCAAGATAGAGCACAGAACAGCCAAAGGCAAGAAGCAATGCTCTATCAAGAAGCCAAACACATATTCCATCCCACAAGCTGACATACCGAGAACAAGCAAAAAGCCCAATAAGTAGGCCAAATGGTAAGTTTTATAGCCCAAGATGAAAGAACAATGGAGCAGCAGTCCAACATGGAAAATGCAATCATAAAAGCATCATTAGGCAAAACCTACCTTCAAGCACACCATTTTAGCAATAATGACTAAATATTAAGTAGGCAGTTGCTCGGTCTTACATCCCTTCAACAAATAACCTATTTTAGAGCAAAGCTTCAAAAACTTACACAAATATAAGATCATGTGATCCATATACAAAATCCTGCTTCAGAAGAGCCTTTGCATTTTTGAGAAGCCTTTGCATTTTGAGAATTAGGTTTCTGGTCTGTATTCGAATAGTATCATCTACATACATATGAGTGTATTATCAAATAACATCATATACTTTGTATACCATATCTGCAACCATTTGCTACGAGAGCAAGAGAAATAGAGCCCTTGGATATATACGTTATAGATACCAAGCAACTATGTCGCTACAAATCCACATTGGAAGCCTTGCATTCAGCAACCGGAATAGTCTCCTTATATACACGCAACTTCTGAGGAATAATTTTCTTCCATTTCTAATGAAAAAAATATTTTCACTTGGTTGCTTGATTAACATCCAAGAACAGGTAAAAGTCACCCCATCTTATTTTGGCTACTGCACTGTTCTGCACTGTTCAGAATTAATATTAAAGTTAAGGTACAGAAGATCCTAAAGTATAATTATCTCATAAAAATAAATATTATTATGTTAGTTTATCCGAATCACAGCAGTTAACACAATGTATAGTATGTTGCACTAGAGACATTGTTTTTCTATTGAAAATAAACTATTTACCTGCCACCTTTAAGCTTCCATTTATTAATTTATTTTTGTTTAAGGACTATGGTCCAAAACAAACCTATGGTGCAACCAAGAGAAGAGGGTAAAAATAACTCATCTTGCAAGGAAATGAGCTGAGTGTAAAAAACCAACCCCAATCTAACTAAGTGAAAGTGTAGGTTTCCTGTTCATATCTTGAGAAGGATCTTGGCCAGAGCTGCTGGTAGTAAGTGATCATGGAATCTGATGAGGTGTTCCTGGTTCAGTAAATGCAGTCTGACCATTGGTACGGTACATTCATTATCTACCATACAAATACACAGAAAGGAACTCAGAAGTTAGTTTAGAGTACTGGTAAAAATAAAGAACGGAAAATAAAATATCTCACAGACTTGTTGCTTTAGTCGCTCATTCTCCTCTATTAGTTGAGCTTCCTGCAAATTATGAGGGAAAAAAAGAGCAAAGATATAAATTTAAAAAAAAAATAATAATAATAATAAAGCAAATAAACCAACCCCATCAACCTCAAAAATTATGTTATAGAAAACTATATGTGAGAACAGTTGTAAAATGATCTCTTTTACTCATCAATAAAACTACATGGAAGGCTAGCAACAGTTACAGTTCAAAGATGGGCATATGACCTTGCTTTTGAGGGCATTGATCTCATTTGTAATTACATGACTCTGAAACACCATGACTCTGAAACACCACAAATAAAATTGCATCACATTCTAGTAGAATTAATAAACCAAGTTTTCAACTTGGAAAAGTATTCTAAAAGCCATTTCTGGATTTAAGAGCCTTAAATTCCCCGGAATTTGTCAAGATCTGGAATCACAAAACATGGTTAAGATGGATCAAAGAGAAAATTAACATTGCAACAATGAAAGTTCACTGACTAGTCCTTTTCTTTTTCTTTTTGTTAATCTGGCTATTATGGTTTGAAATCAAGAACTATTAGGGTCACTTATCAGTTTAAGAAGAAAACCAAGTAAAATCAAGAACTATTAGGGTAACTTATCAGTTTAAGAAGAAACCAAGTAAAATTGATATACACAATATAAAAATGCATAAACCTTAGTTTCCAGAACTCGTTTCAAGCCTCTTTCAAGTGACTTCTCTAATTCTTGTAGTTGCTCAATGCTCAATCGCTGGAGTTCTTCTCCTCTCATATGCCTATCATGCATTAAATGAAATAAATCTCAACATTGTATGTAAACTGAGAGATACATATTTTTTTTTATCAGCAATATAAAATTCTTTTATTAATTTAAATCTAGAAAATACTTGGCATTTTTAAGTTTCTAAATCTGAACCATCATGTCCTCCAAATACATCCGACTTACCTCGTAAATACTAGGTAAAAAAAAATCTGAAAAACCTCAAGTTAAATAAGATTGAAATCTTCTTGAGATAAGAAGGTACACAGAATTCTAAAAACACGTTACCTTAATTCAAGTGTCCTTTGTGCTACTTCCTTGCTGAGGGCTGTGAATGTACCATCTTCGAGCTAAAAGGGGACAAGTAAATGCTTTCAAGTCACATTACATGTGGAACAAATAATACTAAGTCCTTGTTTAGTATGAGGAAAATGAATTCTACGAAATGGTAAAAATAAATAAAAAGCTAATTATAACAAATGATAAAAAATGAATTCTACAAGAAAATACGGCATGTATTTATAACAAAATAATAAAAATAATAAGAGATTATGTGGGGAGTGGGGGGATGGATTAAAGAAAATGATAATAAAATAAAAGCTATCTGGGATATAAAAATTTAGCAAACTTGTATGAAATTTATTTGTAAATTTACACCTAATATATTTAAAATCTAAAAAACAATCATTTAAATTCTTTATATTTTGAATGGATTATACTTAATTTTATTAAAATTATTAAATTTTGCAATTAAAATAAATTGAAAAATACTAGCTACAATTGCTTTTTAGATTGTTATATCGACAATCTCCTATTTATTGCTTAAAATACATCCAAGTATATTTTAAGGTAACTTGAGAATATATATATATATATATATAGTTGTATGGTTCTGATTCTGACTTGATTCTCTAGAAGTGACCATGTATTTTAGAAATTATCTTTGAAATACTTAAAAATAGTAAACATTGAAAATAGCTATTGTTTGACAATTTTGGCAATTAGTAATTTTAGAAGCCATGATGTCGTTATTGCTGTTCAAGGAGAAGATCTGAGCGAACTTGCCAAAGTTCTTTTGCTAGTAGATTGCGCCTTCCGATTGACCTGGTTCATACTTCAAAGCAAAAGGTAGGCCAAGTCATTTCTTTTGGTTTATTGGTAATATAATTACAAAAAACCATAATAAAACAAAAAAAATTAAATTGAAAATAGAAAAAAAGTTAGAAAGATTCATAAGTTTAGGCACCATCCAGTTTTAGGAAAGATTTCATAGCGGTACGCATTTGGCAATTAACCTAATTTACCCTTTTTACGTTATACATTACTTTCTTATTTTCTTGAAAATGCTTGCTTTATTTTACCCAAATTGATTGTGAGTTGATAAAGTAAAGGGAGGAGATAACTAATAGTCTTTTGAAAATTTCTATTTGAAAAGTCTAAATTCAAATTTTCGGATCCGTTGGATTTATGAGAAAATTTGTTCATATTATGCATATATTCATCTTACCTCGTCAAATTTATTTACTATACCATTTTTTTTGACGAAAAAACATTTCCAAAACTTTATTTACCCTGTTTCATAATCAATTAGATTTATTAGATGATTAAACTCTGTGTAGGTAAATAATTTCCTGGAGTTTATAAGGATGGAGAAAACGTATCATCTATTACCTGTCTAACATACCAAAAAGAGTGCTTTTCGATTAGGTTTGATACACAGGTTGATAACTTGGAAGGGCATGCACAAGGGGCAAGAAATTGATAGGATTAGATGTCACATATATCCTAATCTAGGGTTTAAGAGTGTTTGGCAACTGAGAATCATAGAGAAAGAAAAAGAAGAGAAGGAACTGATTGAGAGGAGTAAGGAGAATTCAAGAGACTTCAAGAAGAAGAGAAAGAAACAGACTTGATAGAGAGAGAGAGTACATATTATAACTATTGATTTCCAAAATTCACTTTGTATAGCATAATATTTTGTGTTTGCTTAAGCCTGTATGTACTAAGAGCTTCTATATATATATTTGTAAATTCAATTATAAAGAGATTTGGAAGATTAGGGCAAAATTTTGAAAATATATATCAATATTAGCTAAAAAAAATTTTTGAAAAAAATATATGCTGCAAGAATTTTTTTACTTTATAAGGAAAAAGAAAAAAAAAAAAGAAAGAAAAAGCCAAATTAACTCGAATGACAAACCAGAATTAGAGGAACATTATATTAAATAAGCTTACATGAATTTTAAAAAAATTGAAATCTAAAACCAAGGTATAAATGGAAGAAAATAATATATTATAGGAATTTCTTTTTGGTTAAAATTTATGATCCTCTAACTGAGAACCTTGTTTGGCAACCAACTCTATGAGGTTAACATGTTAGGTGTTAAACGCTTTTTTATGAAACTGCAAATACCTCTAAAAACTTAGCTTTTCATGTCATAAATTCAATTTTTTGAGGAATCACGCCTAATTTTGTCCTTGAAATTAAGCTAACTAAACAAATTAAAGTTCTTTTTTCCGTTATTTTAAATTAATCAGATGTTTTTAACCTAAACACTTTCTAATTTGTAAAACTCTTTATTTATAAACAACTAAAAAGCTAACCAAAACAACTAACAACTAAAACAACGTTTGCAACTACCTAAAACATCTAGTATTGTCCGAACAGCTTAAATATTAACATCTGACTTAAAACGTCGTTAAAAACATTATATTCAGATGAATGAAACATTGATATATATATACTAAAGACTTTAAAAACATTAATTTTTATTGTATATAGACTTTAAGGACAAAAACTAAAAGACTAAAGACTATTTAACAATCAATTTAAAGTAGACTAAAGACTAAAACAATTATAGACTAAAGACTTTATACAAGACTAAAGACTATACTTTAAGACTTAAGACTTAATGACTAAAGACTTTTTCTAAAGACTTAAGACTAATGACGAAGACTTAAGATTTCAGAATTACAAATCATATATATGTAGAGAACTAAGATTATTACTGGGATTTAAATAAATACAGATACAAATATTTAAAGACTAAGATTTAAATAAATACCGATACAAATATTTAAAGATAAATTATAACTGTGAACTAAAATACTATGATTAATTGGGTTTATATGAATACTTCTATAATTCATTAAGTATGATTTTACTTTAGAATTAACATATAGTTTACACAATATTTCTGATGTGGAAGATCAGACTAAGCTGCATTCACAGAGCATACTTATAACAAATTTAATCAACAATTTAGTTTAGGGTTCCTGCCAACCTTAACCTTGGGATCCCCAGAATTAAGTCAGAGTGTGGAGGAGAAAGAGAAAGTGCCGTAAACACAGACTTTATATTCGTAGCAGTTTAAGATAAAATACAAACTTTATTTATATATATATATATATATATATATATATATATATATATATTTATAAATGAGTAGAGAATTAATAGTGTATTAAAAAAGAATCATAAAAACTCAATGTATTTGGAGGCTTAATGGGTAACTATATTTTCAAAGTATTTTTTTATTTCTTGAATTTTACCGTATTATACTCTAATGTGGCAAGTTATTTTGCATTATACTCGATTGGTTTAAAAAAAATGAAAAAGAATAGGTTTTTTATTGTTAACAGAACAAAAAAATTTAATTTCTTTATTTTTTTCTCCTGTCTACTTTCATAAAATCCATCATACCTAACTTTCCCTCTCTCACAGATAGAAAAAAAAAAAAAAAAAAAAACCAGATAGAAAAAAAAAAACCCTTAAAAAATTATCAAGCAATTTTCAAGAACCCATTAATAGGGAATCAAGCAAAACAACATTTTCAAAAACAAAATCACAACTACTAAAAAAATTTGTTCGATAAAATTAGTTATTTTGGTACGCTGTCAGCTGTTTTAAGAGCCTGTCAGCTTGTTTTAGTAGCGTTTAGCTATTAGTTGGTTTGAAGTATCTTCTATATGAGCTAACGGTTAGATGAGTTAGCTTTTCAACAAAACGCTACGAAACCTCTAAAAAGCTAGTTCAAACGTTTATGTTACTGAATTTAATCTTTTTAAGTAGCGGCTTATTAAAAGTTGTTACCAACACAATCCTAAAAAATATAAAATATTTCTTGACTATTTGGATGGTAGTGGCAATGAGGTAGTAAAACTATGATAAGGAGGTCCTGAGAAGTATTTAGTGATGGTGGGGTTTGCATATAGCTTCTTAAATTGATATTTAGTGATGTATACATTGGATTTCACACTTGAAAACAAAAGTAGTTAGACAAATGTTTCTATTAATTGATTCATAAGAAGTGAAGACAGTGAAAGAGAAAGAAGAGAGCAAAGAAACAAATGAGTGGGTGGAAGATAGAGAAATAGAACAAAATTAAAAAGGTTATTTTTTTATTTATGTTTAATAATATTTCAATATTCTTTTTTTCAATTTTGACTGGTGGGACACAATTTATAAAACAGAAAAAACATTTTCTTTTTTTATATATAATTTTGATTGGGTGGGACAAACAATTTATCAAACCAGGAAAATTATTCTCTTTTTTTATATATTAAATTTTGACTGTAGACAAAAAATTATAAACAATCTTTTCCAAAATTACTTAATTTTAAATTTTGGTAGAATTTGGCAAAACATTATAGAACTTGGAGAAAATTTGACCCATTATAGTTCTTGAAATTTTTTTCTTTGAGAAGAATCATGAAAAAACTATTAAACAAAATATTACTCTTAAAAATTTCTTGTACATATTATGGATTGCAATTATTCATATTTAGAAAGTATATATCTTTAGAAACAACTCATTTTTACACCTTCAAGTATTAATTAATAATAGTTTAAAAGGGAACGCTATTGAAAAGGACTATGTAATTACTGCAAAAATTTGTTAGGAGTTTAAGTTCTTCTCACAAAAAATTTTACCTTTTTATCGTTGTTTCTTTGTATTGATATATTTTCAGTTCCAAGTTTTTTTAACTTAACATTTTTCGACTAGGATTGGGTGTTTTGAAGAAAGCGTTATTGGCTTAGGTTTTAGTTTTTGCTGAGGTTTTATTAAATTTTTTCGTCGTAATTTTAATAATAAAATTAAAAATTTTGCTGGATAAAAAAAAAAAACTAAAGGTTATAAAAAAAGTTAATAAGATCCATCTACATGCAAATATTGCATGTAATCCATAACAATAAATATTTAGCAAAAACAATTTTGTTTCAGAATGAGCAAAAAAAACAAATAATTCAACATATATTTTAAAATTGATTTTTATTTTTTTACTTTAAATGAATAAATATTTTAAACTTATAGAAAAAATTAAATGAAAGATAATTATGTGCACAACTCAGATTACATCAAATATGTATGTTTGAAACAAGGATTTTGATTTTCATTAACTAAACCTTTCTTGTACTAAGATGATCTTAATCTACAATAAGATTCATGCCATATTGTTTCTTTTGATTCAATAACACATAGCATGGGTAATTCTACCTTTTCTTATGGCTTGACTAAAATTTAATTAATATGGTTAATGCAAAATGAATCAAAACAAGGATACAAAAACTCAAATTGCAGTAACAAAACCATGCATGATATTTTGCTACCATACAAACCAAAACTCTTATTTTTTTTATCAGAAAAAAAAGCTATTTATTATTATTAAATTAAAATCCAGGAAAAAACTTAACAAACAGCAGTAACTACTCCCAAGCTACGAGGGTATCCAAAAAAAAAAAAAAAAAAAAAAAACAAACCTAACCTATGAATGTTAGGCTAAAAAATCTGGAGCATCTCATAAGTACAATAGAAGCATGCAAACAAAGCAAGAAAATTGTAGAACAAATAGTTATAAATCTTTTGTTTTAGGATTCTGTCCACATATGATCTATTGAGATAAGAGAAAATATAATTCGAATCAATGAAAACAAAAGCCAAAAGCTAGCTACAATCCAAACAAAAAATCTTGTAGTTGAAGAGATTTCTTCAAGTAGAAATCAAATATACGCTATAATCAATATGAACTTCTCTTTTTTTTTTTTTTCCCGCATTAATTGCAAAAGAATTTTAATGAAATGGAGGAAAAATGACCAGCTGAATAGAAAAAGTGATTCACACTTTAGCTAAGTGAGTGAATATAGGTTTTACAATATGGAACAATGATGACTTTTCTTCATATGGAACAATCAACACGAACTTTTCTTAATAAGCTGCAAGTTCAAGTAAGCTATCCCTCATTCAGTTCCCTAAATATTGCTTAAAAATCCAATTATTAACATTAGTATTAGTATTCCTTTGCCTAAAAGTAAATATTTTCTTGTTTGAGTGAATATTTTATGAGTACATGGTTTGTATAGAGGGTAGAAAAAGCAAATCAAAGTAAGTAACTTTCATATCCAATAGCATGTAGAAGTACTATATATAATCTTTTGAAAAGAATAGAGGATGTACAACATCCCTACAATAGAGAAACCTTCTGAGTTCTGACAAAAACCACAGACCAGAAATTAATATTTCTAGTCCTTGAAGGCAAATGATTTGGAACAAATATCAGACACTTGAGAGCTATATATAAATGGCATCAATGGCAGATCTCTGACTCAGCTGAAGGAAATTATAAATTTTTTGAGTTCACAGAAACAAAAAGAATATTCTTGCACAACTTTTTCATACACATTCTTTTTTCAGTTTTGGTTGGTTTAAAGAACCAGAAAACAAAGTGAAAAATAGGGAGATATCACAAGAAAGTAGCCCAAAATTGAAAGAAAATATGGCAAGAAAGAGAGAAAGAGAGGATTACCTTGAACTTGCATCTCCAAAAAGCTTCCAGTTCCAGAAAAGACCTATAAGAGCAATCTCAGCAGAATCAACAAAGGTGGAGAGCTCATATGCCTTCTTGAAAAGCCCTCTTTCTTCTCTTAGAAAAAGTCACTTAATACGTACCACAGTATTGTTGTCAATCTTTTTTTAGTCAATCTTTTTTATCTGGATTTTCTGCCTCGTCATTTTTTCTTTTTTCCAAGAAAATGAAAAATTAATTCAACACTGACCCTTCATGCAAAATCACCCAAAATAATTAATTATAATTTCAAGAGAATTTTGTTTTTAATCAAGAAAGAAACAATCTGACTGCACTTCCTTTCCTAAAACTTCAAAAAATAATTAAATAAAATTAAAGAATTGTGAAAAATCAGTCAGAGCTTTAGTTGGAAGAGGTAACATGTTATTAATTACCAAAAAAGAAAAAAAAAATCAATACTAGATCTTGCTTTACAAGAAGTGCAAACCCAGTAACCCAACACCGCAAAGAAAGGGGAAAACAATTTTAGCAATATATATATATAATGAAAAATATCAAGAATTAAAGATCAATCAGGAGAAAACAACGTTTTACCTTTATATAATATATGGAAATGGCAGATGAAGAAGAAGAAAAGAGAAGAAAATCTTCTGTTACTGTATTTAAAGTCTGAAAGAAACTTAAAAAAAATGAAAAATTTGAAGACAATGATGGAAGCAAAGTACAAAATGAAAGAATGTTACTTTATAATGGAAATTTAAAACTGAAAGGGTCCAATTGAAAAAGGAATATTATGCGTAGATTAGATAAATAAAGAAAATCAAAGAATCTGATAAGAATGAACCCTAACAGAAAAAGGACCTTTACAAAGAAGAAGTAAAGAAATATAGATAATCAAGAATCAAAAAGAATTATAGGCAAGAGAAAGGAAAGAAGAAAGAAAGAGGAAATTATGAGAAAACCTACCTGTGGAGGACACAATCTACTACCACTCCAAGCCTCACATCCTTTCGACAGGAGCAACAAGGATCAAGCAGATGTATTTTACCTCTACTTTTTTCCTTTTTTTTTTTTTTTTTTTTTTTAAATTCTTTTTTCTTTTTTCTGAGGCTGTCGTTTCTGTCGCTGTTGACACTTTGCATACAAAGTCCACCAGTTGTATTAAAGGAAGGAGAGAGAGAGATATCTCGTAACCTAGTTTAGAAAAGGAAAAAAGAAAGTCCTCTCACATTGACTTGGTTGATATTAATAGGAAAACAAAAAAAATTTGACCATTTTATAATTTATATATTTTAACTCTTTTTTCTTTTATTAAATATTTTTAACATGTTCGCTTAAGGTCTGTTTGGATGGAGGGATTTTTAGGGAGAAAAGAAAATTGGGAGATCAAATTTGGCAAGGAAAATGAAAAGATACTCTACTGCTTTTTTAGTACTCAAGCATAACTTATTTTTCAAAAAGGAATTATTGGAAAATTCATTTAAAATTATTTTTAATTTTATTGTTTTTACTGTTAAAATATTTTAAAAGTTACCTACAAAAATTAATATCTTTAGTATATAATAATTTTAGTTAAATAATTCAAATAATATTGTAACACACAGGGTACAGTAGCAGAGTCAAAATTCAATCTTAGGGTCTGTCCGCGAAGCTAAAAGAAAAAGAAGGCAAAGTCAGTCTCTCGGCAAAATTAACCATTCTGATAATTGTTAGCTTTTGAGTAGCTTTTAGTATTCGATGAAAACGCTACTTTAAACTCTAAAAGTTAGAGTTACTTAAACAGTAACATTTAACATTTTGAATATAGTTACTTAAAAAGCTGTTGCTGAACAATTTTAGCAAAAAGCTAAAAAGAATATTTCAAAATTATGGGCCAGAATCAAAACAATTTCACCAATTTATATTCAATTTATAAAGTAAATTTAGAAATTTTTTTGAACTTAGATGGCTATAGTCACCTTTAGCCCTTCTTCCTGCCATTGAGAGGTGAAATCAGAATTTAAATATAACGAGTGAAAAATAAAATATAAATGGTGAATATGCTTATTTTTAATAATATAAATTAAATTTATATATAGAAAGTTGAAAATTTAATTACATCTTATTTTGTTATTTAGAAAGATTAGTTATAGCTTTTCAACATAAAGATTCTAAAAAGTGTAAATTCCAATTTTTGTATACAAACGAATTTGGAAACATTAACCAATGGCTCTGAGATTTTCTTAAATAATGTTTTCTTTTGGAAACTAATGCCTGAATATATTAATAAAAAAATACAGTTATATGTGTACTTTACACGGCGATTATAGCTTTCCGTACAGATAGCCATGCTGGCTGTCATGTCAGAATTCTGACTCCCTTGTACCCTCGTACCAATCATGTCTCTTCTCTCTTCTCCATTTAAATTTAATAATAACTCATTAAATACTAGGTTATTTCCCCAAAACATTTTCTTAATAATAAAAATTTTAAAATGCAAAATTTTTATTATTATTAATATTTTTATGATCTTGCAAGTTAAAAATTTTAATATTTTTAATTAATTTTTGATATTATAACCAAATGCAGAAAATAAATCATTTGAAAATATTTTATAAAAGTAAATTATTTTCTAAAAACAAACAGAATTTTAGTATTCAAAATAAAAGGTAAAGCAATTTATTTGGAGACAGAAAATAGTTGAGCAATAAATGGAGGAAAGTTTTTTTCTTCTTGTTTTGGAAGAAAAAAGAAAATAATTTAGAAAATGAAAGGAACGAAGAATTTGGAGGATCACTTAAGCTTCAAATTTTTTTCAATTTTACCCTAAAACGTGTAAGTGTTTTTTCTTTATTTGACTTTCCAAATGTTTGAAAGTTTTTCTGTGGTCTACAGTTAGAGTCTACTAGCTTCATCTCCAGCCTTATTTGACCGCACTTGAGATTAATAAGGGTAAATATGTCTTTTTATTGGGAAAATAGTCCAAAAAAAAAAAAATAGTAATAAATATTTAAGTGTTATATAAACTGTTGACTTGAGGTATATTTAAGAGTGTTCATCGTTCATTTAATTCATTTTTAAGTTTTATCCGAACCAAATTTTCCTTAATTTCAATATTTGGCACTCCTCAATATCAGGAGCTGTTCGTTAATTTCAATAAAAAAAAAAGAAAAATTAAATTTCAATTAATTTTTACATCAAATATAAAATAATAATCAAAATAAATGAATTATTATGTCTAATCATCTTGTGGAATTTATTTTATTTTTCCAATATTATCCCAAAGTTTCTTACAAATCAAATGTATTATAATTACTCCCTTTAACTCTTTTTTTGTACAAAATAAGTGCAAGTAATCATAGCTTTAAAATTTAAAATTAAATAACAATTAATATATTCATTATTTCAATATATGATGATAAGAAAAAATAGTCAAAATTATATATTTATTTATTTATTTATTAATATCTATATATTTATTTTGTTTGGTTCAATTTGGCGGTATTAACTCACAAATCATAACTAGACTAACATTTAGCAGTTTGAAAAATTTCAAATCAAACTAAATCATTAATTTTAAAAATTTATTTTCAATTTAATTTGATTTGAGCAGTTTGAGATGATTTAAGAACACTTTTAGATCGGTCCACACAATAGGTTAGGAGTCGAAATACATCGGGTTGAATCGATTAAATTGATCGATTCAAGCGAATTTGGTTAGGTTTTATCATTCTCGGTTCTATGACACATAAAAAAATATGCTCAAGTCAAACTAAAAATAAATGCAAAAACTGACCAAAATTCACCGATTGAATTGGTTTGATTCTAAACTATATTTCAATTTAAATTGATTTCATTTTTAAAATGCAATTTGGTTCAATTTACTTTATTTCTATTTTAAATTGAACTCTATATTTAAGTGTAGACAAAATTTTCTTCAAAAAGACAAAGAAAAAGATAAAGTGGAGCCCACATGCAATAATGCTATCGGACCCACATGCAATGCCTCAAAATTTTCTTCAAAAAGACAAAGAAAAAGATAAAGTGGAGCCCACATGCAATAATGCTATCGGACCCACATGCAATGCCTCCAAATGGAACAGAAAATGGAGCAAATAGGAGAGAAAATGACAATGTCCATAAATAATTACACCAATACTTCCCATATTCCTTGAAAATAAAAATACTTTTTTATTCATACTTTTTTTTTTTATTTTTATACTATTTTGGATATATACTAATAAGTTAATAGTATAATATTTATTTGTAAGATAAATAGTAAAAAATTATATGGTAAAAATACTTATAGGTAAAAATACTTATATACTTTTTAAATATTAAACAATGAATAATGATTTTTAATTTATCATTTGATTTAATTTATCCTTTAATATAAATCGTTTAATATTTTTACACTGGGATTAATAAGGTAATTAATTTTTCTAAATTATAATAAAATTAATAATAATTTAATCGAATTATCATTTATCTCAAAAATAAGACTAATTATTCTATATAAATAAAGATAATATCGGAAAAATATAATTTATTACTATTTAAAATACTAAAAATGAATTATATTTTGAGACAAAATAATAATCAAAAAATGACTTAAAAAGAAAATTATAATATATATAGAGAGTTAAAGAATCATACATTAAAAGTTTGAATCGTCAATTAAAAATATCTATCACTCGAAATAAATAAAAAAAATTCAGAGAAATTTTTTTCAGGAATTATAAATTCAGAGAAATTTTTTTCAGGAATTATCACTGATCAAATTAATTATTCCGAATATATTATATCATGCACATATATTTTCATTTAGCTTGTTTATGTTCGCAATGTATGAAAAAGAAACATGACACCTGTACCCTGAAAGAAAGAAATAACATCAGAAGGGGTGGACATTGGCCCAGCTGCCATCTCCTGAGGCAAAAATAAAGACTTCGGCCCTAAATTTTTTGCCCTTGAATAAGCGGCGGGCGTATCCTGAGCAGATTTAGGGTCCGTCCTCAGTTTAGAGATGTCAGTCCAAGTCAAGCCCGGCCCTATACGGTGAATTTTATGCAATATTATATATTTTTTTAATAATACCTTGACAAAGACTTTTAGAAAAATAGAGTAAGTTTGGGCCAATTCAGCCCAGGCCCAAAGATTTTGCTTGGAGATATGGTTGGTTAGGGCATGTTGTGAACCAGCTTTGCAGGTGTTCAAGTTTATAATCACTAATTAGAGGTGTTGGGTAAATTCAATATTTGAAGTAGCGTTTCAAAATCCAATAATTAATACTTTAGAATTGTAATTAAAAATGGTGAAATTTTTTGAAATTTGGAACTAATAATACATTTGGGAGAGAAATGATGAAAAGATAAGCCTACAGAATAAAAAATTACTGAACTTTGTTGTTTATTAACCTCCAGAGAAGCAAAGTCACTACCCACAATGATAGATGGTGGCCAATGATTCCAATTATCTAGCTGCAGTGTTGCACACTTGATAGTGGAACACTCTGATTCCTTGCACACTTGATAGAAGAAGCCTTGAACTTGAAAACTCTGATTCCTTGCAAAACGTTTTTGGGAGCTCAATTATTGCCATATTGCCAAAGCAAGGAAAACAATTTCAATAGAAAAGTTTTCCACTTCTCAACCATTGTAGTACTTGAAATTCTAATCAATGTCTGAAAACAGTTAAACGAGCTTTGCAACTAAGCTTACCTTGTTCGAAGATCCTCAATTGGTCTCAGAGACACCATAACTTAAATGTTGCCCAACTAGTTTCATCAATTGTCGTCCATCACTGCAGATGATTCTTCTCCAGAAACTTAGCAACCAATCTTAGTAATGCATTTCCGGTAACTTCTGTATTGCACAAGAGTATTTAAGTAGCAAGAATGTAATGTATTTCCGGTAACTTCTGTATTGCACAAGAGTATTTAAGTAGCAAGAATGTAATGTAAGCACACAACAAATAATCAAAACAAATGACATGATCAGTTGTTGCATGCAATAAAGATTCATAATCAGATTTTGAGGATGAAGACAGCTTCGCAGTTATCTGCAATAATTTAATTATAAACAACACAAAATTATTTAATTTTCAAGTACTACCCGACTTGACTCAGCCATGCATCCATCCTCTCAATTTTATTGAACTGGGAAATGAACAGTATAAACAAGTACATTAAAAGAAAAAAGGGTGCACAGCAGCATCTTCAGGAAAATGAATACATTCACAACAAATAAATTCAGACTGATTTCACCAGCATAATGATTGTCCCATCACCCATCAAATCCTTGAAATTCAAATAATAACAAAATACCCCAAGGCTTGACCTAATATATATGTTGGTTCTTAATTTTACGAAAATTAACACTTTAGTCCTTTCATAGACCAAAATGATGAGTTTTTACTAGGTTCTTTTGACCCCTAAATTTAGTTACTACTTAAAACACAATGAGTTCTCTGCTTCAAAGTTACAGAACATGTCCCTAAAACAGCTGTACAATCTTCAAGAAACATAGACTGATAAAGAAAATAAGACATTGCAATTTTATAAATACACGTGCAATGCTGTTGCATGTGCAATGCTGTTGCATGTGCTGGACACTTTGCCAACCATGAAAATGAATAAGCATGAAACAAAATGACTATTCAACAAAAATACATCATAAAATACAGAAGTATTTTATACAAGTACCTTTAGTTGAGGATAAGTTATTTCCACTTCACCAAGTAGCTGCTATAAGATGTGAATTTTCATCATATTGGACTCACTGATAGAATACCTGTTCCTGTTGTAGTGGAGATACAGGAACTTGAACAATCACACTAGAAGGAGACTTGGAGCACATATAATGGTCTGAATTTGTTGGCCGGACCTTGAAATTAAACTGCATGCTCTGCCTTTACAAATAAAATATTTATGCTCCAAAACAACAAATGATTTGTCATTAGTTTAAATTATAGTGAAACCTCTTCTGCAACCTTTTCTCTTAAGGATTCAACTTCAGCAAAGAAAGTTGAATAGCAAATGAGCACACCTCGATCATGCTAAAGTGAATAATCCTTACATATTTAAATATGCTCGAGTATCATATTAGGAAAGGTAATGAAACCACTTGCCCTTAAACTTGGATATTGGAAGTTTCCAGGTTTAGGTGCAACAATAATATTAGGAAAGGTAATGAAACCACTTGCCCTTAAACTTGGATATTGGAAGTTTCCAGGTTTAGGTGCAACAATAGCAAAGAAGCATCAAATAGAACAGCAAAGCAAGAAGCAATGCTCTATAAAGAAGCCAAACACATCCATCACAGCTGACATAACCATGACAATGCTTGGAATAAGCCCAATAAATAGGCAATGGTAAGTTTATAGCCCAAGATGAAAGTAACAGATGAGCAGCAGCTCCAACATGGAAAAAGCAATCATAAAAGCATCATTAAGCAAAACCTACCTTCAAACACACCAGTTTAGCAATTTTCAATGACTTTAAATATTAAGTAGTTTTTTTTTTTTTTTTTCTAAAGAGAATATAGAACACGTTCCTAAAAACTAATATCGGTAAGTTGGTCCAATAATGCTATAACTATAAATATGCTATGTTGCAACAAAATGCCAACCTGCTGTTTAAGTTCAACCAATAACCTAATTTAAACCCTAATCAAGTTATCAACAATGGGGGAAACAGAGTCCCATAACACTGATTAACCCTTGAAAATAATTAAATTGTCCAGATATAGATGCCTTTATTTTTGTTCTGAAATACAACTCCAGGTAATCAGAACACACATTACAGCTCCAAACTACTTATTTTGTCAGAGTGTCTAACTTTATATGGTAAATTTACAATATATATACACACACATATATAATTAAGCATCTATGGTTTCATGTGCTGATGATTCCATTGGGATGAACACAGACAGGGACGCAACCATAGAATTAAGAAGAATTTCCTCCGTGAAATACTTATCACAACAAACTGCAATAAGCCACATTGATCCTCAAGAACATTTCATATCCTTCAAACTCAATCTGGGAAGGGTAACCTGCAATTTTTATGTTCATGAGTTTGTTTGGCATTTCTATTCAACAAAGAAATGATTCTGTTCAGTAAATCAAATGATTCTGCAGCTGCATGTATCTTGCAGCAACAATTTTAGTTTATTTCTTGAGCAGTATTTTGATGATAAATGCTTTCTTAAACTCTCTCTCTCTCTATATATATATATATATAGCAGGCCAAGAATTACATCAATAAATTTTGCAAGGAAATGAACTGAGTGTAAAAAACCAACCCCAATCTAAGGAAAGTGTAGTTTCCTTCATAGTCTAGAGAAAGATCTGCAGAGCTGCTGGTATTAGTGATCATGGAATCTGATGACTGTCCTGGTTCAGATAAATGCAGTCTGCCCATTGGTACATTCATTATCTACCATACAAATACACAGAAAGGAACTCAGAAGTTAGTTTAGAGTACTGGTACAAATAAAGAACTGAAAATAAAAGATCTCACAGACTTGTTGCTTTAGTCGCTCATTCTCTTCTATTAATTGAGCTTCCTGCAAATTATGAGGGAAAAGCAAATTATGACGGAAAACAAAGAGCAAGATATAATTTTTTTTTTTAAAAAAAAAATAATAATAATGAAAGCAAATAAACCAACGGCCATCAAAACTCAGAAATTATATTTATAGAATATGTAGAACAGTTCTTAAAATGATCACCATTTTACTCATCAATAATAACTAACGTAGAAGGAGCAACAGTTACAGTTCAAAGATGGGCATATGACCTTGCTTTTGAGGGCATTGATCTCATTTGTAATTACTGACTCTGAAACACCACAAATAAAATTGCATCACATTCTAGTAGAATTAATAAACCAAGTTTTCAACTTGGAAAAGTATTCTAAAAGCCATTTCTGGATTTAAGAGCCTTAAATTCCCCGGAATTTGTCAAGATCTGGAATCACAAAACATGGTTAAGATGGATCAAAGAGAAAATTAACATTGCAACAATGAAAGTTCACTGACTAGTCCTTTTCTTTTTCTTTTTGTTAATCTGGCTATTATGGTTTGAAATCAAGAACTATTAGGGTATCAAGAACTATTAGGGTAACTTATCAGTTTAAGAAGAAACCAAGTAAAATTGATATACACAATATAAAAATGCATAAACCTTAGTTTCCAGAACTCGTTTCAAGCCTCTTTCAAGTGACTTCTCTAATTCTTGTAGTTGCTCAATGCTCAATCGCTGGAGTTCTTCTCCTCTCATATGCCTATCATGCATTAAATGAAATAAATCTCAACATTGTATGTAAACTGAGAGATACATATTTTTTTTTATCAGCAATATAAAATTCTTTTATTAATTTAAATCTAGAAAATACTTGGCATTTTTAAGTTTCTAAATCTGAACCATCATGTCCTCCAAATACATCCGACTTACCTCGTAAATACTAGGTAAAAAAAAATCTGAAAAACCTCAAGTTAAATAAGATTGAAATCTTCTTGAGATAAGAAGGTACACAGAATTCTAAAAACACGTTACCTTAATTCAAGTGTCCTTTGTGCTACTTCCTTGCTGAGGGCTGTGAATGTACCATCTTCGAGCTAAAAGGGGACAAGTAAATGCTTTCAAGTCACATTACATGTGGAACAAATAATACTAAGTCCTTGTTTAGTATGAGGAAAATGAATTCTACGAAATGGTAAAAATAAATAAAAAGCTAATTATAACAAATGATAAAAAATGAATTCTACAAGAAAATACGGCATGTATTTATAACAAAATAATAAAAATAATAAGAGATTATGTGGGGAGTGGGGGGATGGATTAAAGAAAATGATAATAAAATAAAAGCTATCTGGGATATAAAAATTTAGCAAACTTGTATGAAATTTATTTGTAAATTTACACCTAATATATTTAAAATCTAAAAAACAATCATTTAAATTCTTTATATTTTGAATGGATTATACTTAATTTTATTAAAATTATTAAATTTTGCAATTAAAATAAATTGAAAAATACTAGCTACAATTGCTTTTTAGATTGTTATATCGACAATCTCCTATTTATTGCTTAAAATACATCCAAGTATATTTTAAGGTAACTTGAGAATATATATATATATATATATAGTTGTATGGTTCTGATTCTGACTTGATTCTCTAGTATGGTTCTGATTCTGACTTGATTCTCTAGAAGTGACCATGTATTTTAGAAATTATCTTTGAAATACTTAAATAGTAAACATTGAAAATAGCTGTTGTTTGACAATGGCAATTAGTAATTTTAGAGGCCATGATGTCTTACTTGCTGTTCAAGAGAAGACTGATCGAACTTGCCAAAGTTCTTTTGCTGTAGATTGCGCCTTCCAATGACCTGGTTCATACTTCAAAAGTAAAAGATAGGCCAAGTCATTTCTTTTGTTTATTGGTATAATTACAAAAACCATAATAAAACAAACAATAAATTGAAATAGAAGAAAAGTTAGAAAGATTCGTATGTTTAGGCACCTCAATTGAGAAAGATTTATTAGCGGTATGCATTGCAATAGCCTAATTTACCCTTTTTTACGTATGCATTACTCTTACTTTCTGAAAAATGCTTGCTTTATTTACCAAATTGATTGGGAGTTGATAAAGTAAAGGGAAGGAGATAACTTAATAGTCTTCCGAAATTTCAATTTGAAAGTCTTAAATTCAAATTTTCGATGGGCTTTGGATTTATGAGAAAAATTTATCTATATTCATCTTACCTGTCAATATTTATTACTATACCATTTTTTTAACGAAAAACACTCAAAACTCTGTTTACCCTATTCATAATCAATTAGATTTATCAGATGCATTAACTCAGTTTAGGTAAATAATTTCCTGAGTTTATAAGGATGGAGAAAACTATTATCTATTATTCTGTCTAACATACCAAAAAGAGTGCTTTACGGTTAGGTTGATAACTTGGAAGGGCATGCGGTAAGGTTGATAACTTGGAAGGGCATGCACAAGGGGCAAGAAATTGATAGGATTAGATGTCACATATATCCTAATCTAGGGTTTAAGAGTGTTTGGCAACTGAGAATCATAGAGAAAGAAAAAGAAGAGAAGGAACTGATTGAGAGGAGTAAGGAGAATTCAAGAGACTTCAAGAAGAAGAGAAAGAAACAGACTTGATAGAGAGAGAGAGTACATATTATAACTATTGATTTCCAAAATTCACTTTGTATAGCATAATATTTTGTGTTTGCTTAAGCCTGTATGTACTAAGAGCTTCTATATATATATATATATAATATATATTATATATTAATATATAGTGTAATTCAATATATAGGAGATCTGGAAGATTAGGGCAAAAATTTTGAAAATATTCATCAATATTAGCTAAAAAATTTGGTAATACAGTAAGTTGTATTTAGAAAAATGTTATGCTTGGAAGAATTTTTCTTAATGAGAAAAAAAAAAAAAAAAAAAGCCAAATTAACCTCGAATGACAAACAGAATTAGAGGAACATTATATTAAGTAAGCTTAAATGAATTTAAAAAAATTGAACTCCAAACCAAGGCATAAATGAAGAAAATAATACATAGAATTTCTTTTTTGGTTAAAATTTATTTCCTCTAACTGAGAGCTTGTTTGGCAACAACTTTTCAGTTAACTTTTAGTACAAACTGCTTTTTTATGAAACTATAAATACTCTAAAATTTAGCTTGTGATTAATCAAATTTTTTTGAGAATCACATATAGTTTTTTGTCCTTGAATTTAGCTACTAAAAATTAATGTTCTTTTTATCGTTAT
>NW_023591385.1:143418-229932 GCF_014843425.1 Jatropha curcas | reverse complement strand
AGGAAAAGGGGGGGAAAAAAAAATTTTTTTTTTCCCCCTTGGGGGAAAATTTTTTGTTTCCAAAGATTGGAATCACCAAAAAACCATTGGTTTTAAAGATGGAAAATCCAAAGAGAAAAAAAATTTAACCAATTGGCAAACCAAATAAAAAGTTTTTCCACTGGACTAGTCCGCTTTTTCCCTTTTTTCTTTTTTGTTAAATCTGGGGTTTTAAATTAGGTTTGGAAACCAAAGAAACTAATTAGGGTTAACTTTTATCAGTTTCAAAGAAGAAACCGAAGTAAGATTGATATACACAATAATAAAAATGCATGAACCCCTCTAGTTTCCCAGAACTCGTTTTCAAAGCCTCTTTTTCGAAGTGACTTCTTCTAATTCTTTGTAGTTGCTGCCAAAATGCTCAATCGCTGGAGTTGCTTTCCTCTCGATACGCCTATCATGCATTAAATGAAAACAAATCTCAACCACTCTCGCTCATGTAAACTTTAGATATATCATTTTTTTTTTTATCAGCAAATTATAAAATTCATTTTATTAATTTGAAATGTAGAAAATACATAGCATTATTAAGTTTCTACACCTGAACCATCATGTTCCTCCAATACATCGTCTTACCGAATCGTAAATAGTAGGTAATAAAATCTGTGAAAACCCTCAAGTTTAAATAAGATTGGGAAAATCTTCTTGAGAATATAGAGGTAGCACAGAATTCCAAAAAACACGTTACCTTAATATCAAGTGTCCTTTCTGCTACTTCCTTGCTGAGGGCTTGTGAGATGTACCATCTTCGAGCTAAAAGGGGATATGTAAAAATGTTTCAAGTTCACATTATTGTGGGAACAAATAATACCTGAGGGTGCTTGTGTTAGTGGGATGTATGGAAAATGAATTCTACGAAATGGTAAAATAATAAATAAAAAGCTAATTATGAACAATGATAAAACAAGAATTCTAAACAAGAAAATAAGGCATATATTTATAAAAATAATAAAAATAAAAGAGATTATGTGGGGGGTGGGGATGGATTTTAAAGAAAATAATAATAAAATAAAAGCTATCTTGGATATAAAAATTTAGCAAACTTGTAATGAAATTATTTGTTATAATTTACTACCTAAATATATTTAATTTCTTTAATATTGTTAATGGATTATACTTAATTTTATTAAAATTATTAAATTTTGCAATTAAAAATTAAAATTGAAAAATACTAGCTACAAATTGCTCTTTAGATTGTTTTAGAAGTCGACACTCTTCCTATTTATTGCTTAAAACTACACTCGCAAGTTTTTTAAAGGTAACTTTGAACAATATATATTTAATACATATAATATATATAGTTGTATGGTTTCTGGAATTCTGGACTTGATTCTCTAGAAAGTGACATGTATTGGTTAGAAATTATCTTTGAAATTAACTTAATAGTAAACAATTGAAATAAGCTATTTGTTTTTGAAACATGGCAATTGTAGTAATTTTAGAAGCCATGATGGTCTTACTTGCTGTCCAATGAGAAGACTGAATCGAACGTTTGCCCAAAGGGTTTCTTTTTGCTTGTATGATTTGGGCGGCCCTTCCGATGGACCTTGGTTCATACTTCAGAGAAAGCAAAAGGTAGGCCAAAGTCATTTCTTTTGTTTATTGGTAATATATTACAAAACACCATAATAAAACAAAAAATAAATTGAAATAGAAAAAAAGTTAGAAAGATTCAATAAGTTTTTAAAGGCACCTTTCAGTTTTAAGAGAAAGATTCAAATTAGCGGTACGCCAAATTGCAATAGACGCTAATTTTACCCTTTTTGGTTACGTATAACATGTACCTCTTATTGTTCTTGAAAATGCTTGCTTTATTTACCAAATTGAATTGTGAAGTTGATAAAGTAGAAGGGAAGGAGATAACTTAATAGTGCTTTTGAAATCTTCTCTATTTGAAAGTCTTTAAATTCAAATTTTCGGATGGCCGTTGGGATTTAATGAGAAAAAGTTTGTCTATATTATGGGCATATATTTCATCTTACCTGTCAATATCTTATTACTATCCATTTTTTGAACGAAAACATTACAAAACCTTTATTTACCCTTGTTCATAATCAATAAGATTTTATTAGATGCAATTAACTCTGTGTAGGTAATAATTATCTGAGTTTATAAGGAATGGAGAAAACTATCATCTTTACTCTGTCTTAACATACCAAAAAAGAGTGCTATTTCGATTAGGTTGATGAACTTGGAAAGGGATGCACAAGAGGCAATGTAAAATTGATTAGATGTCAACATATATCCTAAATCTAGGTTTAAGAGTGATTTGGCAACTGAGAATCATAGAGGAGAAGAAAGAGAAAGAGAAGGGAACGTGATTCGAGAGGAGGAGTAAAAGGAGAATTCAAGAGACTTCAAGAAGAAGAGAAAGAAAAGCAGAGGGTGAAAAGAGAAGAGGAAAGTAATATTTATAACTATTGATTTACAAATTCCCTTTGTATGGCATAATATTTTTGTGTTTGCTTAGGCCTGTATTGTACTAAGACCTTCTATTTATCAAGGTATATGTAATGGGTCAATATCAAAGAGATTGGAAGATTAGGGCAAAAAATTTTGAAAAATATTTCATCAATATTAGCGTTAAACAAAGATTTTGAAAAATATATGCTTGCAAGAATTTTTACTTTAAATAAGAAAGAAAAAAAAAAGAAAAGAAAAAGCCAATTAACCTCGAAATGACAAACCAGAATTAGAGGAACATTATAATTAAATAAGCTTACATATGAATTTTTTAAAAAAATTGAAATCTAAAACCAAGGTATAAATGAAGAAAATAATATATAGAATTTCTTTTTTGGGTTCAAAATTTATTTCCTCTAACTGAGCCGTTGTTTGGCAACACTGTAATGAGCGTTAACAAATTTAGTGTAAACTCTTTTTATAAACTGCAAATAGCTGCCTAGAAACATTAGCTTTATCATGTCATAAAATCAAAGATTTTTTTGAGAATCAACGCCTAATTTTTTGTCCCTTTGAATTTTTTAGCTAACTAAAGCAATTAATGTTCTTGTTCGTTATTGTTAAAAAATTAAATCAGAAGTGTTTTTCACCTAACACTTTCTAATTAAAACTCTTATATAGTTCTTACAACAACTAAGCTAACCACACTAACAAACTAAATCAACGTTAAGCAACTACTAAAAAGACAGCTAGTAATTGGTCCGAACAGAGCTTAAATATTAACATCTGACTTAAAACGTCTGTGTAAAACATATATTTTCAGATGAATGAAAAACATTGATATAGTATATATATATACTTTACATTTGGATATATGTTAATATATTATAATATATAGTATATATATATAATAATATATAGAGTAATAATATATATAGTATAAAGTGACTAGCTAAAGACTTTATATAAAGACTAAAGACTATGACTTTTAAGAACTTAAGACTTAATGACTAAAGACTAGACTAAAAGACTAACAAACAAAAAGACTTTTACTAAGATCGCTTAAGACTAATGAACGAAGACTTAAGAACTTTAAAATTAACAAATCATATATAATGTAGGAGAACTAAGAATTTATTACTAGGGCATTGTAAATTTAAATACAGATACACCCAAATATTTAAAAGATAAAATTAATAACCTGTGAACTAAATACTATGATTAAATTGGGTTTTTTATACTGAAAATACTTATTATAATTCATTAAGTTAATGAATTTTACTTCAGATCAACATCAATAGTTTATCGACAGTAATTTTCTGATGTGGAAGATCAGACTAAAGCTGGCAATCCACAGAGCAATAACTTAATAACAAATTTAATCAACAATATTTAGCACAACAAAGGGTTTAGGGTTTTCCTGCAACCTTAAACCTGGGATCCCAGAATTTAAGTCCAGAGTGTGGAAGAGGAGAAGAGAAAGGTGCCGTAAAAACACAGTTACTTATATTCGTAAGCAGTTTAAGATAAAATACAAACTTTATTTATATTTTTATATATATATGAATATATGAATATATACTAATATATATATATAGTATATAATATATAATTATAAATGAGTAGAGAATTAAATAGTGTATTAAAAAGGAAATCATAAACTCAAATGTATTTGGAGGCTTAATGGGTAACTAATATTTCCAAAGTATTGTTTTTATTTTTGTAATTTTAAACGTAAGTTAATCTCTAATTTTTGCAAAAGTTATTTGCCAATTAATACTCTATTGGTTAAAAAAATGAAAAATGAATAGTTTTTATTTAACAATGAACAAAAATTTAATTTCTTTTTATATTTTTTTTTTCTCCTTTCTACTTTCCATAAATCCATCATATCCTAACTTTACCCTCTCTCACATGATAGAAAAAAAAAAAAAAAAAAAAAACCAGATTAGAAAAAAAAACCCTTAAATAAATTATCAAGCAATTTTCAAGAACGCCATTAATAGGGACACTCATAGCAAACAACAATTCAAAAACAAATCACAACTACTAAAAAAATTTGTTTCGATAAAATTAGTGTATTTTTGGTAGCTTTGTCGCTTATGTTATTAGTAGCGTGTCGCTGTTGTTAGTAAGCGTTTAGCTATTAGCTTGTTTGAATATCATTCTTATGAGCTAAACAGTTAGGAATGAAGTTAGCTTTTCACAAAACGGCTACGGAACCTCTAAAGCTAGTTGCAAACGGTTAATGTTTACTGAATAATCTTTTTAAGGTAGCGCTTACTTAAAAGTTGTTACCTTTTGAACACAATCTAAAATTATAAAAATATTTCTTGACTATTTTGATGGTAGTGGCAAATGAAGGGTAGTAACTAATGAATAAGCGAAGACCTCTTGAGATGTATTTAAGTGATGGTGGGGTGTGCATTATAGCTTCTTTAAATTGATATTTTAGTGATGTATAATTGGATTTCCACAACTTGAAAACAAAAGTATTAGACGAATGTTTTCTTATTATTAAATTGATTCATAAGAAGGGTAGGAAGACAGTGAAGAGAAAGAAAGAGAGCAAAGAAAACAATGAAGTTAGTGGTGGGGAAGGATAAGAGAAGATAGACAAAATTAAAAGGTTATTGTTTTTAAATTTATTGTTAAATATATCATTATTCCTTTTTCTGTCAAATTTTGACTGGTTGGAATACAACAATTATAAAGGAGAAACATTTTTCTTTTTTTTTATATATAATTTTTGAATGATGGGTGGGACAAACAATTATAACAGAAAATTATTCTCTTTTTATTATATATAATTTTGAACTATGGGTAGACAAAAATTAAATAACGATCTTTCAAATTACTTTTAAATTTTAAAATTCAATGGTAGAATTTGCAAACATCTACATAAGAAAGCTTGGAGAAAATTGAACTTCTCCATTATAGTTCTTAGAAATTTTTTTTTCTTTGAAGAGAATCATGAAAAATACTATTATCAAAATAATACTTGCTAAATATATTTCCTTTGTACATATAATGATCTGCAATGTGGATTATTCATATTTTAGAAAGTATATATCTTAGAAAACAAACCATCATTTTTTAAACATCTATTCAAAGTATATTAATAACATTAGTTTTAAATATATGAAGCGCTATGAAAAAGGACTATGTAATTACTGCAAAAATTTTGTTAGGGAGTGTTATAAGTTGTTCTTCTCACAACAAATTTACCTTTTTTATGCGTTGTTCTTTGGTTATTGATATATTTCAAGTCACCCAAGTTTTTTTAAACTTAACATTTTTTACGACTAGGATTTCAGGGGTGTTTTGTGAAGAAAGCGTATTGGCTTAGGGTTTAGTTGTTGCTGAGGAGTTTTTATTAATTTTTTTCTTCGTAGAGATTAATTAATAAAATTAAAAAAATTTTTGCTGATAAAAAGAAAAAAACTAAAGGTTATATAAAACAAGTTAATAAAGGATCCATCTCATGCACAAATATGCATGTAATCCAATAACAATAAATATTTATGCAAAACAAAATTTTGTTTTTCAGAAATGAAGCAAGAAAACAAATAATCAAAGAACATATATGTTAAAATTGAATTTTCTATTTTTTACTTTAAATTGAATAAATATTTAAACACTTGATAAGAAAAAATTAAAAATGAAAAGATAAATATGTGCAACACTCAGATTAATGCAAATGATGATATGTTTGAAACAAAAGAAAACAAAAGATTTTTTATATCTACAAGGATTTTGATTTTCATGTAACTTAAGGACCCGTTCTTTTGTAATACATGACCTTAATCTACAGTAATGGATTTCAAAAGCATATTGCTTCTTGACTCCAATAAACACATAGCATGGGTAATTCTACGATTTCTTGATGGCTTGACCTAAATTTAGTTAAGTATGGTTAAATGAAATGAATCAAAAACGCATGCATGGATATTTTGCTACCATAACGCACCCAAAACTCTTTTTTTTTTTTTTATCAGAGAAAAAATTAACTATTTATTGATTATTAAATTAAAAATCCAGGGAAAACTTAACAAACCCAGCACAAGTAACTTAGCTCCAAGGCAACGAGGGAGTATCCAAAGAAAAAAAATAAAAAAAATTTCAAAACGCGTAACGCAATGAAGCAACTATTGCCAAAAATCTGTGAGCATCTCAATAGGAGTTACACAGAAGCATGCAAACAAAGCAAGAAAAATTGGTGGAAAGAACAAATAGTTATAAATCTTTGTTTTAGGATTACTGTTACATAATGAAATCCTTATTGAGAATAATTAAGAGAAATGGAATGTATTCGAATCAAATGAAAAACAAAAGCCCAAAAGCTAGCGTACAATCCAAACAAAAAATCTTGTAGTTAGAAGAGATTTCTTCAAGTAGAAAAATACAATATATACGCTACTAATCAATATGGAAAACTTCTCTTTTTTTTTTTTTCACCGCATTAAATTGCAAAAAGAATTTTAAATGAAATGGAGGAAAAATGGACCAGCTGCATTGAGCATATGTTGATTAAGAAAAAAAAAAAAAAATAGAAAAAGTGATTCACACTTTAGCTAAGTGAGTGAAAGTATAGTGTTTTACAATATGGAACAATGATGACTTTTTTTTCTCCAATAATGGAACAATCAACACGAACTTTTCTTAACAAGCTGCAAGTTCAAGTAAAGCTTTATCCCCTCAATTCAGTTCCCTAATATAGCTTTTAAAAATCCAATTATTAACATTAGTAATTAGTATTCCTTGCCTAAAAGTATCAAGAAGTAAGTAATAGGCTTTCATATCCCAATAGCATGTAGAAGTAACTATATATATTATCTTCTGAATAAGAATGAAGATGTACAACATCCCTAGAATAAGAGAAACCTTCTGAGTTCTGAACAAAAACGCCACAGACCTTAGAAGATTAAATATTTCTAGTCCCCTTGAAGGCAAATGATTTGAAACAAATATTCAAACACTTGAGAGCTATATATAAATGGCATCTCTGACTCAAAGCTAAGGAAAATTATAATTTTGAGTTCAACAAGAAACCAAAAAGAATATTCTATTGCACATATATTTTCATCTATTTCCTCTTCTTTTTTCAAGTTGGTTGGAGTAGATAGTAATACCAAGATTGAAGGACAAGTGAATATCACAAGAAGTAAGCCCAAGAATGAAAGATAAATAATGCGACAAGAGAAGAGAGAAAGAGAAGAGATATGGAACCTTGAAACTTGCATACTCAAAAGGACGCTTTTTCCAGTTCACAGATAAAGACTGAGATAGAAGCAATCTCAAACAGCAATCACAAGAAGGTGGAGAGGCTCAATATGCTATTCTTGAAAAAGCACCTCTTCTTCTCCTAGAAAAAAGTCAGCTTGTCCTTGCTGTAATTGTGTTGTCAATCTTTTTTATCTGGATTTTTCTGCACTTGTCATTTTTTCTTTTTTTCCAGAGAAAATAAAAAAATTAAATTCAACAACTGGGAACCTTCATGCAATCACCGCAAAATAGAGTTAATTATAATTTCGAGAGAAGTTTGGTTTTTAATCACAGAAAGAAACGAATCTGAACTGCACTTCCTTACCCTAAAAACTTCAAAAAATAATTAATAATTAAAGATTTTGTAAAAATCAGTCACAGCTTTAGTTGGAAAGAGAGTAACATGTTATTTAAATTACCAAAAAAAAAAAAAAAAAAAAAATCAATACTAAGATCTTGCTTTACAAGAAGTGCAAACACAGTAACCCAAACACCGCAAAGAAAGGGGAGTAAACAATTTTAGCAATATAGTATACTAAAAAAATCAAGAATTAAAAGATCAATCAGAGAAAACAAACTTTTTACTTTTATATAATAATATGGATAAATGACAGATTGAAGAAGAAGAAAAGAGAAGGAAAATCTTCCTGTTACTGTAATTTTAAAGTTGAAAGAAACTTAAAAAAAATAAAGAAAATTGAGGACAAGGGAAGCAATAGTACAAGGAACACTCACTGAAATGAAAGAATGTTAGGCTTTAAATGGAAATGTTAAACTGAATAAGCGCGAAAGTCTTGTGAAAAGGAATATAATGCGTATGATTAGATAAATAAAGAAATCAAAGAATCTGATAAGAAATTGAACCCGTAACAGAAAAAGGACTTTTACAAAGAGAAGAAGAAATATAGATAAATCAAGAATCAAAGAAAATTATAGACAAAAAAAGAAAGAAAATGAAAGAAAGAGGAAATTTATGAGAAAAGACCTACCTGTGGTTGGCTCTAGCTACCAATCCCAGAGCTCATTTGAAAAAAGCAGCAGGGAGCAACAAGGATAAGCAGATGTATTTTACCTCTAAACTTTTTTCCTTTTTTTTTTTTTTTTTAAATTCTTTTTTCTTTTTTCTGAGGCTTGTCGTTTACTGGCAACTGTTGACGACTTTGCATACAAATCCACCGTTTGTGTTAGGGAGAGAGAAAGATATTTCTTAACCTAAGTTAGAAAAGGAAAAAAGAAAGATTTCTTTTTTAGGAAAACAAGCAGGAAATGGTTGTGAGTCCTCTCACATTGCTTAGTTTGATAATAATAGGAAGAACAAAAAAAATTTGACCATTTATAGGATTTATCTTTTTTAACTGTCTTTTTTTTCTTGGATTTAAATTTTTTAAC
The DNA here is from genome assembly GCF_014843425.1 of Jatropha curcas. Next base: position 220,836 of record NW_023591385.1, on the reverse strand, counting down.
ATGTTTCAAACTATTCGGTCTGTTTGGATGGGGGGATTTTTAGGGAGAAAAAGAAAAATTGGGAGAAATAAAAATTTGGAAAGGGAATGAAGAAAGATACTCTAACTGCTTTTTAGTACTCAAGCATAACTATTTTTCAAATTAAGTGAATTATTGGAATTCCATTTAAAATTATTTTTAATTTTATTGTTTTTAACATTTATATATTTTAGTTCCATTATTCTTTAGTATATAATAGTTTTTGTTATTTCAAATAATATTGTAACACATAGGGTACAGTGCGGAGTCAATTTCATCTAACGTCTGGATTTACGACAGCCAAAAGAAACGAATGGCCAAAGGTCTAATCTCATCCGGCGCAAATTAGTCGTTCTAAATAATTATTAGCTTCGGAGTAACTTTTAGTTTAATTCAATGAAAGCGTTACTTATTAATTGTCTAAAAGTTCCATTCAAACGTTTACGAGTTACAGTCGAATCACTATAAACATGTACATTCACGTTTTTGACCAGAAGTCTGCCTAAAAATAATATTCTCGAATTATGGGACAAAGTGAAAACAATTTCACCAATTTAATATTTCAATTATATAAAGTAAATTTAGAAATTTTTTTGAACTTAGATGAGCTACTACCGTCACCCTTAGGTCATTCTTTCTGCTAATTGAGAGGCGAAATCAGAATTTAAATATAAAGAGTGAAAAAATTAAATATAAAGTGGTGAATATGGGGTTTATTTTTAATAATATATATTAAATTTATATAATAGAAAAGTTGAAAAAAATTATAATTAACATCGTAATTATTGTTATTTAGAGAGAATCTAAAAAGTGTAAATTCCAATTTTTTTTTTATAACCAAACAATTGGAAACATTAACCAATGACTCTGGAGATTTTCTTAAATAATGTTTTCCTTTTGGAAACTAATGCTGAATATATTAAATGAAAAAAAATACAGTTATTATGTCACACCAAATGTTAAAATATCCTTAAGAAAAATAAAAAAAAAGTGTTTACTTACTTTAACACCTGGCGGTTTATTAGCTTTCCGTACAGATAGCCCACTGCTGTTGCTGTCATGTCAGAATTCTGACTCCCTTGTACCTCTACCAATACCTTGTCTCTTCTCTCTTCTCCATTTAAAATTTAATAAATACTCATTAACATACTAGGTTATTTCTCCTAAAACATTTTCCTTAATAGATGGTTTAGAAAAAAATAAGTGAAAATTATTTTTCAGATTAAGAGAAAAATTAAGGAATTTTTAAGCAAAAATAACTTCTAGACATTCACAAATTTTATTATAAGAGTATCAATTTATATTTTTTAATTTTTAATCATCGATAGCCAACCTGGATACCGATTGTCAGGACGTCGCCCGTGTCACCAGATAACTTTAATAATTTATCTTTTTTTTAATAATTTTTTCTTGTATTTATAATAAACATTTTAAAATATTTTAAAATGTCTATTATTATTAATATTTTTAGTAGTCTTATAAATTAAAATTTTTTTAATATTTTTTAAAACTAATTTTTGAATATTGTAACCAAAACACGAAAAATAAATCATTTGAAAATATTTTATAAAAGTAAATTATTTTCTAAAAAAATAAACAGAGCTTTGGCATATTTAAATAAAAAGGTAATCAATTTATTTGGAGATAGAAAATGTTGAGCAAATAAAATGGAGGAAAGTCTTTTTTTTTTTTTTTTCATGTTTGGGGAAGAAAAAAGAAAATAATTTTAGAAAAATGAAGGACTTAATTCTGAAGGAACGAAGACTTTTGGAGGGAATCACTTAAGTTTCAATTGTTTTTCAATTTTTACCCCTAAAACGTGTAAAGTTTTTTTTCTTTATTTGACTTTCAAATGTTTGAAGAGTTTTTCTTTGGTCTACAGTCAGAAGTCTACTAAAGCTTCCCTCTCCAGTCCCACAGCCTTATTTGACTGCACTTGAGATTAATAAGGGTTAAATATGTCTTTTTAATTGGGAAAAAAATAGTAGAAAAAAAATATTTGGCACTCTCAATATCAGGAGCCTGGTTCCTTAATTTCAATTTAAAAAAAAAAGAAAAAATTAAATTTCAATGAATTTTTTACAATCCAATATAAAATAATAAATCAAAATAAATAAATTATTATTCTAATCATCTTGTGCAATTTCTTTTATTTGTAGTTTTCCAATATTATCACAAAGTTTCCTTAACAACATCAAATGTTATTATAGTTATCGCCCTTAACTTTCTTTTTTTTTTTTTTTTAAGGCAAAATAAGTGCAAATAAATCCATTGAGCTTTAAAATTAAAATTTAAATAACAGATTAAATATATCATTATTTCAATATAATGAATGAATAAGAAAAAAATATTGTCAAAAATTAATATATTTATTTATTTTATTAATTATCTATATAATTTTAAGTTTGTTTGGTTCAATTTTGCGGTAATTAACTCCTCGTGAGATCAATAACCCTAGACTAATATTTAGCGGTTTGAAAAATTTCAAATCAAACTAAATTGTCATTAATTTTAAAAATTCCATTTCAATTTTAATTTAATTTGAAGCATGTTTGAGATGATTTAAGAACACTTATAAGATGAGTCCACACAATAGGTTTGGAGTCGAATAGCATCGGGTTGGAATCGATTAACATTGACCGGATTCCAAGTTGAATTTGGTTATGTTTTTTATCATTTTCCGGTTCTATGAACATAAAAATATATTCAAAATCAAACTAAAAATAAAGCCGGCAAACAACTAAAACTCAAAATTCACCGATTGAATTGGTTTTTGATTGCTAATTATATTTTGACAATTTAAATTGATTTCATTTTTAAAATGCTAATTTTGGTTTATTTTATTTTTATTTCTATTTTAAAATTGAAACTCTACATTTAAGTATTAGGCAATAATTTTTCTTCAAAAAGACAAAAAAAAAAGTGGAGCGCCCACATGCATAATGCATCGGGACCTCAGGCCTAGATGCCAATAACCTCAAAATGGAAATAGAAGATGGAGCAAATAGGACAGAAAAATGACAATGTCCCATATAATTACACGCAATACTTCTCCATATTCCTTTCAAAAAAAAAAAAAAACTTTTTTATTCATAATTTTTTTTTTTATACTATTTTGGGATATATACTAATAAAGTTATAGTATAATAATTATGGTTATTTGTAAGATAAATAAGTAAAAAATTATAGTGGTAAAAATACTTATATACTTTTTAATATTAAACAATGAATAAATGATTTTTTTAATGTTTGAGGTCCTGAGTGTTTAATTTAAATGCTTATGAATGTTTACACAGGAATTAAATAAGGTAATTAATTATTATTCTAATTTTAGACAAAATCAAATGATAATTTAAAGGTTACATATCATTTGATCTCAAACTAAAATTAGTTATTCTATATAAATATAAGGTAATATCAGGGAAAACAGATACTAATTTATTACTAACTTAAAATTACTCACAACGAATTACTATTTTGAGAAAAAGGAGGATCATAGTCGTAAAAGAGACGACTTAAAAAGAAAGTTAGCAATATATAATATAGAGAGAGTTAAAGGATATACCAGCATTGAAAGTTTGATGCGTTAATTCATCCAATTTTATTTTTTGATTGACATGTGAACAAATGCAAAATATGCTTTCACAATAGCGAAATAAATAAAAAAAATTGCAGAAGAATTTGCTTTACAAGGAATTATGCGACTAAATCAATTAATTATTCGGCATATATTATATCATTGGCACATAGTATTTCCTATTAGCTTGTTATGTTCGTAAATGGATATGAAAACAAGTGTGAAAAAAAAATTGAAATAAAACATGACACTTAGCCAAATTGAAAGAAAGAAGTTTAACAACTGAAGGTGGTGGACATGGGCGGCGAGGCTGCATCTCCTGAGGGCTAAAAATATAAGACTTCAGGGGCGCGCCTAAAATTTTGTTGGCCCTTGAATTAACGGCAGGTGGACGTACATCGCTGAGCAGAATTTAGAGGTTCGCGGCAGTCAGTTTAGAGATGTCTATGTTGCATCAAGTCGAGCCCGCACGGCGCTATATGGTTGAATGTTTATGCGAATAGCTTATATATTTTTTAATAATACCGAATTGACAAATGATAGATGGTGGGCAATGATTTGCCAGATTAATCTAGGCTGTAGTGTTGCACCACTTTGGATAGTGGAACACAAAATTGGCATTATGATTGGAAAATTTCCATTCTAGAATGGCCGTTCAGCATGAAACTGCTTTTTAGCTGTTTCTAGCTACAAATTATTTCAAAATAAACTCTTATCAAATACCAGACGCGTGACCATAGTACTGTTTATCAAAGGCAATACCCGCAACCAACAACGGGGAATTACAAAACTTGTGTATTGTTCGCTTAGAAGCAAGAGAAGAAAGAAGCCTTTGAAAGCTAGAGAAACCTCGATCGGGTTGCAAACGTTTTGGGAGCTCATTATTGGCCATAGTTTGCCAAAGGCAAGGCAAAACATATTTCAGTAGAAAAGTTTTTGCCCACTTCTGCAAACGAGGCATTTGTAGTAGCTTGAAATTCTATGCAATGTCTGAAAACAGTTAAACACGAGCTTTGCAAGAGCTAAGGGCTTAGATTGTATTGACAGATGTAGACCAAGCAATTGGTCTGCAGAGACAGCGCATAACTTCATGATGTTGCGCTCCGAGAGCTAGTTTTCATCAATGTGTCGTCCATGCACCTGCAGATTGATTCTTCTCCAGAAACATAGTAAGCCAATCTTAGTATGCAGTTTTTCGCGGTAAGCTTCTGCGTATTGGCAGCTAAGGAGTATTTAAGTAGTAAGAATGTAATGTAAGACACTACAACAAATAATCAAAAGCCAAATGAGCATGATCCAGCTTGTTGCAAATGCAATAAAGATTCATAATGCAGTATTTTGAGGATGTGAATCAGCTTTGCAGTTATCTGGGCAATAAATTTAATTATAAACATGAAATAATTATTTAATTTTAAGTAGGGCTACGCGCCACTTGAAGCTCGCAGCGCGTGCATAGCGCATCTGGCGGTTCAATTTTAATTGGAAGCTGGGAATGAACAGTATAAATCAATGTACATTAAAAGTATAAAAAGGGTGCAGCAGCAGCATCTCAGGAAAATGAATATTCATTCAAAAACAAATAAATTCAGACTGATTTCACCAGCATAATGATTGATCCGCTATCAAATGCCTTGAAATTTCAAAATAATAACCAAAAATACCCAAGGCTTGACTAATATTAATATGTTGGTTCTTAATTTTAGGGAGCGAAAAAATTAAACACTGTAAGTCGCTTTCATAAGACAAAATGATGAGATTTGTTACTATGTTCTGTTTGACCCCGTAAATGTTTAGTTACGCCAAATGTTGGAATATAGACTAAACTAAATGGGAATATTTAGCTTCCAGGTAAACATGTGCTGCTAATATTGGTTTAATGATCACTGACTTAAAAGACACGAAATGAGTTCTCTGCTTAGCAAAGTTAACAGAACTATGTCCTTAAAAGCAGCTGTTACGAAATCTCAAGTAAGGGCATAGAGTGATATAAGAAAATGACGACGATTGCAATTTTATAAATAACTGTGGGCAATGCTGTTGCATTGTCCGGCTGGACACTTTGCCAACGGGCGTGAAAATGAATAAAGCATGAAACAAAATGACTATTCAACAAAAAATAGCATCAAAGAAGTATTTTATACAAGTACCTTTAGTTGAGGTAAAGTTAATTCCACTTCAACCAAGTAGCTGCTAAATCGATTTGTGAAGAGAATGCAAACCATTGAAAATGAAATTCAAGCAAAGGAAGGCCAGGTAAAGTAAAATACAGAGCGAATGCATAATTCGTTAATGGGATGCTAATGGAATGTCGTTGGTAAAACAACATTGCTGGCAAAAAAAAAAAAAAAAATCATTAGACAGACCAAAAGAAAACATATGCTAATGGCACACTAATGCGAGCAATGGGACCATACACCTACAATGCATGGGCTTATGCATGTGCACAATACATGAGTAGCCAATAAAACAAAAGTCAGAATCACCGCCTTTGCGCTACTAAATAGTACAAATGCTGTTGCATGTGCTGGACACTTTGCCAACCATGAAAATGAATAAGCATGAAACAAAATGACTATTCAACAAAAATACATCATAAAATACAGAAGTATTTTATACAAGTACCTTTAGTTGAGGATAAGTTATTTCCACTTCACCAAGTAGCTGCTATAAGATGTGAATTTTCATCATATTGGACTCACTGATAGAAGACCTATTTGTTCTAGTGGAGATACAGGAACGTGAACAATCACACTAGAAGGAGACTTGGAGCACATATAATGGTCTGAATTTGTTGGCCGGACCTTAAAATTAAACTGCATGCTCTGCCTTAACAAATAAAAAATTTATGCTCTAAAACAACAAATGATTTGTCATTAGTTTAAATTATAGTGAAACCTCTTCTGCGACCTTTTCTCTTAAGGATTCAACTTCAGCAAAGAAAGTTGAATAGCAAATGAGCACTCCTCGATCATGCTAAAGTGAATAATCCTTACATATTTAAATATGCTCGAGTGTCATATTAGGAAAGGTAATGAAACCACTTGCCTTTAAACTTGGATATTGGAAGTTTCCAGGTTTAGGTGCAACAATAGCAAAGAAGCATCAAATAGAACAGCAAAGCAAGAAGCAATGCTCTACAGAGCGAATGCTCTATCAAGAAAGCCAAACACATATCCAACACAGCTGACATAACCGTGACAATGCTTGAAATAAGCCCAATAAGTAGGTCCATGGTAAAGTTTAATAGCCAAGAATGAAAGTAACAGATGAGCAGCAGCTCCAACAATGGAAATGCAATCATTAAAACATCAATTAAGGCAAAAACCTACCTTCAAGCACACCAGTTTAGCAAATTTTACATGACTTAATTTAAGGTAGGGCAGTGCTCGGTCCTTTACATCCCTTTCAACAATATTAACCTTATTTTAGAGGCAAAGCTTCAAAAACTACACAATATAAGATCATGTGATCCATCTTTTATTCAAAATTTCCTGCTTCAGCCTTTGCATTTTGAGAATTAGGTTTCTGGTCTGTATTCGAATAGTATCATCTACATACATATGAGTGTATTATCAAATAACATCATATACTTTGTATACCATATCTGCAACCATTTGCTACGAGAGCAAGAGAAATAGAGCCCTTGGATATATACGTTATAGATACCAAGCAACTATGTCGCTACAAATCCACATTGGAAGCCTTGCATTCAGCAACCGGAATAGTCTCCTTATATACACGCAACTTCTGAGGAATAATTTTCTTCCATTTCTAATGAAAAAAATATTTTCACTTGGTTGCTTGATTAACATCCAAGAACAGGTAAAAGTCACCCCATCTTATTTTGGCTACTGCACTGTTCAGAATTAATATTAAAGTAAGGTACAGAAGATCCTAAAGTATAATTATCTCATAGAAATAAATATTATTATGTTACTTTATCCGAATCACAGCAGTTAACATAATGCAGTTTAACATAATGTATAGCAGAAGATCCTAAAGTATAATTATCTCATAGAAATAAATATTATTATGTTACTTTATCCGAATCACAGCAGTTAACATAATGTATAGTATGTTGCACTAGAGACATTGTTTTTCTATTGAAAATAAACTATTTACCTGCCACCTTTAAGTTTCCATTTATTAATTTATTTTGTTTAAGGACTATGGTCCAAAACAAACCTATGGTGCAACCAAGAGAAGAGGATAAAAATAACTCATCTTAAAAAACCAACATCATCTTCATCCATACTGTTCTAAGTTTAGCACATCTGCAAATGAGTAAATATTTAAAATCTAGACAATGAAACAACATATATTTGAAGCCAAATTATTCAAAAAGGTAACAGCAACCAGGGCAACTTTTTAAAAGAAACTGAAACCTTAGTTATTTAAAAAAAAAAAAGAAGGCATCCTTGACATCTGAAGAAATTTCTTTTTTAACATATTCAAGGATACGTAACACATAAAGACTTTGTTCTACTTTGATGCATTGACTTCTCTAAGTTGACCATTAAAAGTTGAAGCTCACAATCAATCTTGCTACAACAGCATGAATATGATAAACTGCGAAAAAGTAAATCATTTCAGAAAGTTAAGAGATAGAGAAAGCAAAATTCCAGCAAAATATACACCGTGGCAAATGTGCAATGAAAATGCTGGTACCTCTCCATGATTAATTACTACAACCATACAACAACAGCCTACACAAAAAAGGGAGAAAAAACAACAGAAAAAGTAACACAGAAGGAAGGATCTTACTTCACTAACTAGCCTTGACCTTGTCTTCCCCAACAACAGAGAGTATTGGCAAGCTACTCAAAAACTCATCAAGACCTTCAAAAAACGAAATCCCTTCAATATTATCCTCCTCCCCATTCCCTGCTCCATTCCCTTCACTAACTCCTGGCACTGCCTCCTCTACCTCATTGCTAAACATTACATTTAAATCCAACTTTCCCAGGTCCTTTGCTCCCTTCTTCTTCCCACTACTACCCTCTCCTTTTCCTACCACTTCTCCTTGCACATGACGCCCACCATCCACATTTTGAGCATTCACTTTTTTTGCCCTATCATTTTGTGATTTCTTAACATTTCTGGTGGGGGTTGCTTTCCCTTTGGCATTTTTCACTTTCTTTCTTCTATTGTCCCAATCATCATCATCGGAATCAGACTCACTAGGGTCAGAAAGATCTATATACACATCATCTTTGTAAATCACTTTTGGCTCAGATCTCCTTGATTGATTATTCTGCTTTGATTTCTCACCGCCTGGAAGGGGAGTGGAAAACATCGCCGATACTGGTGACCAATTAGTACCAAACCCGCCTCCGCCTTTACCGCGACCGGAAAATCCCAATGGGAAAAACCCCCAAGAACAAAAGTACGTGTCTTTACCTGTCACTGGCGGTGATGGTATTATTACAGCATGGAACGCTCGTTTACATTTCTGGCACCTAACCGCACACTCCTCATAACCCTTCGGGTACTCATAGAGAATGAAACAGTACGGACATGCAGTCCAGAAACTTGGTACCTGGGTCTCAGTAGCATTAGACTGAGTTCCCGACCGAGTTTTACGTGTTGGCTCAGCACTAGTAGGCTGGGTAGCTGGCCGAGTTGATTCTTGAACTTTCGACTGGGGAACTGGCCGAGTCAACTCGGATGCTTTCGGCTGAGCAGCCGGTCTGCTTGGCTCAGTTGCAACAGACTGCGGGGCAGGACGAATTGGTTCACTTGGTTTAGGTTGAGCTACAGGCTGGGGTACAGGACGAATAGGTGGCTCAGGTCGAATAGGCAGCTCAGTGACTTTATGTTGAGCTATAGGCCTAATCGGCTCAGCCATTCTCGGCGGCTCAGCCATTCTCGGCTGAGTTTCAAAACGAGTTGACCGATTTGTCTCCGATTGAGCCATGTTATCCTCTTCCCGACTAATCCTAGGGCTTCTTCTTACATTTCCTTGCGATGTTTGCCCCTGTGGAAACTCTTGACCAGGCATACCCAGTTGCCCTAGTTGTCCAAGTTGTCCGAGTTGTCCCAGCTGACTCATCTGCAAATCGTGATCGTACATTGCCTTCTTAGACGGATTCGAGAACACCATCCATGCCTCAGATACAAGCCTAAAGGCATGATCAGCAAATGACAATCTATTTCTTGTAGGATTCAAAAGCAAAGCAAGCTTACGATACTGAGTTGCCACGAGTTCCATAGACTGAGACAATCTTGGAAGTTGTAGGATCGCGTAATAGTCATGGCCACCACCGCCGTTGTAGCTTATGATTCTTAACTCTGAGGCGATAAGAGTGTCGGCAACGGCGATTATTTGATCGGAGAAATCTACCAGTCTCGGGTCAGACTCTCGTGCTCGTATCGCGAAAGTCTTGGCTCCTTGAAAATCGCGTGCCGTTAACAGCTTCTCCGCTATGGTAAGCCACCGCTCCGCTTCTATCCTGTAATTGCTACCATCCATTTTTTTGCTTTCTCTCTCAAGACTCTCTCTCTCTACAGTTTTTTTTTTTTTTCCTAATTTTTTTAGGTCAAGGGAAGAGGAGGGACAAAAGGGAAAGGGAATTTAGTGAGTGGACGGAAAAGAACTTTCTTTTTCTCAAAATTACGGGGATTTTCTCGTTAATGTATTTAGAGTGAGGACATTTTCGTCATTTGATTGAACAGTTCCGGTCATCGGAGTTGTCCCTCGTGTTTTGGGTGCACGAAAGAGGACAAGAACAGGGAGAGGATAAGTATGGCAAACAAAATATTATGGGAGGGTAAAATAGTCATTATGCAGGAAGTAAATGAGGGAGTGTGGAGTGTTAAGTGTCAAGTGTCAGGTTTTCGTTGCGTGGGTTTTTGTCCGGTTGATATTTTTAATTTTGGGTGGACGAAAAAGGTCAGGCCATTTTGGAGAGTTGGGGAAGTGATTGGAGGGTATAATAGTCATTTAGTAGACAACATGTGGTTAGATATAGAAATATTGTTTGGATGTTAAATGATCCGGGTAAGAAAGCGAAGGCTTTGGGTAAGGGAGTGGAAAGGTAACTAAGAAAATGTCATAATAAAGTTGAGAAGCTTTGGTTGGTGAGGTACTTGTACTAAACATTTTTGCATATCTTTTACCATATTTTCTTTTTTTACAAGCCAATTACACTTTGTTACAACAATACCACTTCTTCTTTTTTTTTTTTGAAGACAATGGAGGGCTGAACAATACCACTTCTTCCAATTTTAATGCATTTTTTTATAATATAGGAAAAAAATTATGTGCTATTTTATTAAAATTGAGTATTATTCCGAGAATATTCATTTTTAATTTGAAAAAAATACACAAGATACCCTATGCAATAATACATTAGTCTCGCCGCAATCCGAAGTTCTTTTCTTAAGAAACCACCGATCACCATTAGCTCTGTCGCAATGCAGCGACGCTCATGTCCTTGAATTTTAAAATAGACCAATTTGGTAAGACTAAAGTGTATAACCAGACTTGTCCATTCTTTGGCCGCCATCATGCACCTGCTCCTTATCAATGATGGATTGTTTAAGACTAATTTATTAGGTGCATGCGTCGTTAAACTTTATCTTAAGGAAGTGAGAGACGCAAAAGATAAAGCTAGAGCAACAACTTATGAGAAGAAGAGAAAGAAGCAACAACTGCAATAACAATTACAATATGAGAAAAGAAAGGGTTTAATTTCACTCGTCCTATCTCAATTATATACCATATTACATTGACGTGTCTAAAATTTAATTAATATTACGAAAAAAATTATACAAACTTTAATTGATGTTATATGAAAAGGCATCCGTTAATAAAAAGATTTTCCACCTTAGCCCTAACTTTTGACTTTCTCTATCTCTCTTATTAATATCTCTATCTCTTAGTACTAAACTCACCTCCTTCGTTAACCTTCCTTCCTGGAGACACAAGATGTAGAATCACAAGATATAGAATCTGAATAATAATTACAGTGAGGAGAGAAAGAAAGTTTTGAGGATGAGAAGATAGAAGAAAACAGAGAAGGAGAAAGCAAGTTCTAAGGATATTACTAATATTTACCATTATGGCGAGAAGATGCATTTGGTACTAAGAGAGAGAGAAAGAGAGAAAAAGTCAAAAGTTAAGGCTAAGGTGGCAGGTTTTCTTATTTAAAATGCTTTAAAAGCTTTAAAAGCACTCAGGTCTACTCTCCAACAGAAAAACTAAAAGATATCTTTTTATATAATATCAATTAAAGTTTATACATTTTTACATAACAAATTAAAATTTAGGCATGCCAATGTAATATGGTGTATAGTTAAGGTATGATAAGTGGAATTAAGCAGAAAAGAAATGAATCATTATATTTAGGACATATTTGACAATATTTTCGCATTCCGACAAGATTAAATGTGCAATTATGGGATCTAAAATAAGCAATTTCAGGATATCTTCCTCTGTCAATAATGGTAGAGAAGATGGAGCCTCTAGGGACTGAAGAGAGATTTACTTGATGAGAATAGTGTTATAGATTGTTTTGATGGGAGGGCATCTTCGTCTTTTCGTATGAAACTCATGGCAAAAAGGTCTCATAAAGAACGATGAACCTTTTAGTTGGACGAAATCAAAATAAGATGACCTTTTAATTGGTTCTCAAATAGTTAATTTGAAAAAATTAGAGAGACTAAATAATACTTTCCCTTAAAAAAAAAGTTGGTATGGAGGCAAGCTCTTTAAATCTGGTCTCAATGTTGTTCATGACGGAAAATAGATTCTCACTACTTGAGTCAACTTTTAATACTATAACAAGAAAATCTACGACTTGACTTACCATTGATAGTGTACATTATTACTCCTTTCATTCTATTAAATGGTAATTTAATTTTTTTTTCTATTTTATTAGTAATTTGAAAAAATCAATTAAGTGTTAATTATTTTTTAATTTAAATAATTAAATTGACTTGTTTACAATTTATACTTAAAACAAAAAAAAAAAAGTTTTATTCTCTTATAAGCTCGAATTCAAAATTCAAGCTCAAGCTCGACTCATTAAAGATTTGTTCGGTAATATTAATTGTTTTAATAACTATTATTTATTGTTGTTGTTTAATAAAGACAAGTGATGGACATATGTTTAATAAAAATTTTATAAAACACTAAATGTTATAAAGTTTCATGCTTCAAACTCTAAACGTTAGGATAGATGTGACGTTACCGAACATTATAATTAATTAAAATAGTGTTTTAACTCACTTAGAACACTAAATACTACTCTAAACGCTCTTGCCGAACAGAGTCGTTATATTAGCTGATAACTGTTTATATAGTATTTTAAATTAGAAGTGTTTGGTAAAAATACCTATTTAATTAGTCAGTTAACTTAAAATGACCAAACACCTATTTAATTAATTGTTTAACTTAAAATGACAAAATAATATTAATTGTTTAATTAGTTGAATTCGGAGGAAAAGACAACGAGTATGATTATCAAAAAAATTTTAATCAAAAAGCCAAACATTATAGTGTTTAACGTTTGATAAAAAATTTTCAACCTCTAAAAGTTATTTTATCGAATTAGAGTTTTGAATTGATAAAAACGTTAAAAATTAATTGAAAAGTTGCTGCGGAACATAGCTGAAATTTATCAAACTAACTCGAATAAGCTTTTTTTTAGTTAAGCCCAGAGAAATAATTTTGATGGAATGGAGGAAGCAATTGCTTCATTATTTGAAGGGTTAATTATGGTGTTTAAGCTTTTGTATTTTTGCTATTTTTTATTTTTTATTGGAAAAATTTGCAATCCAATTTAAACATTGCAATTAAATATCTTGGGCTTATTTGATTGACTGAATTGCTGAAGAAGACGAATTTAGGTTAGGCCCACTTTTTGTCTTGTTAGCATATGAAGTAAAGAACAAATTGCTGATCACGTGAATTTAATATGAAAATAGAAAGGAAAGATTCATTTGCCTCGTCTTCTTCCTTCATAATTTCAGTAAGCCAAGAAAGAAGAGCTCTAATGGCTTCCACTTTCTTTCAATATTCTCTATAAAATAAATCTAATTCTCTTAAACCATCTTTACCCAACTCAATTTTACACAGACCTATTAAATTTTATCATCCAGAAAAACTAAAATCCATATGAAAAAACCACCTTTCATCAATCAAATGCACAAAATTCAAACCCTGAAATCACAATCAAAATAAAAACGCACCGTGTGCACTGATAATAGCTCTCAATACTAGACATGTCCGGTTCATTGAACCGCTAGTTCCAGTTCACGGCAGTTTAAAATTTTTAAAATGTTGAACCTGAATCGGCCCTTGAACCGCCGGTCTAGGATCGGGTTCGGTTCTAGCCGATTCCGGTGCTGTTCCTATCACAGTTTTCGGCGATACGTATTTTTTAAAACAATCGGTTATAACGTTTTATCTTTCTTTTGAAAATATTAATAAGAGTATAAAAAATATTGGTAAATTTTATTTTAAATAAATTTTAGAATGCTCATACTCATATAAGAATAAAATTAATTAATTTTACAAAACAATCAAATAAATAATCGGTTATATACGTTTTATCTTTCTTTTTGAAAAATATATAAGAGTATAAAATATTGGTAAATTTTAATTTTAAATAAATTTTAGAATGCTCAGTACTCATATAAGAATAATTAATTAATTTTACAAAAACAAATCAAATAAATTAATCACTTTATTTTGGTTTAAAATTGTTATTATTAACATAATTATAAGAAAATAAATTATAAGAAAAATTTGAAAAATGCTTTAAAATAGTGTAATTTTAAACTTAGTAAACAATTTAAAAAAGTAAAAAAAAAAAAGTTAAAAACAATATAAGTTTAGACTAAATATTTCTCTCATTCTTTATTATTTTACCTTTTAGATTTTTAACTTTTTAAAGTAAAGTGCATTTAAAAAAAAATCTTAAGTAAAGTATATCATATAATAAAATATTATTGGAACTTTTAGAAATGTATAAAATAGGCTAAGTAATTATCATTTTGAAATAAAAATAGAAAATTTTCAATTCGGACCGGACCGAAACAGCTGGTTCAATATTGGTTCAAGTTCAGATTTTAATATTCACATGAACCTTAACCGGCCCTTAAACCACCAATTCTGGTTCAAAACTTTGAACTGACAGTTTCAATTCATCTCCAATATGGTTTGATTCTGGTTCAAAATGAACTGGTGGCCATGCCTACCCAATACTCCATTTTTTGTTCCATCATGTTAAAGCATATAATAATAATAAATAACATTGACTGCAGAACCGTTTCTAAATGACAAAAATCGTGCTAAACCATTTTAGACAAAAAAAGTTTCCGTTTCTAGATATACCGTTTCTAAATTCAGCAAAGATTTAAAATTCAATTGCGTTTCTGAACCATTTCTACTCCATTGCTATTTCGGTTTTTTCTTGCAGTGATATTGCAAATTTGAATCATTAAATTTGAAATCAGATAAATAACGAGCAATAGTACTAATAAATTTATTTTTCTCACTCTCATTACAAAATCTAAAGTCCAAAATATAACTCACTTGGAATATAAAATTAACTTGTAATATTTAATTAAGTATATATAACAAAAATTTAAAGAAAGGAAAAACAATGACATTTTTTTATTGTTATTGAAACAACCCGAATTTTTTATTTTCAAAGATTTTCCAATTAAATTTAATAAACCGACAGCCTGAAAATTTATTTCAATATTTTATATTATTTTAATGCGAACACTGTGAGAAACCGAACCGAAAACCGACTGAAAAAGCCGAAAACCAAAGATTTGGGTCGAATCGAACCGGTTCGACCCAAACCATCTAGAAAATTCCATTTTTTTTTATCTCCAGCGCTGCACCTCCACTCGTCACCCTCACCAGCGCCTCAACTCCACTCCACCGACACAGCCACTGCGCCTCCTCCTCCCTTCTTCTTCTTCTTTCTTTCTTTCTTTCTTTCTTTTCTTTTCTTTCTTCTTCCCTGCGTCTGTCTGCGTGTGACTGGCGAGAGACAGCAGATCTGTGCCACCTAGCCCTCGCGGGCCACCTCGCCGCCACTCCACGCCGCCAGTCGCACCGCCTCACTGCTCCTCCACGCGCCACTGCCAGTAGCTCCGCCCTCTGCCAGATTACGCAGCGCACGGCAGCAGCACAGTCTCCGCCTTGTCGCGCCACCACCGTGCCCTGCTGCTCCGCCACTGCTCCGCCACAACAGATCGTGCCTCTGCCGCCGCTCCAGCGTGCCTCCGACCACCAACAGCCACTGCTCTCCGATCCGGCACGCGTGAAAATCCCCGATCTAGCGAAATTTGACAAAAAAATTATATTTGGGGTGCTCCAGCGTGCCTCGACCCACCAACAGACCACTGCTCTCCGATCCGGCACGCGCTGAAAATCCTCCGACTAGCGAAATTCGACAAAAGATTAATATTTGGGGTAATAAAATTAATGGCCGTACTAATTTAGTTACTTAAATTAATTTTATTGTATTTAATTAATTAGTTAATTTAATTAGTAATTGGAGTAGTTAAAATAAGTTAATTTAATTTTTCAGTATATTTATAATATAAATGTTGAATTCACTTAAAATCCTATTGATAATTTATTGAGAATTTGATGATAATGTCATAATTTTGATGATAATATCATGAATGGAATGAAATGAAGAATTGAGAATTATAGGTAATGTTGATATTGATATTCGGATGGAGGATGAGAAAATTGAATTGATTGATTGCCCATGAATGGGCTGTGTGGTTTGGAGTTATTAGATAAATTGTTGATATTTTAACAGGTGAATAATCCAATTTTTAGGGGAGATGCTGCCGAAATTTCGGTAGAAAATAAAATGAATTTTGATAGCAAATAAAATTCATTATAGAAATTTAATTATTTATAGAGAGTAGAAAATAGTAGAAAATAAAATAGATTTCAAAAGAAAATAAATAAAATAGAGTTCGGTAGAGAAATAAAATTTATTATAGAAAAGAAATTAATATCGAGATTAGATTACGTAGAAAAATTAAGAGTATAAAATAAAATTAAAGTGGTAAAGAAATGCTATCTGATATAGTTACTTTGTTTTGTGTCATTCTTAAATTTCTTAATCCCCGGGCCTCTATGCTCCTCCAGGACAGAATACAAAGCTAGAACTTCGTCTCCATCACTGAAAGATAAGTAGTAAAATAATCATATCAACACTGCCATTTGCATAACATTTATTTTATAAAACCTTAATATTTATTTAATATATACAATATATATAAGTATTTTATTCTACTATATTATCTGTACCGATCACCATAATTATACTATTTATAATTGTGCATTTTGATGAAATTGGTGAATTGTCTGATTATTTGTGCATACCTTCTGTAGGCTCATGCTTGATTGTTTGTGTGGAATTGCGGAATAAATGCGGTCACCATGGTTGTAGAATGGATTATATTGATCATGGATCTCTGAAGACGATAAAGAATTTGCCGGGTGGGTTAAATGGAGATCGGCGCCCCGTTGCCTACTTCTATGACTCTGTTGTGATATGGAAAAAACCACAGGTGGGTTTCTTTATTGGCGCACCTGATAATCTAGATGGATCGCAGCCCGCCAGGTGGCCTCCTGTTGTGAGCGCCTGATATTCTAGATTGATGAGACGACCGCGTTACCCTCCTGTATAGTTATGAAGAAAGAAAAAAAGAATGGAAAAAAAAACACATGAGAGGCTGGTCAAGTGAGATTAGACCGTCGGCCAGTATGGGGGATCGGCTCCCTGGTGCACATGTGAGAGGATGAGGCCCAATGTTGGAGGGACGGCCTCATACGGGGTTCGTGACTCCACTGACTAATTTCCACGTATGTCTATTGCAAGGCTGATATTGTTTGTGCGGTGCTGATGTACATGTATATGTGACTGTTGTTGGTCATTCAGTTTATAGTAAGTGCTTTTGGCTTGACTGCTACCATGTTGTGTGTATTAATTTATTATTATTCACTGAGTTGCCAAAACTCATCCCCCATTCCTCTCCAACCTCCCAGGTTACTAGCGAAGCAGTTGATCCGACTTGGTAAGCTCCTGTGCAATCTTCTCCGCAGAGTTATTTAAATGGGTAAAAAAACTTTAAATTAATAAGTCATATATTTCTTGATATTTAATTTTGAATTGCTATAAATTTCTCTTCTTATCAGATTTTTTTTGGAGCTCCGCAGATAGGGCTGTGCTATGGTAATCCATCCAAGCTCGGCCTTATTGTTAGCCTATTAACACATATTCACAACTCCTAGCACAACGACATATATCCTGATTCCATATTAAATTATTGTGCAAAACTGTACTTAAACTTTTAGTGCTTTAAGCCCTTATGTAATTATGAGTTATTGTGAATAGCCCTGATTAAATTTATATGATTTTGATATGGGCCAGATGATTTGAAAAATTTTTTATAAACTTATATCTAAGTTCATATGGGCTTACGGGTTATGTATGAAAATTAGAGAATCTATGTAGACGAGATTGGAATAATTTAGCTTACTACGGGCCATCGGGCCTTAAGCCTTACCTGGGCCCTAGTGCCGTCTCGGCCAACGACAAATGGGTCGCTAGAGCAGTTATACCTGTTAGCTCAAAAACAGAGAAAAGGGAGTTAAATATTTTAAACCTAAATTTCACTTATAAATAATGAATATTTTTTTTTGCGGGACTCGTCTAGCTAACTTCACATAAAAAAAGATTGATATTTTTACTCATCTTTAGGATTGTGAATAATCTATTTAAACTTAAATTTGTAAACCAAATATTTTCTGAATAATTTAGGCTTACTACGGGCCTCGGGGGCCTTAAGCTTACCTGGGCCCTAGTGCCGGTCCGGCCTACGGAAATGGGTCGTGACAGTTATATGTACTCAAACAGAGAAAAGGGAGTTAATATTTTAAACCTAAATTTCACTTTATAAATAAAGTTGATATATTTTTTTTGAAAAATAAATAAAGTTGATATTTTACTCATTTTAGGATTGTGAATATCTATTTTAAACTTAATTTGTAACCAAATATTTTCTTTTCCAATAAATTTGTGAAAAAAATTAGTTGCTTAATGCTTTTTATAAATATGTCAAATTAGAAAAAAAATGAAAGAAAAAAAATTAAAACTTGTTTTGTAATTCAATCAAACTTTTTATTATAGTCTTTTTGTTGAGATAATATATATAATCCCATTCATGCATTTAATTATTGTGATAATATTATTTTAAATAATTATCTGTTAAAATATTATGCATGTATTTTTACAAAATTAAACTATGTTCCTCCATTCACTTGTTGTTATGTTTTTTATGAATGCCACTTGTGAGAAATAGAGACTGAAATACAACTCAACATATATATATTTTTTTAACAAATGCCACTTGTGAAAAAAAATATTCAGCAAATAATTTCAAAGACATAATAAAATAACCCTTATGGGTAGCTCAGTGGTAAAAAGCACTTGCTGAGTCGATTATAATGACTTAAATCATGAATTCAATCATTCCTAATGGAAAACTCCAAATTATCCTTACCAATAGAACCCTCAACACTAACTTTTATTATATATAAATTCATTTTTGAATTTTATAACACTCTCGGATTTTACTTTCATTTATTAAATATTTCAATTTATAAAATTATATATATTAAAAATATTTCAACTTGCAAAATTAGATCAATTAAACATGTATTATCCAGTTGAAAAATGTGAAAATTATTATTTTAAAAATTATGTTAACTACATTTACATACAAAGCCAAAAAAATCTTAAAATTTTATTTTTTATTATATTTGATTTAAATCAAATATTTATCTTTTGGTAAAAAAAATTGAGCTTTTTTTCTTCTGATAGAAGTTTAAGGGATAAATTCTATAAAAAGTTAGAAGGCATTTGTTTTGGTTTTAATTTTTAATTTTTGATTTTTTTATCTTTAAAAATAAACAAAGAGTGTTTGTTTAAAATTATTTAAATATTTTTTTTAACTTTTTGAAGAAGTGTTTCAAAAAAAAAAAAAAAAAAAGTTTCATAAAATTTTAGTTTAGGCAAATTGAGTCTCATTCCCTTTTATCTTTATTCATGTTTCCTCATTTCCTTTATCATAAATTTCTTTGATTTGATTTTTTTATAAAATTTATGTTGTTTCTAATTTATGTGTCGTGGTTGAATATCTTGTAATTAATCATTAATCAGTTACTCTTTTTGTCCATAAATATAATTCGTTTAATATTATTAAGAAAACAAGTAGTTATCCTAAATTATAATAAGGTGTTCATTAAGTAGACTAAATTATTCTTTAGAAAATTATAAAAATAGTTATTTTGTGTTGAATATAAATACGTATAAAATTATACTCCTAAATATTTTCAAAACAACTATCTTAAAATAACTCGTGGAGAGAGAGTATAAAAAAAATCTTGACCAGATATATATAAAATTATCATTTTTTGGATTTCTATGAAATATTTTTTTAAAAAAATTACAGTACGATTTGTGAAATATAATTAATCTGGTCATGTGTTTTTCAAAATACACTAAAATTTTTTTATATTTTGCTTCTATTATATTCCTAAGTCATTTTATCTAATTTTTGTATCTTTTTCGATAAATTAACGAGAAAAATAGAGGTCAAAAGAGAAATATTTAAATTTATAAATTCTAAAAAAAAAAAACATGTTTTAGAGTATAAAATAGAGGTAAACAAACGGAGCCTAAGGGATTATAAAATCTAAAAAAAAAAGACTCAGGGATGATAATGTAATTTTTCTAAAAAAAAAAAAACAAAACTAGTACTGTTTTAGAGTTGTAAAAAAATATTAAAAAATAAAAAAACTGGAAAAGGTTTGTACTTTCAATTTCTTGAGCACTGTTGTCACGCTTAGTTGGCATCGCCATTAATTAAGCTGTAAACACTTCGAATTCTCCGTCTTCTTTGGAGCCAGACGAGTGTCTCCTAATCTATCTAAAACGTACCCACCTTTTTAAAAAGCTTTTACTTTGCAAATGACACTTTCGATTCCCAATTTCTTTGAGCAGTTTACAACTCAAAACGTCTACTTTATCTTTCAAGAGCTCTCTAATGGCTATTCTTTCTCCAACTTCCTCTGTTTCAAAGGAACCCTTTTCCTGCTCACCTCCTCTTCGAGCGGGAAATTCCAAAACTTTATCGATCACAGCACATAAGGTTGTTTATTTCATTCTTTTGCTTCATCGACATGTTTATCTGTATGTATCTTTTGGTTCTTGGGTTTTAATTTGTGTTCTTATTTGTATTCTCGCAGATCTTTAGTTCTAATGGGAAATTAGGTGGAATTCAGCAAACCCACTTGAGATTGTGGACTGCTTCAAAGTAAGTTGATTCTTTTCTGGGTTAAAGAAGATTTTTTTTTTTTTTCAGCTTTTCGGGTGCTACTTATGTTTTTTCCCCATAATTATTTTACATTTATGTTGCTAATTCTTTGATTAGCCAAGTATTGATATCTTAAATCTGCTTTAGTGATGAACTATTGCCTCCAATAGATGATCTTAATTAATTTAGCTGAATTTTATAAATTTCTAAAGCGTTAGCTTCTTGATATGTTTGTTGCTATTTTCTATTATTAGAACTCTGCATGTTTCGGAACATTCGTTGGTTGGTAGTACTAAATGATCTTTATAAAATTTAAAATTAGCTTAAATGTTATATAATTTTGCTTCAGTTGTTGAATAATGTCTTAGCTCTCAAGGTAGATACAACAACACTAGGCCTTAATATACTGGTTGAAAGACTGGCTATATAAATATTTTGGTTTCGTTCTGCTTTGTTCATTATCAGGTCTGCACTAATGTCAAGAAAAAGTAGATCTCAAGGTGGATATTTTTCTGAGTTTTATGATTTAATTTGTTCTGAAATTTAAATTTTTGTATTCTAGTTATAATTTATTGATGACATGAATAGTAACTTTTTTGTTGGAGGGTCACTTGACTTATCACCTGAAAATCTACAGATTACACTTATTGCTATTGAAATGAATGGAGTGCGAAACTAAGATTTGGTGCCTGGCATTTTCTGAGTTTATTTTGAATCATTTTTAGGAAAATGTCGATGATAACCATGATGATATATCTGGGATTGTGTAGTTCATGTCTCTCATCTGATGTAAATTATAAGCTGTGTGCTTCTCTGAGCTTGACTTTACCGGAACATTTATTTATTCTGTAACAAACATCTGCTTCCAACCTTTTCAGTGATTCAGATCTGAAGTTGAAGGCTTCAAGGGACTCTCCAGCAATGACCACTGAACTTAAAAGTGACAAATTGGAGAGGCCTGCAGTAACTAAAAAAGATTCTGATTTATTTGATGAGTTGAAACAGCGTTTTATAAGTTTTAAAAAGCATAAATACATGTAAGTGTTGAGTGGCATGATATCGGTTGCCTTTCTTGAAAGATTACGCTGGCCTTTTAATAGGACATTCATTTTTTAACAGGCAAAACATTGAACATTTTGAAAACCTTGCCAAGAGTCAAGCACCAAAGGTAATAAATAATGGCTTTTCTAGGTTATTAATCAACAATTTATTCTTGTTCACTACACTTATTTTTTATATGCCTTCTATGGATTTTACTGCAATTGGCTGTTGCTCTGTTGGCCAACATAAAATTGACTGACAATTTCAAGGGCAGTTTATGGTAATTGCTTGTGCAGACTCCAGGGTTTGCCCATCGAACATACTGGGATTCCAACCAGGAGAAGCATTTGTGGTTAGAAATGTTGCAAATATGGTGCCTTCATATGAGGTATGCATCACATTTTCCGAACTTTTATCTTTGATGTATGATGTGAACTGTTAAAAACATTAATAAAATATTTATCTTTTGGCATCTTTCATTTTATTCTTTAACCATGTTTTTGTTTATGCAGAGTGGACCATCAGAAACAAATGCTGCACTTGAATTTGCTGTAAATTCTCTTAAAGTAAGTTATGCTAAAATCTAGGCTTCCTCCCCATCCCCCATTTCCCATGTGGCCGGTATCTGTTTTTGCAATGATTCATTACATATCTCTTTAGTACCAGGGTAATTGTAAATTCCCTGAATGCATAGGGTAGCTAAAATTAAAGCAAAGATGATTACTTATTGCCACATAAATTTGGCTTAAGTCAGAAATGGTTCTATTGTATCCAATGGAGTGTGGATGAAGCAAATCAAGCAGGAAATTATTGAGTTTTCTGTCAAAAATTGGCAAGTATTACATGGAAATGTCATGTATGCTCTAACTTTTGCTTTGAAATAGGAAACATGAACAATAATAATAGTTAAGCCTTTGATATTATATCTTATCTTATTTGGAAAAATAATAGATAATTCCTTTTGCAGGTTGAAAACATTTTAGTTATTGGCCACAGCTGCTGTGGAGGGATTCGTGCCCTAATGAGTATGCATGATGATGTAGAAACAAGGTCCTGTCAATGACGTATTTGGTTGCTTCTTGTTATCATCACCTCAATTCTTGAAAACAATAAGCTTTATGTTATGTTTCTCACATGTAAATTTTTTTATTTTTTTGGTTTCATTTATCCCTATCTTCAGTAGCTTTATTGGAAGTTGGGTGTCTGTTGGGATGAATGCAAGGTTGATAACCAAGGCTGCTGTTTCTAATCTCAGCTTTGACCGGCAGTGCAGACACTGTGAGAAGGTGATATATATGTTTTTTCCCTTAGGGTTCAGAATGGTCAAGTTTTTGTCGGCTACTTGATCCAGCATACATCTCCATGTTTTGTTTGTGGTGACTGGATTCTGGGTTTAGTTAGACTAATCCTTTTTCTGGTATCCTGCTTTGGCCATCTTTGCTGTAGAATGGTGACAGTCACATATGGGTTTTTTCGTTTATCTCATTTATCTTATATGTGAAATTGGAAACTTTGAACTCATGCTAGTAATAAAAGCGTCTCAAAAAAAAAAAAAAAAAAAATTTTTCCCTTAGGGTTCAGAATGGGCCTCAATAGTTTTTGTCGGGCCTACGTTGGTGTATCCAGGCAGTGACATCTCACATGGTTTTGTCTTTTGTGGGTGGGTGACTGATCTGGGTTTAGTTGGGCACATAATCCTTGTTCTGGTATCCTGCTGTTGGCATTCGTGCTTGCTGATTAGAATCGGT
The DNA here is from genome assembly GCF_014843425.1 of Jatropha curcas. Next base: position 197,085 of record NW_023591385.1, on the reverse strand, counting down.
GGACATGTCACTATGTGGGGTATTTTTTCTCCTTATGCCTCATTTATGCTTTAATAGTGGCTAAGTCGGTGAAACTTGCAACCTCATGCTAGTAATAAAGCGTCTCAAACAAAAAAAAGTAAAAAAAAGGCACCGTATGCAAAGCAGCGGGTGGGTAGGGATTTAATTGAACTTAGACATCGGCCTAAAATTGGTGACAGCACCTGATTTGCATATAAACCTTTTCCTTGAAAGTTGTTGTAACAATTTGTTTCTAAAATCTTTTTCAACAGGATCGGAGTCGATACTGTTTCATTGGGGAGATCTCTCAGCTATAAAAAAAAAAAAAAAAAAAAGGCCAGTATGCAAAGCAGCGGGTGGGTAGGGATTTAATTGATTAGACATGGCCTAAAATTGTACAATGATGCATTAACCTTTTCCTTGAAAGTTGTTGAACAATTTGTTTCCTAAAAATCTTTTCAACAGGAATCGGTCAACTGTTCATTGGGGAATCTCCTCACTTACCCATGGATAGAAGAAAAGGTGAGAAATGGGGAACTCTCTATTCATGGTGGCTATTATGACTTTGTTGACTTTACATTTGAGAAATGGACGCTGGATTACAAGGGAAGCAAGTTGAAGGAGCAGAATGGCAAAATTGCAGTGAAAAACCAGACATTTTGGTGCTAAATCCTGCCTTGCTTTGTTTGTTGTATTATTATGTTTTTAAACTTCTGATTTGTGTTTTATGTATAGAAATATCAAAACACCTGTCTACTAATGTTATTCACTCGAATCAAGTGAATAACTACCTTATCATTTGTGTGTTGTAATTGTATGTTTCATGTTCTGTTGAACTTCCACGTTATTGTAAAACTCTTACCTTCAAATAAAATAATTTGCAGTTACAGTTTCTGGCAGATATATGTCTTTTTAGCTTGTTTTGTACTTGCGTGGATGAGTAAAAGACAAGACTAAATAGTCCATTTAAGTACTGAAAGTTAGTTTGATCTGAAAGCTTTAATTTTAACAGTAAAACAGAATGGGGACTTGGGGAGGATGTTAATGTGGATTCGCTCGTCTACGGTCGCTCGAATGCAATTGGGAGAGCCCAAGTTCATATAAATCCCACATTAAAATCTCATACTTCCAATGTAGGATCCAAGGGACTTTTTTTTTGCCTATATGTTTTGTGTTGATTGCTGCTGTGTCCATCTGTTTTGCAATGTACTTATTCTTTTTCTGGAAATACACGTCAGTGAAGATGTTAAATTGTCATATCAAAATATGAATTTAGATAAATCCAAAATAACTTGCAGCACAGGGAAAAGTGAGTAGGCAAGAAGAAAAAAATAATATGCTGAATTTGATGGTAGATTAGCCTATTTTGAGTATTTTCTACAGGAAAACTATTATTTTGAATCTAATCTTTGAAGCTAGAACAAGAAAGAGTGAATTGCTGGGGAAAAAAAGAAGTTCAAAAGAATTGGAAAGATCTTGGATTAGAGAAATCTTGTATTTTGAATGATTTTCTATAACTATCATAGATAAGTAGTGAACTGCTAATACAGTCTTTCCTACCGAGTTAACCTAGTATTCTCTCCTTGCCTTCCAATCTTCCACATCTATAAAACCCCCTTGGGACATAAGAACCAATGGAGAAAACAGATTTTACAGAATTCACAGTTGCTATAACATTTCATTAGTCACTCCAAACATGGCTTATAAGCATTTCTTGTCTTTCTTTTTGCCACTTCTGTTTATCAGTATGTCATTGCTGAACACCGATGCACGCCAGCTTCTGGAAATAACATTGCCAGAAATACCTGAGCTTCCTAAACCTGAATTGCCCGAGCTGCCATCTTTTCCTAAAGTTGAACTGCCACTACTACCAGAATTGCCAGATTTGCCAGGGCTCGAAGTGCCAGAACCAGAATTACCTGACTTGTCATCTCTTCCTGGAATACCTGAGCTGGCTAAACCAACAATACCTGCAAAACCAACTACTCCTGAGGACATTAATTCTTTTCATTCAACTACTAGTCCTTAAAAAGGCTGTACCTTCTCATGCTTCTTTAAGGCCTAGTTCTTGCTACTGCATTGCTGTTTAGTGTTTACCTTCTTTCTACTTGAGAGTTGCTCTGTTGGAGAGTTTGTTGTGTTTTTATACTATCATGTCTTTCAGTTACAACTACAATTGATAGTACAGTCACTGTACCCGTGGTTCTTAACTTCATGTTGAATCTGTAATAATATTGATATATTTTTAAGTGTGCTTTCTCATTTATTACTAAATACCATAAGATTTTATTATGTGGGGATAATAATTTCAGCTTTATCAGAGGAAGTATGATCACGAATAGCAGAGATACTTAAAAATTATAAGTTATTTGGACAAGTGAGCTAAGTTATTTAATTTTGGAAATTTGCAAAACTAGAGAGCTGATTCCAGAGAATAATCTCATAAAGAATTGTCATCTAAGTGGGGTTTAGAGTGAAATAGTAATATATTTATATTGCTAATAATTTATCAGTAACCCAGCAGTCTTCGAGTAATTTATGCCTTAGGTTAGTGTTGCACCCATCTCCACCAGTATTCTTTGGATGGCTGAAATCTAGTCACCCACTTTGATTTAGAGTCTGTTTGGTTTAACTGTTCATGATAACTGATAATGGGATCAATGAACTAGCTTTTCCGAAAATGGAGAAGAATTAAAGAGTTTAGACATTGTTCCTTAAAACACTAAAAGCTACTATAATGTTTGGTGCCAGAAAGATATAGCAATATATATTTTGCTGAATTATAAAATTTAATCACTTTCAGTTTTAGCTAATAGCTTAATTTATTAGTTTAGTGTTTGTCTCATAATGCAGAATCTGATTGGAAATGTAATCTAGAACATTTTAATGTACCTAAAGAAAACATCTTTTTTCAGATTAGTATATATCTTTGCAATATAGAACAATCAAGAGTGAATTATTAGATTGATCTAATACATAAATACATAAATTTACCCCTAAATTATTCAGAAAAGTCTATTGCTGCTCCGAACTTCTGCGTTTTGAAATATTGGAGCCTTTGGATTTCCCTTTTTTGCAATTTAGAAGCAAACTTATCAAATGGGGGGATAAAATAAACAATCATATATCAATTAAATATTTAAAAAGACGTAAAAATTTAGGCAAGTGTTACAAAGATAATCTAATATTATATTACAAAGATTATTAACTTTAAGGAAGTGTCACATATAGGTGAGGAGTTGAGCTACCAAGACACAAGCTTCCTACCAATTCAGCCTTGAAACTTTCCCATTTTCCACTTCCCACTTCTATAAAAGCCAACACAGGTGAAAATCAAACACAACACACAACAGAAGTGACAATAAATTTACTGCTTATAATTTCAAAGTTATTTTGTCATCTGCTCCACATTATGTCTAATCTTCGCTCTCCATCTTTCATTATGCTGCTCTTGCTAATCACCCTGTCAATTGGTGTAGATGCTCGACATCTTTTGGAAATAACGTTGCCAGAGATACCTGAGCTTCCTAAGCCTGAGTTACCAGGGCTTGAAGTGCCTAAATTTCCTGAATTACCAAAGCCTGAAGTTCCTGAATTGCCAAAGCATGAAGTTCCTGAATTGCCAAAGCCTGAAGTTCCTGAATTACCAAAGCCTGAAGTTCCTGAATTGCCAAAGCATGAAGTTCCTGAATTGCCAAAGCCTGAAGTTCCTGAATTGCCAAAGCCTGAAGTTCCTGAATTGCCCAAGCCTGAAGTTCCTGAATTGCCAAAGCCTGAAGTGCCAAAATTGCCAGAACTGCCATTTTTTCCCCACTTGCCTGAGTTGCCAAAACCTGCACTGCCTGAAATTCCTGTATTGCCAAAACCTGAACTGCCAAAATTGCCAGAATTGCCAAAGCCTGAACTGCCATCTTTTCCCCACTTGCCTGAGTTTCCAAAGCCTACATTTCCTACTATACCAACTGTTCCCGAGGAAATCAAACCACCTCAGTCAACTACTAGTCCTTAAACAACAGTACCACATATTCTATAAGCATTGATTTATGATCTGCTGTATTTCGGTTTGAGTGTTCTTCTTGAGAGTCTGATTATTTATGTACTGTATACATACTTAAACTGTTCTATGTGTTGGTTCTGTTCAAAATTTGTATTTTCTAATTATTTTTGGTTGACGTTGCACATTATGTAATGTTCTGAATTGATTTGCTATATAAGAAATTGTTTCAGCTTATTCATTTTGCATAATTGAGATGTTATACTTTACTTTTCGTATTTTTTATTTTTCTTACTTAAACTCGATTACACAATGGAATAAATAGGCTTTAAAAAGTAATGAAGAAAGAAACAAAACTTTGGTTAGCTACCCAATGCTTACAGTAGTAAACACTTGGTCGGAAAAGAGACATGACACATCCTTATAGCCTGTCCTGATATTAAAAAGGCCTCTTAATATAACATAAGGATATCCAAATGGGGTTTAAAAATAAAATACTAATCTAATGCTTTCCAGAAATTTGTGTTGATCTTGTATCAGTATTTTCTTTTTAGCCATTCAGCTTCAACGCTCATTAAGTATTGCCTTTGTTTTCTGCAGATTTTGTTTTGGGTTCATAGTCTTCTGATTTTCTGTTTTTTCTTTGTTTTATATTTCCTGGAACATTTTTATGATTTCAGCAATATTTTTCAATAAAGAAAACAAGTCTGTGTGGTTTTATCCATACACTAATGGACCTGGACCAAGTTGTGAACCTTGTTGAGATACAACAAATGCTTGGTTGAAATGGACAAGAGAAACCATCAAAAAAAATTTCCTCTTCTTCTTTTTTGTAATTAGGCTTTGATTAGGGTTTGAGTTTGCAACCTTACAACCCTTTGAATAAATTAGGTTTCGATTAGGCCTGTTTGACCCTTTGAATTTCCCTTTTGTAATTTAGAAGCAAACTCATCATATGAATTTCCCTTTTAAATTTCCCTTTTATATACAAACAATTGTATATAAATTAAAATAATTAAAAAGATATAAGATTTCAAATTACATATTCATCATATTATCTATTAATGAGCTTTTGTTAGCAAAGATAAAAAGTTTTAAGGATGCAATTATATATATAGCTTTATGAGATTGGTAAAATTCCTGAAACTAATTATAGTAGAACTAAATTCTTTCATTTAGATGTAACAGGAAAAAAAAAAAGTTCTTTCATTTAGAGAATAACAAACAGGCAATAGGGTTCAATTAGTCTTTTAGCTGAATCATATGTTTCATGTTGTGTTTATTTAATTAATGGACATGTCTAGGTTTTACCATCCAAAGCTATAATGCCTTCCAGCTAATCTCAAGAAACAACAATTATAGATAATGCAATATCATAATATAAAGATTATTTACTTTTAAGGAAGTGTCATTGGTGATAAGTTGAACTACCAAGACACAAGCTTTCCTACCAAAGCAGCCTTGATCCCTCTTATGCTCCACTTCCCACTTCTATAAATGGCCAACAGATGTGAAAATTAGCATAACAGAAGACAAAAGTGAAAGGAGAAACTTACTACCTATTTTTGAAGTAGATACTAGTCTGGTATCTTTCCAAGTCATTTTTGACATTTGCTTGGAATTATGGCCAATCCTTGCTCTCCCTCTTTCATTATTCTGCTCTTGCTAATCGCCCTGTCAATTTGTGTTGATGCTCGACGTCTTTTGGAAATAACATTGCCAGATATACCTGAGCTTCCTAAGCCAGAGTTGCCTGAGTTGCCAAAGCTTGAAGTGCCTAAATTTCCTGAATTTCCTGAAGTGCCCAAAATTCCTGAATTGCCAAAGCTTGAACTGCCCGAAATTCCTGAATTGCCAAAGCCTGAACTGCCAAAATTGCCAGAATTGCCGAAGCCTGAACTGCCAAAATTGCCAGAATTGCCGAAGCCTGAACTGCCTGCCTTCAAATTTTCCCTGATTTTGGCCAAAGTCTTGAACTGCCCGAAAATTGGCGCTGAATGTCCAAGGAGGGCCTGAACTGCCAAAATTGCCCAAATTGAGATTTGTCTCTAGTTATAGCCATGTTAAAACTTGATCCAAAATTAGCCGAGAATAATGACGTCTTTTGACAGAACCTGAACTTCGCGATCATGTTTTACCCCGATTGCTCTTAGAGTTGCCAATAGTGCACTAACAATTCCCTTGTAACCGGTGTGATAGCAATATAGCACACTTCAATACATGTATCCACTATGAGAGAAATTTAAAGCTCACCATCAGTGGCTTGCCAGAATTGCCGAAGCCTGAACTGCCAAAATTGCCAGAATTGCCGAAGCCTGAACTGCCAAAATTGCCAGAATTGCCGAAGCCTGAACTGCCAAAATTGCCAGAATTGCCGAAGCCTGAACTGCCAAAATTGCCAGAATTGCCGAAGCCTGAACTGCCATCATTTCCCCGCTTGCCTGAGTTGCCAAAGCCTACATTTCCTACTATACCAACTGTTCCAGAGGAAATTAAACCACCACAGTCAACTACTAGTCCTTAAACTATACCATCCATGCTATATAAGCTTCGATTTATGATTGGCTATATTTGAGTCAGTGTTTTTTCTTGAGAGTCTAATTATGTATTGTACACATTCTTAAATTGTACTATGTGTTGGTTCAGTTCAAAGTTTGTATTTTCTACTTATTTTGTTTTAAGTTACACATTATGTATGCTTTGAGTTAATTTGCTGTATAAGAAATTATTTCAGCTTATTCATATGGTATAAATGAGATGTTATACTTTACTTTTTGTATTTTTTATATTTGTTATTGGAAGATTACACAATGGAATAAATAGCCTTTAGAGGACAAGAAAAAGACGGCCAATCACATTCTAAAACTTCGATTGAAATTCTTATATTGTCTATGAAATCCTACCTGATGCTGGCAGTATAGCAACAAACAATTCGTCGGAAAAGAGACATTACACATCCTTATAGCCTCTCCTGAACTCAAAAAGCCTCTTAATGTAAGAGTATCTAGATGGGGTTTAGAAAAAGGAGTACTAATCTAGTTGTAGGAGTAATTTTCATGTTGATTTTATATCAGACATTCAGCTCCATTGTTAATTAAGTATTGCTTTTGTTTTCTGATTTTGTTTCAGGCTTTTGTCAGTCTTCTGATTTGCTGTTTTTCTTTATTTTATATTTCTTGCAATGTTTTTATGATGTGAGAAATATTTTGAATAAAAAAAACAAGTCTGTGTAGTCTTATACTTACAGTAATGGACCTGGACCAAGCTGTTGAGATGTAAACACATACTTGGATGAAATGGACAAGCAAAATCATAAGAAGTTTCATTTTTTTTAATTAATTAGGTTTTTGGATTTGCAATTTACAGCATATTGCCACTTGGCCAAATGTCATTGGTATCATAAACAAAAGTTGAAGGGGGTAATTATTAAATTCACCATTACATTACATTGTGTAGAAAAGTCTATTGCTCCCCTGAACTTTTGTTTTTGACCTGTTGGACCATTTGGATATCCCTTTTGGTGATTAGGAACCGAACTTATCTTGGTGATTAGGGACCAAACTTATCTATGGAAATCTATTAATAAGCTATGCAAATAGTGTAATTTTTTAAAAAATAAAAAGTTTAAGGATGCATCAGGTAAAAGGGTATGCAAAATTCCTGAGGCTAATTATTGTTGGGAACTATATTCTGTTTAGTCTTTTTGATGACATTTGTTTCATTTGTTCTGTTTTATTTAATTAATGGACATGTCTAGTTCTTCATTTAGTTTACCATCCAAAGCTATGAAACATTCCAACTAATCTTGATCAAGAAACAACAACTTACAAAGATAATGTTATATTATAACAAAAAGATTATTAATTTTAAGGAAGGGTCATAGTTGAGAAGTTGAACTACCAAGACACAAGCTTTCCTGCCAAGTCGGCCTTGAAACTTTGCCATTCTCCACTTCTCACTTCTATAAAAGCCCAGCAGAAGTGAAAATCAGCACAACATACAACAAAAGTGACAAGAGAAACTTAGTACCTATTTTTGAAGTAAATTCAAAATCATTTTTGTCACCTGCTGCAAATATGGCCAATCTTTGCTGTCCTTCCTTCATTATTATGCTCTTGCTAATCACCTTGTCTATTCATGTAGAGTCTCGTCATCTTTTAGAGACAACATTGCCAGAGATACCTGAGCTTCCTAAGCCTGAATTGCCTGAGTTGCCAAAGCTTGAAGTGCCTAAATTTCCTGAGTTGCCCAAAATTCCTGAATTACCAAAGCCTGAATTGCCCGAGTTGCCAAAGCTTGAAGTGCCTAAATTTCCCGAGCTGCCAAAAATTCCTGAATTACCAAAGCCTGAAATTCCAGAATTGCCAAAACTTGAAGTGCCTGAAATTCCCGAATTGCCAAAACCTGAAGTGCCTGAAGTTCCTGAATTGCCAAAGCCTGAACTGCCATCTTTTCCCCACTTGCCTGAGTTGCCAAAGCCTACATTGCCTACTATACCAACTCTTCCCGAGGAAATCAAACCACCTCAGTCAACTACTAGTCCTTAAACAAACATACCATCTATGATACAAGCTTTGATTTGTGATCTGCTATATTTGAGTCGAGTGTTTCTTGTTGACAGTCTGATTATGTATTGTATACATACTTAAATTGTACTATGTATCAATTCTATTCAAAGTTTGCATTTCTATTTATTTTCGGTTTAACCTACACATTATGTATGTTTTGAGTTAATTTGCTATATATAGAATTATTTCGGCTTCTTCTTGTGGTCTCAATGAGATATTATACTTTTCATATTTTGTACTTTGGTTATTGTAATTCCGTTATACAATGGATTAAGTGGGCTTTAGAGGGTACGTTATCAGGAAAAGAAAAAAAGCCACCTGATGCTGACAGTAGTAAACAATTGGTCGGCAAAGAGACATGACACATCCTCAAAGCCTCTCCTGATCTTAAAAATGCCTCTTAATGTAACTTAAGGACATCTAATTGTCTTTTTAATGCTGTCTAGGAGTATTTTATGTTGATCTTTTATCAGCATTTTCTTTTATCCATTCAGCTTCCTTGTCGATTAAGTATTGCTTTGTTTCCTGCAGATTTTATCTAGGTTGCTGTCGTCGTCTTCTAATTACCGTTTTTCTTATGATTTCAGTAATATTTGAATCAAGAAAACTAGTCCCGTGTATAAACTAATGGACCTGGACTAAGTCGTCAATCTTGGCGAGATTTAAACACACGCTTGATTGAAATGGATAACTGGAACCATTTGCAGAAAATTCTTCTTTTTCTAAAATTAATGAGGCTTTGACTAGTTGCAACATTACAGCCTTGGAGACAACTATAGTGCTACTTGGTCAAATGTAATTGGTATCAAATGAAAAGTTGAAGAGGCACCCTTAACAGTCTTTGTTCGCTAAATCAGAATAGATAAATAGGAACTTCTTTTATTTCATCATTGACATGTTGGAGCTATTTGGAACAGGGAGACAACAGAAAACACATGCACCTATATATAGTAAGATGTATGAAAACCAAATTCTCATACCAATTAATTAACTAGCAGTATTAATTAGTCACAATGTATTATGCCTCAGCAGAGGATTAAAAAATCACATCTTGCTTCTTTGAGTTCATTAAATACTCCTGAACCAAAAAGGAATATATACGTGATTGAACTTTTCATATCATCAATGCTTCCAGACCTGTCTGAGTCTGAATAACCAATCAACACAAGGTTTCATTCTGGTTTAAACCAGATGCCATGAGATAGGTAAAATTCCTGATACTATAGTTAAGAACTATGTTCCTTCATCTAGAGAATAACAAACAGGCAATAGGGTTCAATTAGTCCTTGTAGCTGAAATATGTTTCATTTTTTGTTTTATTTTTATTTTTTTTTTATTTTTATAATTATGGACCTGTCTAGTTCTTCATTTAGTTTACCTTCCAAAGCTATGAAGTCTTCCAACTAATCTCAAGAAGCAACGATAACTTATAAAGATAAGTTAATATTACAATACTAAGATTGTTAGCTTTTAAGTGTAACAGGTGAGAAGTTGAACTATCAAGACAAAAGCTTTCCTACCAAGTCAGCCTCGAAGCTATCCCATTCTCCACTTCCGACTTCTATAAAAGCCCAACACAAGTGAAAATCACACAACTCACACAACAAAAGTGACGAGAAACTTAGTACTTATTCTTGAAATAGATACTAGTCTCATATCTTTCAAAGTCATTTCTGTCATCTGCTTGAAATTATGGCTAATCTTCACTCTCCATCCTTCACTATGCTGCTCTTGCTAATCACCCTGTCAATTCTTGCAGAAGCTCGACATCTTTTAGAAACAATGTTGCCAGAGATACCTGAGCTTCCTAAGCCTGAACTGCCTGAGTTGCCAAAGCTTGAAGTGCCTAAATTTCCTGAATTGCCAAAGCCTGCTGTTCCTGAATTTCCTGAATTGCCAAAACCTGACGTGCCCAAAATTCCTGAATTGCCAAAGCCTGAAATTCCTGAATTGCCAAAGCTTGAAGTGCCAAAATTGCCAGAGTTGCCAAAGCCTGAACTGCCATCGTTTCCCCACTTGCCTGAGATGCCAAAGCCTACATTTCCTGCTGTACCAACTCTTCCTGAGGACTTCAAACCACCTCAGACAACTACTAGTCCTTAAACAACATACTACATATTCTACAAGCTTTGATTTATAATCTGCTATATTGGAGTCAGAGCGTTTCTTCTTGAGAGTCTGATTATGTATTTTATACATAATTAAATTGTATTACGTGTTGATTCTGTTCAAAGATTGTATTTTCTATTTATTTTTGGTTTAGCTTCACATTTTTTATGTTTTTAGTTAATTTTCAATGTAAGAAATTGTTTCAGCTTATTTATTTGATATCAATGAGATGTTATACTTCACCTCTTCATATTGTTTATATTGGTTATTGGAATTGGATTACACAATAGAATAATTAGGTTTTTGAGCTAGTAAACAAGAAAGAAAAGTCTAATCGCAGTCCAAAATTTAGCTGGAAATGCATGTATTTACTATCTATAGAAAGCTACTCGATGCCGACAATAGCAAACAATTAATTGGAAAAGAGACATGACACATCCTTATAGCCTCCTCTGATCTTAAAAAGGCCTCTTAATCTAGTTAGGAGTATTTTTATGTTGATCTTGTACCAGTATTTTCTTTTTAGCCATTCAGCTTCATTATTCACTAGGTATTGTTTCTGTTTCCTGCAGATTTTGTTTAGCTTGCTGCCATAGTCTTCTGATTTGTTTTCTTTCTTTAGTTTATTTCTTGGAATATTTCAATGATCTCAGCAATATGTTGAATCAATAATTCTGGTTTTTGTCGTCTTAAAATCTGGTTTATTTTCAATTTTTAATCTTATAAAATCTAATACAGTTTGATCTTTTTAATTTTCAAAATTTTATCTGAGTAGTTTTGATTGAATTTAACTGGTTGAACCAATCAAACCGATAAACTGGTTAGTAGGTCTAATTATAAGAACATCTAGCAAGTGGAGTAGTATAATAGTGCAAAATCATTGAAATTCAAGAAAACAAGAAGGACAAAGCTAGGAGAAGAATGATTAGGCAAGAAAAGAAGAATCAATCTGATAAAGTACAAAAAATATTTTTTGATGCCAGATAGACGTATGCAACTTATATTTTGTTGAGGCAGAGTGAGTTATAAAATTTAGTTACTTTCAGTATTCAGTTAGCAGCCTTATTCAATGAGTGTTTGTCTCATAACACAGAATCTGATTGGAAATTTGTATGAGATAGGTTAAATTCCTGGAGACTGATTATAGTTAAGAACTATATTCTTTGGGTTCAATTAGTCTTTTAGCTGAAGACAAGTTTCATTTTTTATGTTTTATTTAATTAATGGACTTGTATAGTTCTTCATTAGTTTACCATCCAAAGCTATGAAGCATTCCAACTAATCTCAAGAAACAATAATAATATATAAAGATAATGTAAAATATAGTACAAAGATTAGTAAGAAAGTGCATAGGTGAGAAGTTGAACTGCCAAGACACAAGCTTTCCTGCCAAGTCAGCCCTGAAACTTTTCCATTCTCCATTTCCCACTTCTATAAATGCCCAGCAGAAGTGAAAATCAGCACAACACACAACAGAAGTGACGAGAAATTTACTACATATTTTTGTTATCTGTTGCAAGTTATGGCCAATCTTCGCTCTCCTTCCTTCATTATTCTGCTCTTGCTAATCACCTTGTCAATTTGTATAGAGGCTCGACATCTTTTAGAGACAACATTGTCAGAGATACCTGAGCTTCCTAAGCCTGAATTGCCTGAGTTGCCAAAGCTTGAAGTTCCGAAATTTCCTGAATTGCCAAAGCCTGAACTGCCCAAAATCCCTGAATTTCCAAAGCCTGAACTGCCTGAAATTCCTGAATTACCAAAGCCTGAACTGCCAAAATTGCCAGAATTGCCAAAGCCTGAGCTGCCATCAGCTCCCCACTTGCATGAGTTACCAAAGCTTGAAGCTCCGAAATTTCCTGAATTGCCAAAGCCTAAACTGCCTGAAATTCCTGAATTGCCAAAGCCTGAAGTGCCAAAATTGCCAGAATTGCCAAAGCCTGAGTTGCCATCATTTCCACACTTGCCTGTGTTGCCAAAGCCTACATTTCCTACTATACCAACTCTTCCCAAGGACATCAAACCACCTCAGTCAACCAGTAGTCCTTAAACACCATATCATCTACGCTACAAGCTTTGATTTATGATCTGCTATATTTGAGTCCGAGCGTCTCATCTTGAGAGTCCAATTATTTATGTATTGTATACATACTTAAATTATCCTATGTGTTTTTTCTGTTTAAAGTTTGTATTTTTTTTGTACTTATTTTTGGTTTAAGTTACAGATTATGTATGTTCTCAGTTAATTTTCTATACAAGAAATTGTTTCAGCTATTCATATGGTATAAATGAAATGATAATACTTTAATTACTTTTCCTAATTCTTTATATTGTTGTCGTACTCTTCTGGTTGCTGTCTTTCTTTGTTTTATATTTCTTGGAATATTTTTATGTTCTCAGCAATATTTTGAATCAAGAAACAAGTCTGTGTATCCTCTATCCTTACACTAATAGACCTGGACCAAGTTGTGAACCTTGTGAGATGTAAACCTTAAAAAGGTTTAAGATATTCGCATTGGACAGTGATCCCTCTTGATACTCTCGTCTATGTGTGTTGGACACTTTAGACATATCTGATTATTTTTTTTTAATTTTACTAATTTTGGCAATTACAGAACACTTCAAGATTACTCTAGGAATGCATAAAAATTTTATAGAACTTTTAGATAAGTTTATTAATAAAATTTTTAAATCAAGATCTTAAATATTAATTTAGATAATGATGCACACCTGAAATTGAAAATCAAAACATGTATAAAAAGAAGGAAAACCCCTAAATCATTATGTAAAATTTATAATTTTATCATCAAATTTACACCATATATATAGAAGAAGGAAGAAACCTTAAAATGTTGGTCATTACATGGGATCAATCTGGCTTTTTTATATATATTGAAATTTTTGAAATTGTCAATTTATCTTTAGATGAGCTAGAGATCATCTAAAGATGAGGATAGTGATTTTTAACGATGATGTTTATATTGATGATTTAATTAATAATATTAAAGTTGAAAATTATTTTTTATTTATTTTATGTTTATGATTTACTTATTTAAATTTCTAAATAAATTATATTTATTGTGAACGATTATTTACTTATTGTTCTGAGTGTATTACGTTCTACTTTTTTGAAAATTTATATGTATCGTGTCTGTGTTATATCGTGTTCCATTGCTTATGTCCGATCAATGCAACCTATGTCTCTATAAACAGCATCAATCACAATGTTTTATTTTCTATGCTTAATCTTAAAAAATAATATAGTAGATATTTTTAAAATTTTAAATTATGTTTGAGTTATTATTTTTTAATTGAATTAAACTAGTTGAACCAATCAAACTAATAAAATGATTAGTATATTAATTGGTTCAATTATTCGCTGGTCTAATTCTAGAAACATCTAGCAACTAAACTATTGTCATTAATGCAAAATCAGACAAGAAGGATAAAGCTAGAATAAGAAAAGCTAGGTTGGCCCAACTAGTCAGAAGTTGGTGAGAATATATAAGCATTTGCAGAATTATTCTTAGAAAAATTTTATTTATTAATTTATCTACCTAAACAAAGAAAGATCAACGGTAAGGGTTTCATAGTTGAAGATGGAACAAGCAACGTTTGAATTATGTTCCTGTTTTGATGACTAAATTATTTACAGTGGACACATGTCGTGATTACAAGTAATAATCTTCAAGAAAAAAGAATGAGAAAGACAAGAACGCTCAACGTCAGAAAAGCTAACAGTTGTCATGCTTATTTGGAAGTATTATAGGTGAAAGAAGTTGAACTACCAAAAACACAATAAGCTTAATTTCCCAACTAATCACTCTTCAAACACCTTTTCCCACATCTATAAAAGCCCAATATAACAAGAGTTAATTACTCATCTTTTGAAGTATATCAGATAGATATTTTTTAGATTTCCCAATATGGAGTGTCTCCACTTTCCATTCTTTGTATTTCTGCTCTTGCTAGTCCCCTTATCAATCCAGGTAGAGGGGCGTCGTCTTCTAGATATTGAGCTTCCTAAGCCTGAGCTGCCACCATTACCAAAGGTTGAGCTTCCAAAAGTCCCAACCTTGCCGAAGTTGCCTGAATTGCCAAAACCTGAAGTGCCCAAGTTGCCTGAACTGCCAAAACCCGAATTGCCCAAGTTGCCTGAATTGCCGAAGCACGAATTGCCCAAAGTACCTGAACTACCAAAACCTGAATTGTCCAAAATGCATGAACTGTCCAAACCTGAATTCCCCAAAATGCCCGAACTACAAAAACCTGAAGTTCCCAAAACGCCTGAACTGCCCAAACCTGAAGTTCCCAAAACGCCTGAACTCCCCAAACCTGAACTACCAAAGCCTGAAGTGCCCAAAACGCCTGAACTGCCAAAACCTGAAGTTCCCAAAATGCCTGAACTGCCCAAACCTGAACTACCAAAGCCTGAAGTGCCCAAAACGCCTGAACTGTCCAAACCTGAAGTTCCCAAAACGCCTGAACTGCCCAAACCTGAACTACCAAAGCCTGAAGTGCCCAAAACACCTGAACTGCCCAAACCTGAAGTTCCCAAAACGCCTGAACTGCCCAAACCTGAACTACCAAAGCCTGAAGTGCCCAAAACGCCTGAACTGGAAACTACCAAGCCTGAAGTGCCCAAAACACCGAAACTGCCCAAATCCTGAAGTTCCCCAAACGCCTGAACTGCCCAAACTAGTTCCCAAAACGCCTGAACTGCCCAAACCAGAACTACCAAAGCCTGAAGTGCCCAAACCTGAAGTTCCCAAAACGCCTGAACTGCCCAAACCAGAACTACCAAAGCCTGAAGTGCCCAAACCTGAAGTTCCCAAAACGCCTGAATTGCCCAAACATGAACTACCAAAGCCTGAAGTGCCCAAAATGCCCGAACTGCCCAAGCCCGAACTATCCAAAATGTCCGAATTGCCTAAAATGCCTGAACTACCAAAGCCTGAAGTGCCCAAAATGCCTGAATTGCAAAAACCCGAACTGCCCAAGTTGCCTGAACTGCCAAAGCCCGAACTACCCAAAATTCCTGAACTACCGAAACCTGAACTGCCCAAAATACCTGAATTGCCCAAACCTGAACTGCCCAAAATGCCTGAACTACCGAAGCCTGAAGTGCCCAAAATGCCTGAATTGCAAAAACCTGAACTTCCCAAATTTCCTGAATTGCCAAAGCCTGAACTATCCAAAATTCCTGAACTACCGAAACCTGAACTGCCCAAAATGCCTGAATTACCAAAGCCTGAAGTGCCCAAATTGCCTGAAGTACCGAAGCCTGCATTGCCTACCATTCCAACTCTTCCCAAGGACGTTAAACCACCTCAGTCAACTACTAGTCCTTAAATGCTAGTATTACTATTATTCTATTTATGTCCTTGGATTTTACGAACTTGATATAGTCTCGTCATATATTGTCTATGATAGGAATTTGTCTTGGATGTTTATCATTTGTTTGTTGTTCAGATTTCAGATTGTTCTTGCGTAGGTGTTACATACTATAGACTATGGTTTGGAGTCTTACCCGTATTTTTATGGTTTGGAGTGTTGTATTTTTTTTACCCACTTTGCAATAAATTTAGACTCTTGATTCTTATTTTCCTTTTGAATTACTATACACTTACCATTGCCATGAATAAAAAAAAAAGTGATTTGCCATGAATTATTAAAGGGATTAACAAGAAAATATTTAGCAAATTGAATTTAAAAATAGGATTGGTATTTGATATCTTATAAAGACCAATTTGACTCGGTGAAATCTAACTAATTTCAAATGTTTTCGCAAATTTGAAGACCAAACATTACGAAGTACTAACAAAAGGTTAATCCCCAACAAATTGAAAAGGAAAACATCAATTTCTCCAATTATAAAAATTCCAGTCCTAAGCAATTGTTTCACCATAAAATCTTTCTTTTGAGGAAAGTTTACAAAACATCTTGCATAAAACCTTCTAAGCAACAAACAATATATCGTTGCAACCGCATCAGTAAGAACAGGAAATTCAAAGACAACATATCGACTGCTACCTGGAAAGCCAATTTCCTATGGCTCCTTTTTTGTTTTTCAACTACATATAAAAAATTGCTTCGAAACGAATTTGAATTTCCTATACATTGAAGGGGTTTTTTGCTCTTCAATTCCAGATTTTTTGCGGGTGATGATGTCAGTAATTTGAATTTCCAAATTAATAATAATAATAATTTGTTATACTTTTTGAAAGCTAGCATCATTTGCTCCAATATTTATTAATTAAGTTGTAGAGAGATGTTTAATTATATTGCCAATATCCAAAGATGGCCTCTAATTCAACCCTAAATATTTTGCAAAGAAATATCATCTTGTGGGCGGCTGGCTTTCTTATTTTATTTTATTTTTTGAGTACCGGGAAAAAAAATTCAAATTTTACTGAATCGTACAAGCATTTGCCACTAAATTGACAGGTTATCTATCTATGTTAAGGTAAAATCTTTTCTTTTAAAAGAAATTTATATTTTTTTACTAATTGTTTTTGTATTATATTTTATTCAATTCTTTTATATTCTTCTCTAATTGATTTTTTATTATATTTAATTCAAGCGTAAAATCCATATGAATATATTCTATTTTTTTCATATTTCATTTTTAAGCATTCGTTTGTATTGAAAATTTAAATATGTTCAATTTTTTACTTTTAAGAATTGATGATAGACCGTCTTTTTTTTTCTTTTTTTTTTTAGGATACCTTTATTGTAGTTGGGTTCAAAATTTTTTACTTTTAAGAATTGATGATCCAGAACCACGTCCTTATCATGGTAGTTTATATTTTTTTTTCTTATTTTGCTTTATAAAAATTAATTTTTTTTCAGTTCGAATTAAGAATTTATTTAGCATTGTCATGTAGATGGAAGTCTAAATGTTCACAGGCTGGCCTAAGAAATAAACTTAATAATATTAATTAAAGTCTGTATTCTATACACTTGGGACTCTATAATCGATTGCTCAATTATCCCTAATGTGGAGGGTTTCTAGAATATGCTTATTAATTTTATTTATTTTTTGATAGTGAATCGTGATATTAATTGTGATTCAAGTTATTAAAGAGAGATCTATTGTGATCAACTTCAGCTCTTAAAGATTTTATGTGACTAAGATTTGTTGGTTAGTTTTCTTTCTTCCTGGTTGTTTGGCCTTTAATGGAGAATGCTTATTTAAATTTGGCAAGATGTAAATTATAAAATTATGACGTCACAGTCCTATCAGTCCAATTACAATTATAAATATTAGTTTACATGATATTATTAACATCATCATTACAGAACAATATACATATCCGGAAGATTGTCTAAATACAATTCTAACATAGTATGATTGACATGTAAGTAAAGCCTGCAGCTTACATTTGTGTCACTAAAGAGAAAAAATTAGAAATTCAAAGTCCGTTAGAGAGTTACGGCATGACATAATGAACATTTTTCAATATTGAACAAATACATATCCGGAAAAAAATGCTAAAACACAAAAAGTAAATGAAAGACAAGCTCACAATGTGTCACAAAAAGAAAAAAAGAAAAAAATCCGTATGAGGTAAGGCAATGGGACATATGACATATCAAAGATTTAGTTTCCAACTAATGAGTATTGTTCAGTGGCATTGGAGTCTGATTTTAAAAAGAAAATTAGTTTCCAGGAGGTGGAGAAAGGAAAGGAATAGGAGGAAGGGTGCTTGGAATAGTAGGAAACGAGGGCATGCTTGGTAATGGAGGCAAAGTGACCTTAGGAACAGTAGGCAAGCTAGGAAGTGGAGGCAGTGTAGTTGGGTTAGGGAAAGAAGGTTGTGTGGTTGGCAATGTGGGCTGAGGCAGAGTTGGGATATTGTTAGGCAATGGTGGCAATGTAGTTTTTGGCAAATTTGGCACAGAAGGCAATGGAGGCAATTGCAGAAGATGACGAGCTGCTACGTTAACATCCATGCTTGAAAATGATATAGCAATGAAGAGAATAGCAAAGATTGAGCACTTGGAAAAACCCATTTTGGATATATGATAGATCTTAAAGCAAATTGATGATCTTTGCTATGTCAAGCATGAGGAGAAGCAAAGTCTGGTTTTGGGTTATATAGAAGCTGAGATTTATGATCACGAGTAAATGATTTTGCTAGGGATTATAGTGACTTTAATTTTTTCTGGTGAATTAGCTTAACTTCCAGATATAAGTCGTTAAATTTAGTTATGGTTGGTAGGGGGTACAGCCTACTGAGTTTTCACTAAATCAGGCTTGGTTTATTAATAAACGAGTCAAGCCTATTTGTGTCGAGTATAAACTCATGAGCGTGAATAGGCTCTACAGAGTTTAATTTTTTTTTAATCCTAAATCTGTAAACTTTGATTATTAGTATTAAGAAAATAATTTTAAAAAGTATATCTATGCTTAAAATCTATATAAATATATTAAATTATATACTAGTTGGTTCACATACGTATAAATGAGTGATTCATGAGTTTTTGATTGATTTATTGAACAATTATGAAAAAGCAAGTTAGAACGATCTTTTGTTAAATTAATTAAATTCTGAGTAGCTCAATCCAGTTTTTCAACTCAACTACTTGACTTATTTCTTAAATAAGCATAGAAAGCTAAGTTTGGAGTAACTCATGAATAACTCGATTCGGTTCGCAATCTTGGTCGTTGGTTTAAATTTTGTATAGTAAAAAATATTCTCAAGACAAGCAGGTCAAAATATACAGGACGGAAATGGAGCAACAATGTCACCATACATTGAAGTCATCCAACTTGGGGATTTTTTTGGCCCAGCACTAACCAAAGAATTTTAGGATTTAAAACGTAACACCTTGTATTGTAAATATAAATATTTAATTTTTGGGATGTTGGTTTAATTAATGGGATGGTATTTGAATTATACCTGTTATTAATTTAATTAAATAAAAAACTATAAAATAATTTTTTTTTTTTTTGAGAACAGGATTCAATTTTCTAAGATTAGATTTGGGGTTTTGGGTCTTTGACTCAGATGAGTCAATTCCTAATTCAGGATCTACCTCTTCTAGCTCCAGCCAGAGCGGGGATGATGCTGCTGATGATACTTTTGAAAGTACTTCTGATGATACTTTTTGAAAGTACTCTTGGAAATTTCTCTCCTTTTCAAATCAATGTCTGTGACCTTTATTAAAGCTCTTATCATGTGAAACAATTCTAAGACAAACAAAAAGAAAATTTTTGAAAAATGGGGTTTTGGGTCTTTGACTCAGATGAGTCAATTCCTAATTCAGGATCTACCTCTTCTAGCTCCAGCCAGAGCGGGGATGATGCTGCTGATGATACTTTTGAAAGTACTTCTGATGATACTTTTTGAAAGTACTCTTGGAAATTTCTCTCCTTTTCAAATCAATGTCTGTGACCTTTATTAAAGCTCTTATCATGTGAAACAATTCTAAGACAAACAAAAAGAAAATTTTTGAAAAATGGGGTTTTGGGTCTTTGACTCAGATGAGTCAATTCCTAATTCAGGATCTACCTCTTCTAGCTCCAGCCAGAGCGGGGATGATGCTGCTGATGATACTTTTGAAAGTACTTCTGATGATACTTTTTGAAAGTACTCTTGGAAATTTCTCTCCTTTTCAAATCAATGTCTGTGACCTTTATTAAAGCTCTTATCATGTGAAACAATTCTAAGACAAACAAAAAGAAAATTTTTGAAAAATGGGGTTTTGGGTCTTTGACTCAGATGAGTCAATTCCTAATTCAGGATCTACCTCTTCTAGCTCCAGCCAGAGCGGGGATGATGCTGCTGATGATACTTTTGAAAGTACTTCTCAGCCTTCTTGTGATCATAGTTGCAGTTCAGTTGCAAATTTCAAGAAAACTGATGACATGAGCTGGGGCCTCGAACCTGGAGCTCTTGTAAACCCAGACCATGAAGATCGTCGGATGATTCCCGATAAAGATTACCAAAATGAAGAAGATATTGACATAAGGAAAGGTCCATGGACTGTGGAAGAAGACTTTAAGCTTATAAATTATATCAGCACCCATGGCGAAGGACGCTGGAACGCAGCTGCTCGCTCTGCAGGTTTTGTTTAAAATTAAATCCTTCATTAATTACCTTTAATAACCTTTCATTCTTTTTTTTTTTCCCAAATCTTTACCTTGCAAATGAAGTTTGTCCAGGAATGCAACCCACTTTTGCTGATCAACTACCTGTCGTAACCTTTCATTCTTCTTGTTGAATAATACGTACACTGTGCAATCTTTGCAGGATTGAAACGAACTGGTAAAAGCTGTAGATTAAGATGGTTAAACTATTTGCGGCCCGATGTTCGACGTGGCAACAAAACTCTTGAAGAACAACTCTTAATTCTCGAATATCATGCTTGGTGGAGGCAAAAGGTACTTAATTATCAAATACTTGATCTGATTCTTTGCAAGGAGGGTAAAAACCTTTTAGATTCTACGGTCCGAGGGGATTATATACCAAAAAAAATATCTGGTTATTGGTAGGTTTTTATTTTCTTGGCATAATCTAGTATTTATTTGTGTTTGTTTTTTTCTTTTTTAAATGTGAAAGATGGTAAAAAATATCGCAGCATTTTCCGGGAAGAACAGACAATGAGATAAAGAACTGCTGGAGAAGGAGTGTCCAAAAGCAAGCAAAGCAGCTTAAATGTGACGTTAATAGCAAACAATTTAAAGATACTAAGCGCTACCTTTTGATTCCTCGTTTAATTGATCGAATGCAGGTCGCATCTGTATCTTACACGTGTCAAGCTCCGGTCACATCCGGATCTTCCATGGGTCAAGCCTGGTTCACATCTGGATCTTCCGCTGGTCAAGACCAGGTCACATCTGGATCTTCCATGGGTCAATCCTGGTTCGTATCTGGATCTTCCACGGGTCAAACCTGGTCCACGGCCGGATCTTCCACGGGTCAAAACAGCTCCTAGCCTCAACTCTTGGCAGTATTCAAGGTTCAATGTACTTTGATTGGAAAGACATATACTAAACACTTGGTGTCAGATGAGATATATAAAAAACACTTTGAGTGCATCAACTACTTTAGAGACGAAACGTTTGATACTCTTCTCTCTTAAGTGAGATTAAGAGTTTTATCTTTATGGACGAAATAAATACTCATCAGAAGTATTTTAATTTTTAGTGAGCTGGGAAAATACACTTTGAGTTCGGTTCAATTAGAACAATTTTAACTTCAAAACAACAAATCAGCCAACTTTTTAATTTTTTGTAGTTTTAAATAAAACTAAACTAAGCACCAATTTTCAAAAATTGTAGTTTTGGATTAGCTTGAGATGTTTGGACTGATAACCAATAATAAAAGGTTCTCAAGTGCAACTGACTGGATTTCTGCTTAACACTTGAAAGTCCAAATCCTCCTTCTAACATTGAATTGAGCCTTTTGCCCTTCAAGTTGAATAGGTCTCGCTGGAATTGGACACCGTTGAATTGAGAAATAACTTAATCGAGCTGAATTTGTTCTAGTACCATGCGAAGGAGATGAATAATTTGAATATTTCACTTAAATTGTAACACAATTATCCAACCATATATAACTTTTTTTTATCGGCAAAAATGAATTCTATTTTATTGTTTTAAATCTAAGAAAAATTATATTCGAGTTAAGGCTCCCCACTTATACTTATCCTAGCTTGAACAAGTTAAGTAAAAAATCTGGAGAACCTCACCATACATAACTATTAAAAATCAATTAAAATACAATGAATAGGCTAATGTTGCCAAGATGGTATACAAATATTTAAATGAAAAAGACAATAATCAGGAATTACAATAGTAAAAACAAATATCAATAATGAGGAACTGACAATGCTCAAACACATAAAATAAATATAAAAACAAGTTATGATCAGTGTCGCAAAATAATTCTCAAACACATAAAATAAATATAAAAACAAGTTATGATCAGTGTCGCAAAATAATTCCATGGAAGTGCAGCAAAGGGACGTTCCAAGATTTAATTAGTTGCCAGGCGGTGGAGAAAGGAACGGGATAGAAGGAATTGTAGCTGGGATAGAGGGCATGCTTGGCAATGAAGGCAAAGTGAGCTTTGGAACAGCAGGGATGGTGGGAAAGCTTGGAAGCGGTGGCAGAATAGGCTTAGGCAACGAAGGTTGAGTGGTTGGTAAAGTTGGCAATGTAGGCTGTGGAAGACTGGGAATTGTAGGCATTGGCGGCAATGCAGGTTTTGGTAAATTTGGCATAGAAGGCAATGGAGGCAATTGCAGGAGATGGCGAGCCGCTAAGCCGACATCCATGCTTGAAAATGACAAAGCAATGAAGAAAGCAACAAGGATTGAGCACTTGAAATAGGCCATGATTAATAATGAGCGTTAACTAAGAAAAGGGCTTTGGATATATGTTTGGGATGAGAAAATCAATGTCTGGTTTTGGGCTTATATAGATAATGAGATTTGTGAGTAGGTGGTTTAGTTAGGGAAAATTGTGAAATCTTTTAAGTTGATTATTGTTTCCTGGTTAGCTTAGCTTCCAATTACAAGTTGTCAAATGTAGTTGTGGTTGGCTAGATTTTCAAGTCAGTATATCTATTCTCTTAAGTGTTATCAGGTCAAAACATGCTTCAACCAAATAATATGTGAAGTCATTAACTAATTAATCAGGCTTTTTTTGGCCACTTCACACACCCGACCCTTGTTTGAAGTCCTAACCTAATTGTATAATTACAAAAAGAGAATCTATTTTCAAATTTAGTTCTTTTCATGAAATTTTCTTTTCAGAATTCATATATACTGAAATTTAATTGTCTGTACACCAATGACCAGAGGATCCCTAAGTTTAATATCATAATTATTCATATTATGAATTTAATGTTCCAATTAGCTTTGTGATAATTAAAAAAAAAAAAAATTGTACTTAGAGACATTCCAAGACGTGGAAGATAAGAGAGGGTTATGGATGGGTCAAGTTGCAGACTTCAATTTGTGAAAAGAAATATTAGCCGAATGGAAACTATATAAAATTTGGTATTTTCAAATCCAAAACCTGACCCATATACAAACCGTGATAGGCTCGCCTACTGTCAACCTTGTCTTATATCTTTTTTATTTCTTTCATTTAAAAAATAATTTCCTATTACAAAAAATTAAACAGTAAAGAGTGGAAGATTGATGACTTATTCCATTTTTTGGCAGCTAGAACTCAAAGTTAGTCAGTTAGATAACCCATCAATTAGATCGCAGAAAATGTATACCTAGCTATATGACACAACACAATCAAATCTCTTGACTCAAACATGTTATAGCAGTATATGTGTATATCTTTCCTCAACTACATTGATCAACTTTAAGTGGAAAACTGATGAGAAAGGTCAACTAACAAAAATGACTAGGGATTTGTGATTATGGTGCCTATGCCATAGTTCATCAGCTATATAAGCCTATAAATGGAACTTGTTTTTCTCATCCAGACCAATAAGAAAGTCAAATATTAGAGGAACGTACACATAAAAGCATGACCTCTTTCAATTGTTTCATTCTCGCTCTCTTGATTGCTTTGTCATTTTCAAGCATGGACGTTAGCGTAGCGGCTCGCAACCTTCTGCAATTGCCACCATTGCCTTCGATGCAAACCTTCTGCAATTGCCACCATTGCCTTTCGATGCCAATTCACCATCATCCCTCCTAATATTCCAACTCTCCACAACCCACATTGCCAAAACTTGCCTAACCCAACTAACACTAACCTCCACTTCCTTTAGCTTGCCCCACCATGCTACTGTGCCAAGATGAATTTTCCTCCATTGCCAAGCTTGCCTTCAATTCCCACAATCCCAACTACAATTCCTCTATTTCATTCTTTTCCCCTCCTCCAGCTGGAAAACTAAACTTTTCATTATGCTGCTTGCGAACTGCTGCTTTGAACCATTAGTGGAATTCTTATAAATCTGTTGGAGTACCATTGTTTTTACTTCCATTATTGTAATTTATTCTTATAATACGACATTGTTTATTGCTTTCTATTGTTTTTGCTATTTCTTGTTATGTTTTTCTCCTTTTTCTCTTTATTTCTCAATTTTAAGAAATATAAAATAAAAATACATTTGCATACTAAGACAAAGTCTTATGGTAAATGCATGTAGATCC
The DNA here is from genome assembly GCF_014843425.1 of Jatropha curcas. The sequence continues at coordinate 172,281 of NW_023591385.1, read as the reverse complement.
AACAATAGATTTATGTTCGAACCCTTTCCTTTTCCTCTAGCACTGAAATGCCTTATTATTCATTCCTTCAAGTGCTGATTGTGTACATTCCTTCGAATGCTGATCCCTTCGAATGCTGATTGAAGGCTAATTATCTACATGTATTTATTTAAAAAATTAATTTTAATAAAAGATATCTAATTAAATTGAACAAAAATTATATATATATTTTTAAGTGGAAAATTTTAATTGGCTATGACTAAGATTATTTTAGAATATCTCAATCTCAGTAAGAAATCCCATTATTTCCCTTCATTCCCACAATTATATATAGATTTATTATTTATATAACTAAATAATTAACCATAAAAATAAAATAAATAGTTTTTTCAGATTATACAGAAATTTATTCTTGATAACATATTCAACTTTGAAGATTTGATTTCTAATTATTTTACTAGCAGACTTTTGTTACCCATACTAGCAGACTTTTGTTACCCATAGAATATATTCACCCTCATACAACGCAAAGAATATATTCACAAACCATCTTTTTGAAAAGGCGGGAAACCGCATCAGTAAGGTCAGGAAATTCAAAGACAACGTATCCACTGCTACCTGGAAAGCCAATTTCCCATGGCTCCTTTTTCGTTTTTCAACTACATATAAAAAATTGCTTCGATAAGGAAGGTTAACGACGGCTTGCTATACATTGAAGGGATTTTTTGCTCTTCAATTCCAGATTTTTTGCGGGTGATGATGTCAGTAATTTGAATTTCCAAATTAATAATAATAATAATTTGTTATACTTGTTGAAAGCTAGCATCATTTGCTCCAATATTTATTAATTAAGTTGTAGAGAGATGGTTAATTATATTGCCAATATTCAAAGATGGCCTCTAATTCCACCCTAAATAGTTTGCAAAGAAATATCATCTTGTGGGCGGCTGGCTTTCTTATTTTATTTTATTTTTTGAGTATCGGGGAAGGAAAATTCGAATCTTACTGAATCGTACATGCATTTACCACTAAATTGACAAGCTATCTATCTATGTTAAGGTAAAATCTTTTCTTTTAAAAAACTTTTATATTTTTTTACTAATTGTTTTTGTATTATATTTTATTCAAGATTCTTTTATATTCTTCTCTAATTGATTTTTTATTATATTTTATTCAAGAGTAAAATCCATATGAATATATTCTATTTTTTTTCATATTTCATTTTTAAGCATTCGTTTGTATTGAAAATTTGAATATGTTCAATTTTTTACTTTTAAGAATTGATGATAGACCGTCTTTTTTTTTTTTTCACTTAATAATTTTTTAGTAATTGTACCATGTAGGTGGACTAATCTAAAGACAGGTAGCCTAAGGAAAATAAATTAATATAAAAAATCTGTTTCTATACCACTTGGACTCTATATTGAGCCAATCCAGGAAGGGTTTCTAGAAAATGCTTATTATTTTATTTATTTTTATAGTGAAATCGATATGTGTTTTTTATAGTGAAATCGATATGTGTTCAAGTTAAAGAATCATTATGTGACAATTCAGCTCTTAAAGAATTTAGAGTGAACTATTTAGTTCTCTTTCCTGGTTGTTGGCCTTTTGGGAATGCTAATTTGGCAGATGTAACTATAAAATATGCGTCAGATTCCATCAAGCTCAATTTAATTATAAATAAATACATGAAATTACAATCACAGAAACAAATACATATCCGGAAAAAAATGCTAACACACAAAAAGTAAATGAAAGACAAGCTCACAATGTGTCACAAAAAGAAAAAAAGAAAAAAATCCGTAGAGATAAGGCAATGGGACATATGACATATCAAAGATTTAGTTTCCAAATAATGAGTATTGTTCAGTGGCATTGGAGTCTGATTTTAAAAAGAAAATTAGTTTCCAGGTGGTGGAGAAAGGAAAGGAATAGAAGGAAGGGTACTTGGAATAGTAGGAAACGAGGGCATGCTTGGTAATGGAGGCAACCTGACCTTAGGAACAGTAGGCAAGCTAGGAAGTGGAGGCAGTGTAGTTGGGTTAGGGAAAGAAGGTTGTGTGGTTGGCAATGTGGGCTGAGGCAGAGTTGGGATTTTGTTAGGCAATGGTGGCAATGTAGTTTTTAGTTTTTTTGTGGCAAAATTTTGCACGAAGGCATGGCAGGCCAATTGCAGAAGATGACGAGCCTGCTACGTTAACATCCAATGCTTCGAAAATGATATAGCATGAAGAGAATAGCAAAGATTAGCACTTGGAAACATTTTGGATATCTGATAGATCTTAAAGCAAATTGGGCATGATCTTTTGCCCCCTCTGTTCAAGCATGAGGAAGCAAAGTCTGGTTTTGGGTTTATATGAAGATTTATGATCACGAGTAAATGATTTTGCTGGGGAAAATAGTGACTTTAATTTTTTCTGGTTAATTAGCTTAACTTCCAGATATAAGTCGTTAAATTTAGTTATGGTTGGTAGGGGGTACAGCCTACTGAGTTTTCACTAAATCAGGCTTGGCTTATTAATAAACGAGTTAAGCCTATTTGAGTCGAGTATAAGCTCACAAGCGTAAATAGGCTTCACAGAGTTTAAATTTTTTTTTTTTAATCGTAAATGTGAAAACTTTAATTATTAGTATTATATTATTTAAAATTAGAAAATAATTTTAAAAATTATATCTATGCTTAAAAATCTATAGAAATGTATTAAATTATATACTACTTTGTTCAAATACGTATAAATGAGTGATTCATTGGTTTTTGACTGATTTATTAAACAATTATGAAAAAGTAAATCAGAACAATCTTTTATCAAATTAATTAAATTCTGAGTAGCTCAATCCACTTTTTCGACTCAACTACTTGACTTATTTATTAAATAAGCATAGAAAGCTAGATTTCGAATAACTCATAAATAACTCGGATTCGGTTCATTTACAATTTCGGTGGTTGGCTTAAATTTTGTATAGTAAAAAATATTCTCAATACAAGCAGTCCAAAAAATACAGGACGGAAATGGAGCAACAATGTCACCAAACATTAAAGTCATCCAACTTGGGGATTTTTTTGGCCCAGCACTAACCAAAGAATGTTAGGATTTAAAACGTAACACCTTGTATTGCCACCTTGTATGTTAATATAAAATATTCTAATTTTTTAAATTTTGTATAGTAAAAAATATTCTCAATACAAGCAGTCCAAAAAATACAGGACGGAAATGGAGCAACAATGTCACCAAACATTAAAGTCATCCAACTTGGGGATTTTTTTGGCCCAGCACTAACCAAAGAATGTTAGGATTTAAAACGTAACACCTTGTATTGTTAATATAAATATTTAATTTTTGGGATGTTGGTTGAATTAATGGGATGGTATTTGAATTATACCTGTTATTAATTTAATTAAATAATAAACTATAAAAATAAAAACAAAAATTTTTTTTGAGAACAGGATTCAATTTTCTAAGATTAGGTTTCTAATTATTTTAGAAGCGGACATTTGTGAACGATAGAATATATTCAGCCACGCTCATACAACGCAAAGAATATATTCACAGCCCATCTTTTTGAAATGGTGGGGAGGAAAGAAAAGAGGAAAGCAAGAAAGTACTCGGAAAATAACAAGGCAATTGACATGGAAAGCTCTTGGAAATTACTCTCCTTTTCAAATCAATGTCTGTAACCTTTATTAATTCTTTTATGATGTGAAACGATTCTAAGACAAACAAAAAGAAAATTTTTGAAAAATGGGGTTTTGGGTCTTTGACTCAGATGAGTCGATTACGAATTCAGGATCTACCTCTTCTAGCTCCAGACAGAGCGGGGATGATGCTGGTGATGATTCTTTTGAAAGTACTTCTCAGCATTCTTGTGATAATAGTTGCAGTTCAGTGGCAAATTTCAAGAAAACTGATGACATGAACTGGGGCCTCGAACCTGGATCTCTTGTAAACCCAGACCATGAAGATCGTCAGATGATTTCCGATAAAGATGACCAAAAAGAAGAAGATATTGACATAAGGAGAGGTCCATGGACTGTGGAAGAAGACATGACGCTTGTGAATTATGTCTGCAGCCATGGCGAAGGACGCTGGAACGCAGCTGCTCGCTCTGCAGGTTTTGTTTAAAATTAAATCCTTCATTAATTACCTTTAATAACCTTTCATTCTTTTTTTTTTTTTTTTTCCAAATCTTTACCTTGCAAATGAAGTTCGTCCAGGAATGTAATCCACTTTTGCTGATCAACAACCTGTCGTAACCTTTCATTCTTCTTGTTGAATAATACGTACACTGTGCAATCTTTGCAGGATTGAAACGAACTGGTAAAAGCTGTAGATTAAGATGGTTAAACTATTTGCGGCCCGATATTCGACGTGGCAACATAACTCTTGAAGAACAACTCTTAATTCTTGAACTTCATTCTCGATGGGGCAACAGGTACTTAATTATCAAATAATTGATCTGATTCTTTGTGGGGAGGGTAAAAACCTTTTATGTTCTACCTTCGAGGGCTTATATACAAAAAAAAAAATATCTGGTTATTGCTAGGTTTTTATTTTCTTGGCCTAATCTAGCATTTATTTATCTTTTTTTTTTTTTTCTTTTTTAAATGTTAAAGGTGGTCAAAAATAGCGCAGCATTTGCCGGGAAGAACAGACAATGAGATAAAGAACTACTGGACAAGGAGTGTCCAAAAGCAAGCAAAGCAGCTTAAATGTGACGTTAATAGCAAACAATTTAAAGATAGTATGCGCTACCTTTGGATGCCTCGTTTAATTGAGCGCATCCAGGCCGCATCTGGATCTTCCACGTGTCAAGCCCCGGTCACATCCGGATCTTCCATGGGTCAAGCCTGGTTCACATGTGGATCTTCCACTGGTCAAGACCAGGTCACATCTGGATCTTCCATGGGTCAATCCCGGTTCGTATCTGGATCTTCCACGAGTCAAACCTGGTCCACGGCCGGATCTTCCACGGGTCAAAACACCCCCTAGCATCAACACTTGGCAGTATTAATGGTTCAATGTACTATGATTGGAAAGACATATACCAAACACTTTGTGTGAGATGAGATATATAAAAAACACTTTTAAGTGTATCAACTCCCCTGTGTAAACGAAAGGTTAGATACTCTTTTCTTTTTAAGTAAGGTCAAGAGTTTCATCTTTATGGATGAAGTAAATATTGATTAAAAATATTTTACCCATTAATTGGCCAAAAAACACATTTTGAATTTGGCTCAATTTGAACTTCAAAACAACAAATCAGCCAACTTTTTAATTTTTTATAGTTTTAAATAAAACTAAACTAAGCACCAATTTTTAAAAAATTGTGGTTTTAGATTAGCTTGAGATGTCTGGACTGATAAGCAATACTAAAAGGTTCTCAATCGCAACTGACAAGATTTTTACTTGACACTGGAAATTTGAAATCCTTTATCTAAAATTGAGTTGCGCCTTTTGCCCTTAAAGTTGAATAGGCCTCGTTGGAATTAGACACTAATGAATTGAAAAATAACTTAATCAAGTCGAATTTGTTCTAATGCCATGTAAAGGAGATGAATAAGTTGAGTATTTCACTTAAATTGTAACACAATTATTCAACCATATATGACTTTTTTTTATCTTGAAAATATGAATTTATTTTATTATTTTAAATCTAGGAAAAACTATACTCAGTGAAAGCTCCTCACTTATACTCATCCTGGCTTGGATAAACTAAGTAAAAAAAATCTGGACAACCTCACCAAACATAACTATTTAAAATCAATTAAAACAATAAATTTATACTGATACACATTACAATGAATAGGCTAATGTTGCCAAGATGGTATACAAATATTTAAATGAAAAAGACAATAATCAGGAATTACAATAGTGAAAACAAATATCAATAATGAGGAACTGACGATGCTCAAACACATAAAATAAATATAAAAACAAGCTATGATCAGTGTCGCAAAATAACTCCATGGAAGTGCAGCAAACGGACGTTCCAAGATTTAATTAGTTGCCAGGCGGTGGAGAAAGGAACGGGATAGAAGGAATTGTAGCTGGGATAGAGGGCATGCTTGGCAATCAATAAACATAAATATAAAAAACACAGCTATGATCAGTTGTCGCAAATAAACTCCATGCGCAAGTGCACCGCAAACGGACCGTTCCAAGATTTAATTAGTTGGCCCAGGCGGCTGCGCAGAAAGGCAACGGGATAGAAGGAATTGTAGCTGGGATAGCAGGCATCGCTTGGGGCAATGGAGCACAAGTGAGCATAATTGAAGAACAGCAGGGATGGTCGGGCAAAGCTTGGAAGCGGTGGCCAGCAGTAGGCTTAGGGCAACGAAGCGTTGAGTGGCCGTTGGTTAAAGTTGGCCAATCGTTTAGGCTCGGGGAGACCCTTGGGAATTGTAGGCATTGGCGGCAGTGGCAGGTTTGCCGTAAACTTTGCGCCATGAGAAGCAATCGGAGGCAATTGCAGGAGCATGGCGAGCGCCGCCTAACGCCCGCACACACTCCATCGCTTGAAAACTGACAAAGCAATGAAGAAAGCACACAAGGCATTGAGCACTCTGAAACAAGAAAGCAACAAGGATTGAGCACTTGAAATAGGCCATGATTAATAATGAGCGTTAACTAAGAAAAGGGCTTTGGATATATGTTTGGGATGAGAAAATCAATGTCTGGTTTTGGGTTTATATAGATAATGAGATTTGTGAGTAGGTGGTTTAGTTAGGGAAAATTGTGAAATCTTTTAAGTTGATTATTCTCTCCTGTTTAGCTTAGCTTCCACCTATAAGTTTTCAATGTAGTTGTGGTTGGCTAGCTAGATTTTCAAGTCAGTATATCTATTCTCTTAAGTGTAATCAGGTCAAAACATGCTTCAACCAAATAATATGTGAAGTCATTAACTAATCAATCAGGCTTTTTTTGGCCACTTCCCACACCCAACCCTTGTTTGAAGTCCTAACCTAATTGTATAATTACAAAAAGAGAATCTATTTTCAAATTTAGTTCTTTTCATGAAATTTTCTTTTCAGAATTCATATATACTGAAATTTAATTGTCTGTATTCCAATGACCAAAGGATCCCTAAGTTTAATATCATTATTATTCATATTATGAATTTAATGTTCCAATTAGCTTTGTGATAATTAAAAAAAAAAAAATTGGACTTAGAGACATTCCAAGATGTGGAAGATAAGGGAGAGTTATTCATGGGTCAAGTTGCAGACTTCAATTTGTGAAAAGAAATATTAGCCGAATGGAAACAATATAAAATTTGGTATTTTCAAATCCAAAACCTGACCCATATACAAACCGTGATAGGCTCGCCTACTATCAACCTTGTCTTATATCTTTTTTATTTCTTTCATTTAAAAAATAATTTCCTATTACAAAAAATTAAACAGTAAAGAGTGGAAGATTGATGACTTATTCCATTTTTTGGCAGCTAGAACTCAAAGTTAGTCAGTTAGATAACCCATCAATTAGATCGCAGAAAATGTATACCTAGCTATATGACACAACACAATCAAATCTCTTGACTCAAACAGTCTTCAGATTCAAACCCATCAATACGACCTCGCAGAAAATGTATACCCTAGCTCATATGACACCCAACACAATTCAAATCTCCTACACAACACAATCAAATCTCTTGACTCAAAACATGTTATAGCAGTATATGTGTATATCTTTCCTCAACTACATTGATCAACTTTAAGTGGAAAACTGATGAGAAAGGTCAACTAACAAAAATGACTAAAATGGGATTTGTGATTATGGTGCCTATGCCGTAGTTCATCAGCTATATAAGCCTATAAATGGAACTTGTTTTTCTCATCCAGACCAATAAGAAAGTCAAATATTAGAGGAACGTACACATAAAAGCATGACCTCTTTCAATTGTTTCATTCTCGCTCTCTTGATTGCTTTGTCATTTTCAAGCATGGACGTTAGCGTAGCGGCTCGCAACCTTCTGCAATTGCCACCATTGCCTTCGATGCCAAATTCACCATCAATCCCTCCTAATATTCCAACTCTCCCACAACCCACTTTGCCAAACTTGCCTAACCCAACTACACTACTACACTACCTCCACTTCCCTAAGCTTGCCCACCATGCCTACGTGCCCAAGATGAATTTTCCTCCATGCCAAGCTTGCCTTCATTCCCAGCAATCCCAACTACAATTCCCTCTAGTTTCCATTCTTTTCCCCTCCTCCACTGGAAACTAAAACTTTCACTATGCTGCTTTTGACTGCTTTGAACCATTAGTGGAATTCTTATAAATCTGTTGGAGTACCATTGTTTTTACTTCCATTATTGTAATTTATTCTTATAATACGACATTGTTTATTGCTTTCTATTGTTTTTGCTATTTCTTGTTATGTTTTTCTCCTTTTTCTCTTTATTTCTCAATTTTAAGAAATATAAAATAAAAATACATTTGCATACTAAGACAAAGTCTTATGGTAAATGCATGTAGATCCAACAATAGATTTATGTTCGAACCCTTTCCTTTTCCTCTAGCACTGAAATGCCTTATTATTCATTCCTTCAAGTGCTGATTGTGTACATTCCTTCGAATGCTGATCCCTTCGAATGCTGATTGAAGGCTAATTATCTACATGTATTTATTTAAAAAATTAATTTTAATAAAAGATATCTAATTAAATTGAACAAAAATTATATATATATTTTTAAGTGGAAAATTTTAATTGGCTATGACTAAGATTATTTTAGAATATCTCAATCTCAGTAAGAAATCCCATTATTTCCCTTCATTCCCACAATTATATATAGATTTATTATTTATATAACTAAATAATTAACCATAAAAATAAAATAAATAGTTTTTTCAGATTATACAGAAATTTATTCTTGATAACATATTCAACTTTGAAGATTTGATTTCTAATTATTTTACTAGCAGACTTTTGTTACCCATTTTTCAGATTATACAGAAATTTATTCTTGATAACATATTCAACTTTGAAGATTTGATTTCTAATTATTTTACTAGCAGACTTTTGTTACCCATTCATCCTCATACAACGCAAAGAATATATTCACAAACCATCTTTTTGAAAAGGCGGGAAAGAAGGAAAAGAGGAAAGCATGAAAGTACTCGGAAAATAACAACGCAATCGGCAAAGAAAGCTCTTGGAACTTTCTCTCATTTCCAAATCTACGTCTCTCTCTATAAATATATCAATCTTTATTAAAGTTCTTACAAAGTGAATCACATATTTAAAAAAAAAAAAATCAACACAAATTTAATAAAAAAAATAATTAGGACTAACAAGTGGAGATATTGGTCATGGGCTCATGGATGAAATTTTCTCCAATTGTGATGTGGAGGAAATTTTTTATTGCTTTGTCATAGTAATTTTATGCCTATAAATACCATGCAATTTCAAGCCTTTGAAGCATGGAATGATAGTGAAGAAGAAGTAAGAAAAAAAAATTCATTCCGTTAAATGAGAGTATAGAAATCAAATAAAGAAGAGTTCTAAAACATCGGCAGAAAAACGAAAAGGAAATACTTGGAAAAATGAGGTTTTGGGTGTTTGACTCAGATGAGTCAAGTCCTAATTCTGGATCTACCTCTTCTAGCACTGGCCAAAGCTGGGATGATGCTGGTAATGATCCACGTGGAAGTAGTTCTCAGTCTTCTTGTAATTATGTCGGTGGTGGCAGTGATAGAGTGAGCAGCGAAAGTTGCAGTTCAGTTGCAAATTTCAAGAAAACTGATGACATGAATGGTCAGATCAGGATCACCATGAGCAATAACCAAAAAGATCAGGTCTTTTTGGAAAACAATAATGAACAAGATGCAGAATCCTGCTGTGCTTCATGCGAGAGAGAAGAAGAGGAATATACAGACATAAGGAAAGGCGCATGGACTTTGGAAGAAGACGCCATACTGGACTTTAGGAGAGGTCCATGGAGTGTGGAAGAAGACGCCATACTTATAAATTACATCAACATCCATGGCGAAGGACACTGGAATTCTGCTGCTCGCTGTGCAGGTTTTGTTTAAAATTATATCCTCCATTAGTAAAGTTTCATTCTTTTTCTTGTTCAATTATACACAGTGCAATTTAATCTTTGCAGGATTGAAGCGAACTGGTAAAAGCTGTAGATTAAGATGGTTGCGGCTAAAGGTTTGACGTGGCAACATAGCTCTAGAGCAACTCTTAATTCTCGAACTTCTTAGTTATTGGTTTGTTTGGGAAGAGGGACTAGTGAAGTGAGCGGTACTTGATGGGAGAATTTATAGGTCCATGCTTGCACCAAACAAATGAAAAATGCATTTTTTTTTCAAACGAGAGTTTTTTTTTTTTTTTTTTTTTTTTTTTTTTTTTTTTTCGCGAAACTGCGTATAAAAGCCTAGTAGAATCTAAGATGGTTTTGCGGGCCTAAAGCGGTTTGACGTGGGGCAACATAAGCTCTTTAGAGCAACTTCCTTAATTTCTTCGAACTCTTAGTTCATTTTGGTTTGTTTGCGGAAGAGGGACTTTAGTGAAGTAGCCCGGTACTTGATGGGAGAATTTATATAGGTCCATGCTATGCACCAAACAAATATGAAAAAGTGCATTTTTTTTTTCAAAACGAGAGTTTTTTTTTTTTTTTTTTTTTTTTTTTTTTTTTTTTTTTTTGACTTTTTTTTAATTTGGTAATTAAAACTGAAAATAAGTTTTTTAAAAATTTATTTATTTTTTTTTTTTTTTTTTTTTTTTTTTTTTTTTTTTTTTAATGGTAAAACTGAAATAAGTTTTTAAAAATTTATTATTGTGATTGGTTTGGTCCATAGGTGGGCTCATATATCGCGTATATATAAGTTTGATACTCTTTAATGGTTTGTTGAATATAATTTAAAAGTTATCTAATGGTTATAAGACCTATATCTGTTGTGAGGTCCTACGTACACTTAGCACATCCACCAAACAGAGGATAAGACTTATCTACACTTAGTGTATAAGTCTCATGTAAATGTAAAAATTAAAATTAAAAATAAGTCGAAACCACAAGACATAAAATTTGTGGATAACATTTATACTTGGTGCATATGATGTGACCACTCTCAAGTTGTTTTAAAAATTTGTAGATAACACTTATACTTAGTGCATATAATTTTATCCGTAGTTACAATTAACAATAAATTTATCCAAAATTCTATTTGAAATAAATTTTTATTGATAAGCCCTATTGATAGTTAGGTCATAGATAGAGAATGTATGATTCTACAAAAAGAAAAAAAAGTTGACTTTATAATATTAACGCACATATGAAAGTTTACCACTGAAAGGTATAAAAGTTTATCATAAATTTTGTACCAAATCATCAAACATCGTCATACTTTGATGAGAATTGATTTCGAGATTTGATCCTTATATGGCTTCCTGAAAGAATAATAATTTTAAAAAATTTAAATAATTATTAAAGAAGTAGAATATGCATATGCAATCTTTTATGGATACTAACTATATAGAAAAAAAAAATTAAAGCATATGTTCTTTGCTTATGGGATCTTTTTCATTGTGAAAAGGCTTCCCATATTTATAAAGAGACAGTGGAAGCTAATATTACTGTGTTAATGTAGTAAAGTGTTTTATAAAAAGTAGAATACTATGTTAATTCAACTAATAATAGCTAAAATTTATCTAATAATAGCTAGATTTTATCTATAGCATATTAATTTAAACAATTCAAATAGATTATTGTAGATAATTCTACAAATAAAGTTCTATAATTTAAATTAGCTAATATGGTTAATAGAATATTAAGATAACATTTTTTATATTTTCAATAAATATTTAAGGTCTAATGCCAATACTAATAAATAAAGTAAAACCCAAAAACTGGTAAAAAAAATTTATGCAGATATATAAATAGATAGATATATTATGCCAATACTAATAATTAAAGTAAAACCCAAAAACTTTGGCGTACATGGTAAAAAAAAAATCTTATGCAGATATATTAAATAGATAGATATATTTATGTTTTGGATTTTTTAAAATTCAGCTGCTAAATTTTAGGTAGGTTTTATAAATTTAAGCAATTCCAAATTAACGTGTTTTAAAGATAGATAGTTAGTTGTATAAGTAAGGTCCAGTATTTAAAATTCATTTCAATATAATAGTATTAAATATTAAAAATATTTAAGTTGTCCAATTACAATACAGAAAAAACTATAATTTAAAAATTCAGCTAAATTTTAGGTAGTTTATAATTTAAGCAATTCAAATAACGTGTTTTAAGATAGATAGTTAGTTATAAGTAAGGTTCAGTAATTTAAATCATTTAATATGAATAGTTATTAATTAAAATATTTAAGTTGTCCAATTACAATACAGAAAAATATAATAAAATTTTAAAAATCCCTAACAAAAGAAAAATTAAAAATTAAAAAAAGAAAGAGCGTTGAATTTTCTTTTTATTTCAACTTTCATATATATATATATATATATATTAAAGGAACTCAATTTTATGGGTATTAGCTTTCCTTCTCTTTATTATTTATTAATTAAAATAAAAACTTAATTGGGCTTGATGCTTATGAGTCGGGACTAACGGTCATTCCCAACAGAAAATGACCTGATTTCATATATTATTCGGTCCAATTGACCAAAACGGAATTGGGCTTTGGTGGGATCTTGGCAAATATTATTGCAGGTTTAGACTAAACATGAATTTCAATATTGTTATAAACGTGAAATTTTATTCCTAGAATTACATTCAAAGTAACGGAAAATTATATAAAGTTTTCTAGTTTGGCTCTCCTCTCTGATTGTTTAACGGAAAATAATTTATTTTTAAATTTTTTTAATAATATATTTTTTGTTATTTGGTTATAATACTGAAAATTAATTAAAGAATATTAAAATTTACAATTTATAATATTAAGAAGTATTTTTTTTATCAAAATTAATAAAAATATTTGAAATTACATCAATTTCATATTTTAAAATTTTATTATTAATATAAAGAAAAAATATATAAAATGACAAATTTCAGTATCGTCAGTGAATAGTCATGGTGGCCAGTATATGGCCAGTGGTGATAATTAGCAGGAATTGATAATAATGAGTATTGGTGATTAATGAGTTAATATAAGTATGTGATTATTTTTTTGAACACCTCAAATCAAACATAAGAAACTCCAAGAAATATTTTAAGAAAACAAATAGAGGAGAAACAGAGAGCCCTAGACTAAACCAAATCTCCTACTTTTACTAGATAAGTTGATCAATTAAAACAATAAATATATATTGGATACAGAATAAAATGAATAGGCTAATGTTGCCAAGACGGTATACAAATATTTAAAAGAAAAAGACAACAATCAAGAAATACAATGGTAGAAACAAATATCATAACGAGGAACTGACAATGCTCAAACACGTAAAATAAATAAAAAGACAAGCTATGATCAGTGTCACAAAATAACTCCATCGAAGTGCAATAAAAGATGCCTCAAAGATTTAATTAGTTGCCAGGTGGTGGAGAAAGGAACGGAATAGAGGGAATTGTAGTTGGGATAGTGGGGATTGAAGGCATGCTTGGCAATGGAGGCAAAGTGAGCTTTGGAACAGCAGGCATGGTGGGTAAGCTAGGAAGTGGAGGCAGTGCAGTTGGGTTGGGCAAAGAAGGCTGTGTAGTTGGCAATGTTGGCTGAGGCAGAGTTGGGATATTGGTAGGCAATGGTGGTAATGTAGGCTTTGGCAAATTTGGCACAGAAGGCAATGGAGGCAATTGCAGAAGATGACGGGCTGCTAAGCCAACATCCATGCTTGAAAATGACAAAGCAATGAAGAAAGCAATAAGGATTGAGCACTTGAAAGAGGCCATAATTAATTATGAGAGTTAACTAAGAAAAGGGATTTGATCGTGTTTGGGATGAGAGAAAATGAATGTCTGGTTTTGGGCTTATATAGATAATGAGATTTGTAGGTAGGTGGTTTAGTTAGGGAAAATTGTGAAATTCTTTGAAGTTGATTATTATTTCCTGGTTAGCTTAGCTTCCAATTGTAAGTTGTCAAAGGTAGTTGTGGTTGGCTAGATTTCCAAGTCAGAAAATCTATACTTTTATGTGTAATGAGGTTAAAACATGCTTCCACCAAATAATATTTGAAGTCATCAACTAATTAATTTTGCCACTTCCCACACCAAACCCTTGTTTGAAGTCCAATAACCTAATTTAATGAATATTTGATTGGATAATTTTTTTTATTCATTGGGAGGTCCATCGGACCGAAATAATACTGCAGACTACACAACTGGTGAAAACACGTGTAGTCGAGAGGATTCGAATTCGAGACCTTTCACTTTTCACATAAATGAGAAGACTAACCAGATCATACCCGATTGTATAATTACAATCTCTTTTCAAATTTAGTTCTTTTGATGAAATTTTCGTTTAAAAATTCATATATATTGAAATTTGATTGTTGTATATCAATAACCAAATGCTGACTAACTAAGTTTAAGATCATAATCATACATATCATAAAACAACAATCAATCCAATTGTCTTTGTAATAATAAAACGCAATGAGGCTTATTCACGGGTCAAAGTTGTCGGCTTCAATTTGGTGAAAAGAAGCACTCCGAGTGGGCCGGGACTGTAAAATTTAATACTTACCTTATCCTTTTTATTTCTTTCATTTATTACATATTAAACACAATCAAATCTTGACTCAACATGGACCTTTATTATATATTAAACTAAAGCAAATCATACAAATTTTCCTTATACAGCATCTTTTTAATCATCAGTAACACTCTCTTACATAACCTAGCTAGTATGCTAGGAATAAGATTTTTGTTTTTAATTTTACAATAAGGTGAAATTTCAATAATAAAAAAAATTAACGAGAAGGTGGAATTGGAAATGAAAATGGGGTGAACGATGGTCTTCTTCCAACTACATAAGGAGGCAACCTAACAACTGGTGGAACAGGAAAAGTGTTTCCAGTGCGAGGCAGTGGAGGAAGATCTAAACGTGGGATATAGCCAAAAAGTGGCTCCTGCAGACTGCGGCGAGCTGCCATTGAAACTCCGATGCCTGAAAATGACAATGCGATAATCAGTATAACTAAAATGAAGAAACGGGAAGAAGCCATGTTAGTAAAAAATTAGATGACAGAGAGGTTTTGGTGAGGGGACAAGCAAATTGTATGAAGTTTTTATAGACATGGAGATGGTGTGCGTAAATGCATTAGTCGGTCAGCCTCTGAGTTTGGTGTGTTGGGTTAGCTCAATTGGGGCTAACAGCCTAATAATCACCATTTTTGAGAATAGAGAGTAGTATATGAAATTGCAAATCAAACAGTTGGAGTACAAAGTAAGAGGTTTTGGTGAGGGGACAAGCAAATTGTATGAAGTTTTTATAGACATGGAGATGGTGTGCGTAAATGCATTAGTCGGTCAGCCTCTGAGTTTGGTGTGTTGGGTTAGCTCAATTGGGGCTAACAGCCTAATAATCACCATTTTTGAGAATAGAGAGTAGTATATGAAATTGCAAATCAAACAGTTGGAGTACAAAGTACAAATCTTATCTTGTAGAAGAAAAGACTTGGTCGAGTATATGTGTCAACTCCGTCGAGTGAGGTACTGTCACGACTCAAGAGAATAAAAAAGGGGTGAATTTTGGTTGAACCAAAAAATAAGAACTGATTTGAAATATTTTAGTATTTTAGTTTTCCTTCACTATGTTCGATGGAATTAATTGTTTTAACAGTCATTAACTATTAATTATCGAGTTATAGTGTTTCACCAAACGTTAAAGAGAGCAACATTTTATAATCTGCTCTTCAAATTATAAACAAGAGTATAGATTATAGTATAATATGTAATACTATAAATAGTAAAAATAGTGTTTAAACTTAGTAAAAACATCAAAATTACATGAAAAATTGTTTGCAAACATAGTCTTATAGAAAACTGAATCAAACCGGATAATCTGAATCACAAGTTTTACCTTGAAGGAATAGATTTATCTAAAAAATTAAAATGAACTTCTGGTTTTTCAATTCAAACAAAATTTTGTAAAGTTTCTTTACAAAAAAATGATTATTTGAAACATCAACAATTTCAGCAAAGTGTTAGTTGGGGGATTCAATTATAGAGTTTACTGCCTAAAAGTGTGGCGGCATTACTCTTATTTTATTCAAATAGTGTCAATTGTTGTTGTGGGACAGTTGGTAGTTATTGTCAAATATGAAGCACTTTTAATTTATTGGATTTTAATTATTGATGTTCAATCGTATACCAAATTATTGGACTTCAGATCGTTAAATAGTTAGTGAAATACTGTACGTCAATACTTCATTTCTAACGATCTAGTTGAAATTTAAACCAAAAAAAAAAAAATCATGGATGTCCGGCTTTTTTCAAAAAAAAAAAAAAAAAAAAAAAATCATCGATCTCTGGCTTTTTAAAAAAAAAAAAAAGAAAAATTTTTTTTTTTATTGGTTTGGTGCATCAGATCACTCATATATTAGGTGTCATATATTAGGTGTAGGTAGAAATTTCCTTCTCGAGAAAGACTTATTACTTATATTCTGTGCATGGACCCATATATGCTCAGGATAAAATTATTTATATAAATGATTTTGGCTAAATTCATTCTAGTATTTTTTAATTGCTGCTTAAACTTTCCAACTAAACTGAAATAATTAATAAACAAACGACAGCATTCTTGCTCGATAAAGCAAACGACAAGTAACATTTCTGAAGAATCTACAAAGCGATAAATAACATTGTTTTGCATTGAATAAACCTGACCCTAGCATGAAAAACGTTCGATTTCAAACGAACTGGGTGTCGATTTTCAAACGAACGAACAATTTCGAGTGATCAAAAAGGCGCTTTGACGCCACAGTTAAGTATAGCTCTAGGCTGCACCATCAGATCAGAATCAGAAACGAACATTCAATAGCCATTGCACTTCTCAACTTCCATGATTTTCAGGTATGAAATTTTTCTAACAGACATGAAGCCACATCAATCTTCTCATCTTTCTTGGAAAATACTAACGCTACAAAGCGATAAATAACATTGTTTTGCATTGAATAAACCTGACCCTAGCATGAAAAACGTTCGATTTCAAACGAACTGAACAATCTTGGATGATCAAAAAGCCTTTCGACGCCAACATTAAGTATAGCTCTAGGCTCACCATCAGATTCAGAATCAGAACGAACATTCAAAGCCATGCACTTCTCACTTCCATGATTTTCAGGTATGAAATTTTCTAACAGGACATGAGCCACATCAATCTTCTCATCTTTCTTGAAAATACTAACGCTTCCATTTACTTAGTATATTTCAAGCATCATGCAAGCATTAGGTCTCGTAATCTTCAAATCATTATCTACGACCATTATATCCTTGTCGTTCCATTTAGGGTGCATGTTGCCTGTTGTAGTGACACTTTTGATTTAAACTTTTGCTGATTCGGGTCGATATAAGCAACAACGTAGGTTTGATTCCTGTTTGAGGATTTGGATTTTGGAATAAGGTTTCGAGCAGAGATGAAAGTGACTTGTAGACTGGTTAAGTTGCTTGGGCTGGTTTGGTCGTCGTCGAAGTTGAACAGGTTTTGAAGCTGCATATTTTCGGTTGATAGAGGAAAGATTATTGGTATTTGTTGATATTATAAGAATGGAATTTTGGTTTTGAAAGATGAAAGTCTTCATATAGTAACAAGGTTTGCTTAATTGTTGCGGCGTCAGGTAAATATATATACACTCTCTCCAAGTCCCAGTTGGAGTTGGAAAAAGCATACTTTGTGAGAACAGATTGTCGTTTTCTATTTGGGTTTTTTTATGTACCTTATATTTGAGAGTCTCGAGACCTATGACTCAGTGGAAATGGGCTGGGGAGAGCAAAACGGTCCAACTTGACCCATAAATTTTTTTGAAACGACGTAGGAATTTTATTTGTGTTGGACGGAAAATTTTCCATCCGACAGAAACAATTATTTGCCTGATAAAAATATCGTTCTCCCGTTGGGTAAAAAGTCTATGGATCCATCCATGGACCACACTAATTAAACATAGAGTTTTTATATATATTGGAAATGAGATTGAAGCTTAGATTGACATTTTAAGCTTTTATTTCTGAGTTCTAGACTAAATTGATATGGTTTTAGAATGTACATGATGAATGTTGGAGGGTTTGCAATTGTTGAATATGTTCAAAAGCTTTAAGAACGATATAGAACTCAATGATTATCCAGAAAACATAGGAAACTGTACAGAAGAGCAGAGAAATATACAGGTGTACATTATGCTGCTAAAAAAAAAAGAGAAAAGAATAAGCACAATATGGGAAATTCTGTGTGACACATAAAGAGATGAAGCCAGGAGATGCATCCTTCTAGCATATGGCAGATCAAAACAAAATGCATTTTTCCTCGCACTAGTTTCCAACTAGTGGTGGGGAAAGGAATGGATAGAGGGAGTTGTTGTTGGGATAGTGGGGATTGAGGGTATGCTTGGCAATGGAGGCAAAGTGAGCTTTGGAACAGCAGGCATGGTGGGCAAGCTTGGAAGTGGTGGCAGAGTAGCCTTAGGCAAAGTATCACAAGATCAAGAGAATTGAAGAATAACAACTTGTATTATCTGTGAATCGTGAAACTGTTTTATACAGAGTCCAGTTACAAGTATAATAGTAAAGCAACTATAGCTGAGCTGTCTAAACGTAACTGTATAACTAAAAAGATAAAGCCACCTGTACAATAATAAATATCTGCTTGTTAATGTGCTAAGTAATAGCATTATTAGAAGCTTTAACTTGTTCCTTATCTTGTATAGCTTGATACAAAGAAGGTTAAGTGGCTGGTAAAGTTGGCAATGTAGGCTGTGGGAGACTTGGAATTGTAGGCATTGGCGGCAATGCAGGCTTTGGTAGATTTGGCATAGAAGCAATGGAGTCAATTGTAAGCTGTCAAATATGGTTGTGATTGGCTAGATTTTCAAGTCAGAAATGTCTATTATTCTCTTGAATGTAATCAGGTCAAAACATGCTTCCACCAAATAATATTTGAAGTCATCAACTAATCAGGATTTTGGCCACTTCCCACATCCAAACTCTGGTTAAAGTACAATGCTTGTAACTAATGAAAATTATATTTTTAGTTTCCTACACCCTTTTTTTATATAAGACTAATCTCATTTCAGAATTCGTGCAGTTTATCTTTCTACGTATCAATCTCTTGACATTGCATAATTTATCTATTGTATATTACTAATTAAGTCACCTAATTAATAAATATTTGATTTTATAATTATACAAAATTTCTTTTCAAATAAATTTAGTTCTGTCGATGAAATTTCCATTTCAGAATTTATATTTTTTGAAAATTAATTTCATCGTTAATTATAAAATTTATCATATGATTATATATCTTTTGAAATTAGTAGTCGAATTGGTTTCGTTATAATTAAAACAAAATTTGACAAAGAAGGGGATTAACCCTGAAGAGACAACTCTAAGCCAAATAGCCCCATCACAATCAGCACTAAGGAACTGTTGCCTCGTAGGCGGAGGATTGTCTAACCACTGGACGCTCAAAGGACCATGCACAGCTGCATCAGCCAAGCAGTAGTTAGCAACAAAATTTGCTTCTCTAAAACCCTTCTTAACCTCGACTTGCCACTGCCGACCAAGAAACACTCCTGCACCAGATTATGAAGGCGAAATTTGAATTTGAGACATTGGAAGAAGAAGGATATCATATATGATAGGCTTACATATTATTAATCCATTGATCATAAATTTTTGTTTCATTTAATTTAAAATCTGATATTCTATTACAAGAAAACAGATAAAAAAAAGTGGAAGATTGAGCACGCTAAAGCATAGTCTAGTGGTAAGTGCATATACAATCTGACGACAGATCTCAGATTGAATCCTATCCCCTAAATATTTAAAAAAAAAAAAGAAGAAGCGGAAGACTGATAACTTTCATTTTTTGATAGCAAGAACTCAAAGTTAGATAACCCACCAAATATAACAGAAAATGTATACCTAGCTATCTGACGCAACAGAATCAAATCTCTTGACTCAAACATGTTAAACAGAAGCATATGTATCCAACCTCAACTATATTTATCAACTTTTAGGTGTGGAAACTTAACGAAAAAGGCAAAATAAAAAAAGACTGTTAATGGTGTCTATGTCAACTTTTCAGTTATATGAGCCTACCAACAGAACTTGTTTTTCTCATTCAGACCAATAAGAAAGTCGGCATTAGAGGAACATAAACGTATAAGCATGGCCTCTTTCAATTATTTCATTCTTTCTCTCTTTATCGCTTTGTCATTTTCAGTCATGGACGTTAGCGTAGCGGCTCGCAATCTTCTGCAATTGCCACCATTGCCTTCGATGCCAAATTTGCCATCAATCCCTACCAATATTCCAACTCTCCCACAACCCACATTGCCAAACTTGCCTAACCCAACAACACTACCTCCACTTCCTAGCTTTCCACCATGCCTACAGTGCCCAAGGTGACTTTGTCTCCATTGCCAAGCTAGCCTTCAATGCCCACAATCCCAACTACAATTCCCTCTATTCCATTCTTTTCTCCACCTCCATCTGAAAACTAGACTTTCACATGCTGCTTTGAACCATTAGTGGAATTCATTATTGTATTTTATTACATATGATTTGCACTATCTGGATGTAACTTAATTAAGACAACATTGTTTATTGCTTTCTATTGTCTTTGCTATTTTTTTTTATGTTTTTCTCCTTTTTCTCTTTCTCAATTTTAAGAAATATGAAATGAAAATACATTTTCACACCAAAACATAACCTAATATAATAAGTGCATGTAAAGATCTAATAATAGGATTGGGTTCAAACCCCTTCCCCAGTACCAAAAAAAATTAAAAATATATTCAACAATCATGGAGAATGCTGATCAAAGCCTAATGCATTATTATACATTCTTAGATCATGTAATTCCACGTAGGCTATTCAAAATTCAATCGGCCAACCCAATTAGTATTGCTATATATCAGAACCATTGCTAGAAGGTACGGATGTCCAAATAGCTATTTATTGTGACTGTTCAACATCCATTGCTATAATTGAAATTCTCTTAATTTGTTAAAAACATGAAGCCTCGTACCATTCCAACCAACATGGGGTCTCTGTAAATTTTTTAATTTATTGAAGTTAAAATTTTATTTAATTGAGAGCTAAAGAGTTAAAAATATGTCGATATTGAGCCTTTGAATTTTTATTTTTGTTTTTTGTAGAGCCTGAAAATATAGTTTTTTTAGACTGTAGAGTGTAAATATATATATATTTTTTTGAAGAAAAGTGTAAATGTTTTTAGCCCTTCTATTAAATGCGTTTTCTAGAAATTGAATTTATATTCTCATGTTTAAGGAAATTGAGTCCGCTTACCATTCCATCAACATGAAGATTCTAATTTTTTTTTTTTAATAAAAGTTAAACTTTTATTTAATTGAGAATTAAAAATTTATAATCATGTATATTAGATGTGCGTTGAAATTCACTGAGATTTTCTTTAATTTTATTCAAACTGAACTCTAATTTTTAATAACAATTTTTAACATGTGATGTTATTATTAAAAAGAATAATTTATTTAACATGTCATGTTATTATTAGATCAATTTCTTACTTAGATTTATTATTATTTACTCCAATCAATTTAGGGTGTAATCTTTATTGAAATATACATTGGTTTAATAAGAAAAACTCGATAAGTTTAGGAGTTCAAACGTGCATTTTTCCATATAAATACTCTTTATTCTATCAATAATATGTAGCTTTCTGAATGAAAATCAGGCTTTGGTAATCTTATTATATAATATACATTGGTTTAATAAGAAAAACTCGAATATGAAGTTTTAGGAGTTCAAAACGGTAGCTTTTTCCATATAAATACTCTTTATTCTATCAATAATATGTAGCTTTCTGAAATGAAAAATCAGGCTTTGGTAATCTTATTATAATATATAGTATAGTATAATATATATATATATAATATAATATATATACAATATACACACACTTGATACATCATTCAGTAACATTTCATATTTTCTCCAATATCTTAAATTGAAAGACATTTTACGAAAATTATTATTTTAAAAAGAATAAGAAAGGAACAATATAATAGAACAAGCAAAGATAAACATTGTCCTCTCAATTAAATCCAATGGAAACTGGCAATCACAGAATTATAAAATCATATAAAGATGAACAATAATGCTCAAATAAAGATGAAATAAACTAAACCAGAAGCAAACAATTAAATCATTAACTCAAACTCAAGTCTTGGTAAACGGCCTAGTTTCCGGCTGGTGGTGGAGAAAGGAAAGGGATGGAGGGAATTGTAGTTGGGATAGAGGGGATTGAGGGCATGCTAGGCAATGGAGGCAAACCGAGCTTTGGGGCAGCAGGAATGGCGGGCAAGCTTGGAAGAGGTGGCAGAGTAGGGTTGGGCAGAGAAGGTTGTGGCAGCGTTGGAATAGCAGGCATTGGTGGCAATGCAGGCTTTGGCAAATTTGGGACAGAAGGCAATTGCAAGAGATGACGAGCCGCTAAGCCAACGTCCATGCTTGAAAATGACAAGACAATAAAGAAGACAAGAATGAAGCAGTTATAAGAAGCCATCATTAAGTGTATATTGTTGGCTTTCAAATTTATAAATCTTGAAGAAGGCAATTGCAAGAGATGACGAGCCGCTAAGCCAACGTCCATGCTTGAAAATGACAAGACAATAAAGAAGACAAGAATGAAGCAGTTATAAGAAGCCATCATTAAGTGTATATTGTTGGCTTTCAAATTTATAAATCTTGAAGAAGATATATATGAGTTAGGATGAGAAAACAAGGTCAGGTTCTAGCTCTCTATATATACATGGCTTGGTCTTATGGTGGGTGATATAGAAACTAAGTTAGCTCAGGAAAAATCATATTTGGGTTACTTGTTAGTTCACCTTCTTGTCGATTCTCCAATTGAAAAATGGACAAGACATGGTTCTGGTTTTTGTATGCTATTAGAAAGTCAAAGGGAATGTGTAATCTATACTAATTGGTGGGCAATCTAACATATTTAGATATAAACTTAAACGCTACCAAAGGTTACCGTTTATAGAAATAGGACAATACCTTTTAAACCATGTATTTTTCATTTTATTTCTATTTTACCCTTGGACTATTATTGTAGGTGCAACATATGTGTATGTCTCATTAACACGCCATACATTTTTAGAGAGACAAGTGTAAGCTTCATATATGAAGTTGGTCCCTCAAAATATAAAACATTATACTTTTCCCCCTAAACTTTTAAAAATTTTATTTGGCCCCTAAAAGGTTTTCCAGCTCCGCCCCTGCATATGATCTATATACTAAATCAAACAACAGAGGTTTATCTTTTATTTTTAATTTAAATTTTTCTTTTTTAAAATTAATTAATAGACTTAATAAAAGAAAAGGTAAAAATGAGTATGTTGCATTTGCATATTAATTTGGATGTATTGAAATTTTCTTTATTTTTACTAGTGAATTCTTAAATTATAAATTTAAAAAAAATGAGTTTAATTGGATTGAATTGAAATAATTATATTTTTAAAAGTATTTCAAATTCATTACTCTTTAAGTCTTCAACTTTTTATAAATTAATACAAATTATATATTTAATAGATCTAAATAATAGATTTTATCAAATTTAAATGCAAGGATTTAACTTTGATAAATACAAACGCAATATAATTAAATTCTCCGGTTTAAGTCTTCCTCCTGTCTTTCTGGTTTATGTCAAAGCCCTTCCAACCAAGATTTATATTGGATTTAAGATTTTCCATATTTTTGTTAAATTAAGTCCTTGAGCTATTATTTTTTCAACATTGAGTCTCTAAATTTTTATTTTTTGATCAAAGCCTTCATTGTTAATGGCAATTTTCCACTTGTAACATTATTATTAGGTCTACTTTATTGTCGACTTGAATTTGCCCCTTATTCTCAATTAATTTAGAGTTTAATCTTTACCTAAATAAAATTAAAGGGTTACAAATTAAAATCCAAAAGTTTAATGGGCAAAATTTAATAAGTTGATGGGCCTAAAGATCATATTACCAAAGATTTTATACAAATGGTAATTTGCAATTAGTACCAAATCTAGAATAATGGGATATGAATTTACCAAATAATTGTGCGTTACTAATCAAATTTAACAGCACTCCACGAATGTATATACAAGTCCAAAGACGAAGATCTTGGTGTCCAAAATAATAGTTGGGTTTGAATTTTCTTCTAAGTTTCATATAATTTTTACTTGGAAAAAACTTTATCGGTGTTATTTGGCTCTAGAAAATTTTTCTTATGTTAGTCTTGATGTATTTTATAACAATTATTTTATTTTGAATAAATGTAAATTTTGTTTTTGAAAGTTTTATTACTATAAAATTTTTTAGGGGTTTAATATATAAAACTCGATAATCTAAGGGATGCATTTCTTTTCCTTTTTTCTTAATGGAATTCCCAACGTAGGAAAATAAAAGTAATTAAGTTTTTTATATTATGAAACAAATACATGATCAATATCACTATAATGACAAAAAAGAAATAAATAAATGCATTTAGCTGGTCTTAGTATTTTATAAAACAATTTTTTAGAAAAGAAAATTGCATGTCATGTGTTTAACAAATTAAAAGAATTCTAATTATGGCAATGGATTTTGAACATTCACAATAAATATCTATTTGAACATCTCTGCCTGCAATTATAGCAATGGTTCTGATATATACTACTTGAATGCATTTTCATTTTATATTTCTTAAAAATGAGAAATAAAGGAAAAAGGAGAAAAGCATAATAAGAAATAACAAAAACAATAGAAAGCAATAAACAATGTCATCTTAATTAATTTACATGCGTCCAGGACGCACAGGGAAAATCATACATAATAAAATCCAATAATGGAAATAAAAAGAATATATAGTACTCAAACAGACTTCTAAAACGAATTCCACGAATGGTTAAAAGCAGCATATGAAAGTCTAGTTTCCGGCTGGAGGAGGGGAAAAGAATGGAATAGAGGGAATTGTAGTTGGGATTGTAGGCATTGAAGGCAAGCTTGGCAATGGAGGCAAAGTCAGCTTGGGCACAGTAGGCATGTTGGGCAAGCTAGGAAGTGGAGGTGGTGTAGTTGGGTTAGGCAAGTTTGGCAATGTGGGCTGTGGGAGAGTTGGAATATTAGTAGGGATTGAAGAGTTGGGTTAGGCAAGTTTGGCAATGTGGGCTGTGGGAGAGTTGGAATATTAGTAGGGATTGAAGGTAAATTTGGCATCGAAGGCAATGGTGGTAATTGTAGAAGATTGCGAGCCGCTACACTAACATCAATGCTTGAAAAGAACAAAGCAATACAAAGAGCAAGAATGAAATAATTGAAAGAGGCCATGTTCTACGTTTATGTTCCTCTGATACTAACTTCGTTGTTCGTCTGGATGAGAAAAACAAGTTCTATTCGTTAGACTTATATAGCTGAAAGTATGGCATAGGCACCATAATCAGAAAAATCCCACTTGAGTCACTTTTATTATTTTTCCTTTTTCGTTAAGTTTCAGACCTAAAAGTTGATAAATATAGTTGAGGTTAGATATATAGATATACAGCTATAACATGTTAGATTTGATTGTGTTTGTATTAGACAGGTATACATTTTCTGTGATCTGATTTGTGGGTTAGCTAACTTTGAGTTCTAGCTACCAAAAAATCAATCTTCTACTCTTTGCTGTTTTTTTGTAATAGAGAATTATTTTTTTAATGAAAGAAATAAAAGAGTTATGATAGCCTTTCATAATATATTTATGCGTCGGGTATGGGTTTGAAAAATGTCAAATTTTACATAGTGTCGTCCCGCTCGGATAGTAATGCTCTTCACAAATTGAAGCCTGCAGCTTGACACGAAGATCGAATAAGCCTCATTACCTCTCCTAAGTCTTGGAATGTCTCTAGCCCTAATTTTGTATTATTATCACATCAATTGGATCATTGGTTTCGTGATATGTATAATTATAATCTTAAACTTAGGGATCATTTGGTCATTAATGTACGGACAATCAAATTTCAATATATATGAATTCTATGGAAATTTCATGAAAGAAGATTCTAATTATATAATCAAATATTGATTAAATTAGGTTTATAGGACTTCAAACAAGGGTTGGATGTGGGAAGTGGCAAAAAGCCGGATTAGTTGATAACTTCAAATGTTATTTGGTGGAAGCATGTTTTGACCTGATTACACTTAAGAGAATGGATATTCTGACTTGAAAATTTAGCCAACCACAACAACAATTTGACAACTTATAATTGGAAGTTAAGCTAACAAAGAAACACTAATCAACTTAGAAGAATTTCACAATTTTCCCTAACTAAACCACCTACCCACAAATCTCATTATCTATATAAGCCCAAAACCAGACATTGATTTTTTCATTCCAAACATATAACCAAAGCCCTTTTCTTAGTTAACACTCATAATTAAACATGGCCTCTTTCAAGTGCTCAATCCTTATTGCTTTCTTCATTGCTTTGTCATTTGCAAGCATGGATGTTGGCTTAGCGGCTCGTCATCTCTTGCAAATGCCTCCATTGCCTTCTATTCCAAATATGCCAAAGCCTACATTCCCACCGTTGCCTAGCAATATCCCAACTCTGCCTCAGCCTACACTGCCAACCTTACCAACTACACAGCCTCCACTTCCTAGCTTGCCTACAATGCCTACTGTTCCTAAGGTCACTTTGCCTCCATTGCCAAGCATGCCATCTATCCCAACTCTGCCTCAACACTGCCAACCTTACCAACTACACAGCCTCCACTTCCTAGCTTGCCTACAATGCCTACTGTTCCTAAGGTCACTTTGCCTCCATTGCCAAGCATGCCATCTATCCCAACTCTGCCTCAGCCAACACTGCCAACCTTACCAACTACACAGCCTCCACTTCCTAGCTTGCCTACAATGCCTACTGTTCCTAAGGTCACTTTGCCTCCATTGCCAAGCATGCCTTCTATCCCCACTATCCCAACTACAATTCCTTCTATCCCGTTCCTTTCTCCACCACCTGGCAACTAATTAAATCTTGGAACGTCCCTTTGCTGCAGTTCCATGGAGTTATTTTGCGACACTGATCATAGCTTGTTTTTTTTATATTTATTTATGTGTTTGTGCATTGTGAGTTCCTGATTATGATATTTGTTTTTACTATTGTAATTCCTGATTTTTGTATTTTTCATATAAATATTTGTATACCATCTTGGCAAGCTTAGCCTATTCATTGTATTGTGTATCCAATATAAATTTATTTTTTTGAATGCATTGGAGGCTTTCATTAGTTGAAATAACACTGCGGGCTACACAATATAAGGGTAGCCCTCCCCTCAGCTCATCAAACTGGTGACAACAACTGTGGTCGAAAGGACTTGAACTTGAGACCTTTCACTTCTTACATAAGTGATGTGAGAAGACCAATCAGACCACCACCTAGCTGGCATCCAATATAAATTTATTGTTTTAATTGATTTAAAATACAGTTATATATGGTTGGATTAATGTTAAAAATATAGTTAGTTAATCTTTTTCTGTATAATTATTGTTGTTTTATACTTGCTACATTTATTTTTTATGATTTTGTTATTTTATAAATGATCGGACGTGACAGAGAGCAAAATAGAAAATTAAAGTTATAATAGAATCATATTATCCATTAAGTTAATAATTTTAATTTCATATTTCATCATTGCATATATAACACACGCTTGTGGTAAAAAGATATAAGCTGGATCTTGCAAACCACCATCATCTGGTAACCTCTTACTAAATGGATAGCTCATGAACCTTTTATATATGTATATATACGCACACACTAAGCGCTAGGGTTTTTCCAACGCAAGGGGAATTGAAGGGAAATGTCAAATGGGAATTCATCCCATCTTTTATCTTTTAAAATTTTGATTTTTACATTATGGGCCAAACTTTTAGGAATATCAATATGGGTTATATTTTTATTTATTTTTCTTTCATTAGATATAAAAGGAAATAGAATTCCTATGATAAATAGGATTCAAACCAAAAATTTTTTACTCTTTATATTATTGAACGAATGAATGAATGTAAGATCAATCAAATTATATATAATTGACTTTATCTTATATCATTGATTTGGTGTATTTATGTTCTATTCAGTTAATTATTGAGCTTATTTTCATTCAAGGTTCTTCAATTTATAGGGTAATCACTTTAAGGTGCCTCATCTTAAAATTGTATCTTAAAACCCTCTAAACTTTGGTGTTTGTAACACAAAAGTGAATCAGGCAAGTTTCCGGCAAAAAATAGTCAAAAAAGCGACATGACATTATTGTGGGACCCATTTTTTTACACATGGCATAGATGTGGAAAAAGAATTCTAACTCAGCTGCATGAATGGATTCCACATGGACAAATATGTAAACTTTCTATACCAATCGCTGCCATGAACTCGCAATCTATAAGTCTTCAAATCTCCCTTGCATTAGTCTTGCTCTACGCGACATCGTTTTGTCAGAACCCTGAGTCTTCAAATTTGTAAGTCTTCAAATTTCCATCGCTTCTACCGCTTGATTTCGCTTTGAAATCACCTCGCCTAAGCTCGCTTATGCTTTTGTGCTTTTGGTTACTCTATTTTGGTATGAGATTTTGAGTTCTACAGTTTTAATTTTGGTTTCTGTAGTTTTAATTTGGTATACAAGTATGACATTGATTCTGATTTAAAAAGTTAACAACAAAAAGAAGAAACATAGAACTCGAGCATGAACAACTAGGGTTTGGAAGGAGAAAGAAAGATAGGAAGA